>OZ023320.1:28546324-29127425 GCA_964007375.1 Ophion obscuratus | reverse complement strand
TAGTTTCACATAAACAGCGCTGGATTGTATTCGCGTCGAAGTCTCGTGCTCTTAGTTACTCCGAAAACACGCCCGGTGAATTACGGTGGAAGAAGTCGCGAGCGTATTTTTTCTCCAATCCGAACCCGAAGAGCTTTTGAAAACCTTTTTTTCGATTTCGGTGGAATCTTGGATTCCGGAGTCTCCGAGTGTCATCCGAGGAGGAGCACGTTTGTGGCCTCGATTAGCCAAGATCACGAAGAAAATCGGCGATTCTCGACGATCCGAAAGACCGGCAAGCAAGGCGTGCAAGGAATTCTTCGAGAGCCAGAGAGGGAGATATGTCCTTAAGGAAATCACATCGCGACGACGACTCTCATACTCGCCACCGGCAGAGAAAAATCTTCGGGGAGAGGTGATCGCTCTCGAGGCCCTTAGTCTCCTATCGCCAACGAGTTCTTCCTCTTTCTATCATTACCTGCCGGACAGGTGAGAGAAAAAAACCGATTCGAAGGAAGTCGATAGATCGGGCTGGAAGCAAGAGTAAAAGAAAACAGTGTCTATACGTGCTGCACCGGGAGGAAGAAGTGCGTCGAGGAACTGTCACGTTGTTGGCTATTGAGGGAAGAACTGAGAGCAACATGGATCTCGTCTACATGCCTGAAGTACTGACTTATGGCTCGATCAGAGCACCGGTCTATCGGGACTACGAGCAGCCCTGGAATCAGGATTACTCCAATTACGGTACGATTTGACTCAAACATCGTCAAGCTTCATTCGTTCTACTCGTTCTTTGGTACAATACACTTTCAACTTCGAAGTTTCAATACTTTCCGCTACAACGGTTTTGGAAGAAGAAAAAAACGGTATTAAAATGTAAACAATTTAGCAGAGTTTCTTATGGCAAATCGCGAATGTAGTTGATATCTGTTGTCGACACGGTCACTGCGCTAATTCCCAATAACGTTCCTGGTCCATTCGCGATTCTTCGCAAAGAACTGCGACAAATTGATGGTCTTGAAGTTTGCATGGTTGGAGTGCAACGAAATTATTTTTATTTCGTCCTCCCGAGGTTTTTTGTGGCAAATTTAGGCTACGAACGTCGCTGAAATATTTTTGACAATCTTCATTGAAAATTTGTAACCAATGGCTCCAAAAAAAAGGTTTCAGTTAATAGTAAAAATAACGGCATGGAGAATCAAGAAGAATTTTCGTTGCATTCCAACTATGCAAAGTTCAATACCATGACAAATTGTCGAAATTTCAAGAGGCTAACTCTACCTACAGGCCCGAAAAATCCCTAAATTCCGATTTTTTTTCTGGTAAACGGTTGGTGAAAAAAACGCATTTTTTTCACGAAGGTACATATATGGAGCCTTTAAAAAAATAACTAAAAAATACAGATAAGCATGAAAGCCACTGGCAGATGATGAAATTTTTGGTGGTGGACACTCTCCAGCTTAAACGGTCCATCCGAAATCTACAAACCAAAGGGGTTACTCAAGTCAACAATAAATACGAGTCGTTGAAGATCGTCGATTTTTCAAATAGTTTTTTTTTTAAATCGCGGCGAAGAATTCAGTCTCGAGCATACAAAATCTACGAAAAAAATCGTCAATTTTGCGTAACTATTAAAAAATGAAGATCGATTTTTAAAAAGTGCGATTGTCAACGACCTGAGAATGTTTCTCATCGTATCTCCTGTAAATTTGGAAACAGTCCATGAAGTCGTTCTCGAGATATCACGTCCACCGACTTTGAAAGAGGAGTTTCGTGAAAAACGCGTTTTACTTTTGTAGCATGGTGCTGGCCACTCGCCCGGCGACAGAAGGTGTCGCTCATTCACTTTTAGGAATATTTCAATGTTCAGGGAATGCAACTATGGAATAAAAATATTTTTGAAAAATGCAATTTTTACCCACTCAGGTAAGTGTAGCTCGTTAACTCTTTTTTTCCCTAAGTTTCAAAGAAACTCAGGTAAACTTCTGAGTTAAAGTTTTATTGGGTGTAGCTGAGTCTGAAACGAATCCGTATCGCTTGGCGTTAAGACCTTAGGCCACAGTAACGGGTATAAAATCATGTGCGAATTTAACTATTTTTTTTCGCATGAAAAAGTTATCCACTCATAAAATTAATTACACATCTATCTATTATAAATATCAAGCTGTTAGAAAAAATATTTTTTTTTTTCGATGTACAAAATGGCCGCGTACTAATATTTTCTTTCGTTATCTTTTTTTTTGCGCTCCGCGACGTGACATTTAGTATTCAAAATTTTTTACCTACAACAAAAAACAAAAATTCTCGTCAATCCACATTAGAATACCTAGAGAAGTATGTATGGAATTTAAAAAACATTGTTTTATTCAAAAGTTGTAGGTATTTGAACTTAAGAAATGAATTTTCAGTGAACAATTTCGTTATAACTGCTCATAAACTGCTCGTAAAATGAAAAGTTTTCGATTAATCAGAAATTTCGTCCGTACTTCTCTGCGAAATGCAATTAGGAACATAACTTTCAAATTTGAAGTAAATCGAGTGAAAATTGTCGATGTTATTTGTCACGCCAATTGGAAAAAAGCTGTTTCGAGAAGTTTCGAGGAGTCGGCCATTTTTTATATCGGAAAAAAAAATGTTCTGACAGATTGATATTCATACTGAATAGATGTGCAATTAATTTTATGAGTGAATCACTTTTTCATACGAAAAAATGGTTAAATTCGCACGTGATTTTATACCCGTTACTGTGGCCTAAGGATTTAATGGGTGAAACGCTCCATACTCGTCAAACACATTGTTATCTTTACTTCGATATCTGCCGATTAACTTGCCAAGTGCAAAGAGCCTCGCAATTAACGAGGTTCGAAATTGCGACTCGACATTCGAAAATCCTATTATAAAAGTTCGATGTTCGAGCCTCGCTCGGATCGGTAACACCCAAAAGTCTCACGAGTTGAGAAAACACGAGGCTTGTAAAAGTAAAGAGTCGACTTTCTCCTGAATCGGGAAGAGAAAGAGAGAGATAGAGATAGAGATAGATAGAGAGAGAGAGAGAGAGAGAGAGAGAGAGAGAGAGAGAGAGAGAGAGAGAGAGAGAGAGAGAGAAAAAAACGTCGTCAACGAGTCGTGAACGTGTTCGTTTTTACTCCACGCACACACTGTCGTCCTCGAAACGCTGTGCGTGCGTTTTTACGCGTGACGCGCAGCAGACAATGAGCCAAGAAAATTAACCGTACAATTACGGACATCTGGAGCAAATATGAAACGGATATTCCACTCAATCTCTCTAGTGAGTTGAACGACGATATTGGCGGGTTTTTTTTTTTTTTTTATTTCGCGCGGTTATCTTGCACATAGGTACGACGGTAATGTTTTTGATCCGAATATTCTCAGACTCCCCAAACGCTCCTGGAAGGGCTTTTAACTTTCTGGACGTAAAAGAATAATTTAGTCAGTATCCTGATAATTGAAAAAAAGACCAATTTATCCTATTAGTTTTCGGAAGATTGATACCGATTAATACCGTACTTTGAACGGGTTTGCCGAAGTTTTTGATGGTAACTTTTTTTTAACATCCTAAATACCTACTTTTTTTCACTTTTTGGATATGAAATGTATAAGAAAGTCAAGCCCCACCACCTCCCCACAATTTTATATACATACTTTTAGTGTCAAAGTATGAGGTGTGGGTTTTTTTTTGACAAGGCAATGAAATCCAACTTATGTCGAAGATTAAGGGTTATTTAGACACTATTTTGTTTTCAACAAAGTTAATATTTTATGCATTATCCATAGAATTTAATGAAAAAAAACAGCGATTTTTCCGATCAAATTGTCATCTTTGTTAAGGTAGTCATATCGCCACGCTTCAATCCATAGGATTTTCATAATTTTTTTTTTGATCTTCACTAAATATATTAATAATCGCCTCTGTAAAATTTCAGGGGCGATTTTTATGGCCTTAATTACAGAGAAAAGAAATATTAATATTGCGTATTTTTGTGAAGGAATTCCGAGACGATATACAAAAACCCAATTTCCGGTCGCTACAAAAGTGTATATAATAGTGACATTCCGTCAGATTCTTAAAAATAATCAGATTTACATACTTAACACTTGTAGTAATCCAGTGCTCTCGGAAAAAAATTACGCTTATTGACCGAATTTTTATGTAATATCAAGTTTAATTTGAACTTCCGGTATTGGATTTATTACCACTTGCTAGGATAAAGAGACGTGACAGCAAGGCAACAGCTGACTGTAGTCCTAACCTCATCTCACTCATTCGAATTTCCACACATATTTCATTTTTAACCGACATATTTCGCCGACACAAATTTTCCACGCTTTTTACCAGTCGTGGTCCGAATACAATGCTTTATATTTCCCGCACCTGACATTCCCGAGCAGAAATCTAATCAGGCTGCCTGAGGATCCATCAGGGCCGGATCAGGGATCAATAAGGCGCCCTGATCAGGCACGCCTGATTTGCGCCGGATAGGAGCCTTATCAGGCATTAATGAGGCGCCCTGATCAGGCACGCCTGATTTGCGCCGGATAGGAGCCTTATCAGGCATTAATAAGGCGCCCTGATCAGGCACGCCTGATTTGCGCCGGATAGGAGCCTTATCAGGCATCAAGGTGCCCTGATCAGGCATGCATGATTGGCGCCGGACAGGCTAAAATATTGGCAATAAAATGATAAAATAGAGATTACTATTAGTTTGAAGAACAATGTAATCATTTTTTTACGATTAATTGTAATGCACGATCTTACAGTCAGCCTAGAAATGTATTTTTTAAATATATACGTAGTTTTATTCTCTTAAATTTTATATTTTGTAATATATTTAATGCAAAACGAACCTCGTATTTTTTTTCCTGTTATCAGTGGAGAAGAGACATCACCCAGATCTTTTCTTCCGTGTCGTTGTTGCTCGTATCCAAACACACAATTTTCCGATCGACAGATACCAATGAGCATGTTTTAATTGTTTCCGTTTTTTTTACTTGCCAAATGGATAAGTAACATAGATTTTGTAATCCGCAACAAGATAAGTTGCTTGATCCGGGCCTGATGAAGCGCCTGATCACAGCCTGATAAGGTGCCTGATCCGGACCTGAATTTGCAAAAGCGTTACATCCCTGATCAGGGCCGGACTAAATTTGCCTGACCCGGCCCGGATTTGCTATTGTGGCAGCCTGATCCGGTCCGGATTTCACCTTGAACAAATTTCTGCTCGGGTTGTTTGGACAGGTCGACGTTGAAAAGCATGGAGGTTAAACTCGCATGGTCGAGTAAAAGGATACGGAGATAGAACCAATATTTCCAAATATCAAACTTAGAAATACTGCGCGAATCGTTGGAACAACTATTTTTTCATTTTTCTAATTGAATGTGAACATTCATTAAACATTTTACACATGGAAACTTTAGTTATTACAATTTTTTCGATGCATGTATTAAAAATATAAATTGTACAAGTCTCTAGTATGTTCAGTGGTATGACTAGTGTGAAGCGATAGGACTATACCTCAAAGAAAACATTTCACATAAAAATATCAAGTACCTAGGGTACTATTATAAGCACTTAATCACTCTTATAATTATCATTGAGATCAAAGTCAACTTGAGCAACATTACAAACAACTTTGGCAACATTGTAATAAACTTGAACAAAAATAGAAAAAGGGTTAAAAAATGAACCGTGTTTTGGCGCTCTGTTGAAGTAGCCCCGAGAGTCAAAGTCACCGTTGATGTCAACTTAACCCCGTTTTACGGTAACTCGATGAAAGTTCACCAATAAATGCACAGTATAAAGAAGACTCGGTAGGAAAATTGACACTCATGGTGTATCGGCACGAAGACAAAAACCAAGCAAAATTACGCCTGCTCGATCAAGTTTGAAGACTCAAAAGTGATCATTGAAAGCACTAATCAACGATGTCTTTCTTCCCGTATGAGAGCGAGCCTGGTAATAACTGCAGGTCCCCAAGTAGAGGACCCAAACAAACTCTGAACAAGCCCAAGAAATGGAAAATGTAAAGTAGACAAACTGGAGCATAGAGAAATGGAAAACAGAATGTGTCGCGACAGCAGCAAATGGAAAATCTGCATAGAGGAGAATAAAAACAAAAAAAACAACAAGCCCATTCCGAGCGGTGTTTACAATCATTCCGCGTCCATTTTGTCAACGTAAGCTTCCTCAGTCGAACGCTCTTTGCGTGCGGGAATTTAGAGAAGAAAAAGCCACCGAACGAGCGATTTCATATCAGACGGAAAAAGTCTCGGACTTTGGAATAGTACCGGTTTTTAAATGTCGAAGTTTACGATAGCGTTTGACGACCAGCGGCAAATTCAAGTTAGGTAATTTTTAATTAATTTATTACTCGGCTTGCTGCAGAGTTGAATTTCCCTTCCCCTCTCCCTCCCTCAGTGGACAGTTTCGTCTCATCAACAGATCCGAATCTTCTTGGATTCGGTAAGACGCGCGTTTCTTTGGGCACGGAGGGTACGAGGTCGTGACCGACTGGGTTTAGGGACTGCGCAAATGGGCGCGTACATACCTAAGCGTGCATTCCCGCACGTAGGCGCTTGTTTCACGTTACGAGAAGCCACCGACTCGCGGGCGGCGAATGCTGTTTACGAACCTCCGTTTTCTCGTCGCTAACACTTCCCGTCACTTTCCAACTGATTATTTCATCGAATTTTTTCTCTCTCATTGCTGATTATACGACGCATGTGTAGAGGTCACGAATATGTGAATTATTTATTATTCATACGCTCGGATAAAAATAGTACGAGTTATATGTAAATTCAGCAACTGTAACTTCCCGCTCTCTGCTCGCAAAATGTGAATGGAGCTCTTTCTAATCCTTTAAGTGTTTCAAAGTCAATTTGTTTTAACATTTAACTGTGCAGCCTCAATATAAGTAAGCTACAAAAAACGTGTCTGTTTTTTTTTTAAGGCCCCAGGCCACAGTAACGGGTATGAAATTATACGCGAATTTAACCATTTTTTTCGTATGCAAAAGTGATTCACTCATAAAATTCATTGCACATCTATTTAGTATGAATATCAAGCTGATAGAAAATATATTTTTTTTTCGATGTAGAAAAATGGCCGACTACTAATATTTTCTTTTGTTATCTTTTTTTAGGCGCTTCGCGGCGTGACGTTAAGCATCCACGATTTTTTACCTAGAACAAAATACAAAGATTCTCGCCAATCTACATTAGAATACCGCGAGAAGTACGTACGGAATTTAAAAAATATTGTTTCTTTCAAAAGTTGTAGGTATTTGAATTTAAGAAATGAATTTTCAGTGAAAAATTTCGTTACAACTGCTCATAAACTGCTCATAAAATGAAAAGTTTTCGATTCATCAGAAATTTCGTACGTACTTCTCTGCGAAATGCAATTAGGGACATAAATTTTTAATTTGAAGTAAATCGAGTGAAAATTGTTGAAGTAATTTGTCACGTCAATTGGGAAAAAGCTGTTTCGAGAAGTTTAGAGTAGTCGGCCATGTTGTACACCGAAAAAAAAGATATTTTCTAACAGCTTGATATTCATACTAAATAGTATGAATAGTGTAATTAAGTTTATGAGTCAATCACTTTTTCATACGAAAAAAATTGTTAAATTCGCACATGAATTTATACCCGTTACTGTGGCCTAAGACCTTAATTAATGGTTTGAAGATACGTGAATCGGAAATTAGGCTGGACCCAACTGGACCCTCGTATGCCCTTTAAGGCATGATTTACATTTACAACGATCAAAGAAGCGATTTCTTTTTTTTTTCTCTTTACACGGTAGAACGATATATGTAGAATATCTTCCCAAAGTTTCAAAGCGAAATTCGAAAAACTCCAAACCTTACAGACCGTCAACGCTGTGCCTCACCGCTCGGATTGGGAGCGGGCGTGAACTTCAAACGCGTTTTTCTCAAAACTGCATTATCAAAATTGACGTGCGGGATTACTAAAAAACTGTTGAGCCGATTGAATTGAAACTTGGTAAAAATATTGATAATATTGGTACCTTCTACTTGACGAAAATTGTTTTCGAAAAATTGGAGAAAAAAAACGACTTTTTTAATCCACATTTTACAGAAATGTTGATTTTTTTGTAAATGCGTGCCATTTTCTCAATTTTGCATTTTCTTCATTTGAATTACCGTCACATAGAAAATATACATCTTTTAACCGAAAAAATGTTTGACCTTTTTTGCAAATCAAAGTCTACGGGAAGCTAGACTGTACGCCGATTCGCAAGTCCCGCGGTGACCTTGCTGTAACACTCTGCCACAGCTACGCCATTTTGATGATGAATTCATTTGAAAAAATTGTTTCGTATACTTAAATATACTATTAAAGTATACCTAAAGTTTGATAATTGTAGAATAATGATTTCGTAGTTTTAAAAATCCCTTAAAACTGCTTATTTTTTTCCTGTCTAAATGTATATCCCGCCTTAAGGCCTTAGGCCACTCTGGACTTTTCCAAAAATCGACTTTGTTTTTGTTAAAAAGGTACCTTTAGTGCCTATAAAATTATATTCCAGAAGATTATGGGTGCAAAAAATGTCTAAGTACTCAATTTTCGAAGATTGTTGCAGATCAAAGTTAATGAAACATTATTCATGTCGTGACTTTCTACTAACTTTAAACGCGATCATCTCAAAACTACATTTTTCAAGTCGGCCGGACTCATAACTCAAACAAATTTCAATCGATTCACTTGAAATTTTTAACTGTATATTTAGAATTACATTTTCTAAGGCACTACGTACGATTTTTTAAAATTATATTGCATACTTCCTTTTTTATAAACAATTTTCTCACGATTTTCTCATGGCATTTTATACTTTTTGTTTTAGAAATGCGCTATTTTGGCAAAACAAAACTATTTTAAAAAATCGTACGCACTTCTATAGCTATTCTTATATACAATCGAAAAAACTTTAGTGTCTCAACATAACTCAAAAATTATAGGAGCTGTTGGTCCGGCCGTTGAACTTCCAGAAATAAAGGTGTCATCGAAAAAATGCTGCACAATCGTCATTTTTACATGTATCGCTGTGAAAAAATAATTTTGTATAGCCAATTAGGTGTGTAATAAAATCCCTATTTTGTAATTTCGATTTATGTCATGGTTTCGCTCAAAAAAATCACAAAATATGCCTTTTTTGGCGTAAGGTCTTAAGGAGGTTGAAGCGTTAGTGACAATTTCAGATAAAACAAATACAAATATATGTTATTTAAGCCCGAACTTTTTTTTTGACAAATTTGAGATACGAGACATCTGTCAAACATTTATTAGGATGCTTATAAGAAATCTTAGGGCCCAAATTTGCAAAACAAGATTTAGAATGATAAAGAAAATGAAGCAAGGCTAATTGAGAAAGAATTTTCGTTGCATTCCAACGATGCAAACTTCAACATCGTTGGGAACCTCTTTTCTAGACGATACTGAGTCTACGAATTTTTTGAATTTTTTTTCACCACAAAACACCAGAGATGAAAAGTAGTTTGAGGCAGTTCGGAAAAAAACCGCAAGTCGAACTGACAATTTTATCAATTTTTATTTTTTCTGTCGAATGCTTAAAATACATAGAATTTGATCTCATAAAAAAGTATTTTTATTTTCGTGCCCATTAGAATGGAAATTTATGATGATCTTCATAAATACTTACAATCGACATTGGTTATTGAGCACTCGGTTGATCATTATCGACTTTGCTAGTGAGTTCATGTTTTAAGCAGTTGGTAACGCTAAATAACCTCACTTTAGAAGAATTCAAATATCACTTCTCAAATATTTGACAAATGTCAAAACATGGCACATATACGTGTAAGTGGTTGTTTCTTTTTTTTGCAGAAAATTTACCTGCTTTTGTTCGCGCAGATAAATAATAAGAGATTGATTGAGCAATTAAAGTTCCATCTTCAGGTAAATATACAGAACGAAAACAGAAAGAAAATTTAAAGTTTTCTAAATGAAAATGTTTACAGCCATTCTTCATATGTATATTTGTATACGTAATAATTAAGTTAAAAAAATTACGATCTACAATCAACATGTTTGCATTCATTTTTCACCCTTCGTTTTATTATAACTTTTATTCTATTCTTATTGTATTTAGCATGATCTGCAGCGTAGGCATTCGGCGACATTCATATCGTATTCTGCGTGAATTGCCGTCTAGGAATTTCCCTTAGCAATCACAGCTGATGCTCCGATCACCGTTTAGAGAGAGACAGATGCTGCATAGCAAAATTTAATGAATTATTATGAAAAAATTACACGGTGGATTAGCTACAATGTTTGCAGGTGAATTCCGTATTAATCGAAGATTCGTACAAGAAGTTTTGCCTGTTGGGTCAAACGACAAAATGTTACGTAAAATTATAATTTCCGATACATTTTTCGGAGGTTACGTTTGAGAGCGTGTATTTTAGGCAAACTTTAAACGTTCATATCTGGGAAATGGTACGGTGGAGTGACTTAAATTTTTTTATTTCAACGCGGTTAATGACATACTATCTTGGAATTTCATTCTTGTTATATAAGTTATATAGGTGTATTGTTCTCGTGATAATCATTGATAAAATTATACTTTTTCAAGTTGGCAGTAACACAAAAGTTTTTCTCATTCACGTGATATAAAATATAAAAATGCATAATTTTGTTCTTTAATTACAAATTTTCTGAAAAATCAGCATCTACAGAATAAATCTATATGTCGTATGCATTTTTGAGGTTCATTGAAAAAAGAATTCATAAACCGTCTTTTGACTCAACTGGACCGCTCCAACCTCCTTAACATTCGCTACGGAGACCCGCGGTCAAAGAGTTGGGTATCGCTCTTGTAAGGTGAAGAATAAAAAAAGAAAGAAATAAACATACGCGAAGACGTTCACTCACTCCCCTTATTACGTTCAAATTTGTTATGATTTCGGAAATATTGAGTGGCAAATTGAATTTATTATCCAAACGGACTGTCAAGTTGGAAAATTAATTTTAGCTGCTTGAAAGAACGACAAAAAGTAATTAATTTAATAAAAATTAAGCAACTAACTTCAGATTATTCGATAATTTATATGATAAGATATTATTATTAATGAGATTAATAATATGACTCGAATATCAATTTCTCATTGGATCTTAATTCTGTATAGGACGTTCGATACTAGCAGACTCTTACATTCATTGTCATATTTTGTTCATTGGCAAGAGCGTCGTCAGCTAATGGTCGGGGGGGGGGGGGGGGGGGGGCAAGATGAAAGCGAGAGGATGGGAGAAATACGAATTGTACACATTTTGGACCCTTATATGCACTTTTTCGAATCTCTGCCGACGCCCTTGTTCATAAGCCTCCAACGAATTTGAGTTTAAAAAATCGCTCGTACGCGTAAAAAATTGTACTAACATTTATACTTTGCACCATTGTTATCTGAGGAATCCCGCCTCTTGTCAAACGTCGCAAAAAATATTATGGCATGTCAAATATGCCCGACGTCGATAAGGATAAAGTATGGAGAATCTTGGTAAGATCTTCATCCAAGATATCCATCTCCTATCTCAGTCTACATTTGGATCTTGATGCGAATTTGACGCGCAGATGAAAACAGGCACTGCGGTATCGCGGGCTCAATCTCGTTCGCGGGTGGATTTAAGGGGTTAGGCAACTCTGGAAGTCGAAAAAATAGGCTTTTTGGGAATTTTTTTTTGTTTTTCAGAAAAACTACAAAATAAACCGAGATAACAAAAATGGGTGTTTATCATACATATCAGTGACTGTATACAATTATTATTTTGAAGCGATTAATTTCAAAATGGCGGCTGTTCAGCCTTTATCTCAAAATTGCATTTTTTAAGTTGGCCGGAAACATAACTCCGACAATTTTCAACCGATTCACTTGAAATAATGAATATATCTTGAAAAATACATTGTCTATGGAAGTACGTAGGATTTTTTTTTATATTGCATAGTTCATTTGTTATTAACAATTATATGACGATTTTTTAGGCAAATTTTTCACTTTCCAATAATTTGCCTACAAAATCTTGAGATTTTTTAGGCAAATTGTGCACTGTAAAAAATTTCTGTATAAAAATTAATACACAAGTGTAGGAAGTTTTTATGCGGATACCGCTTAAGAAGTTTCAGATACGATTTTGAAAATCCAAAACAGGTTATTTTTAAAATGAAAGTGTAGCTCCGTAATATTAATATACTTGTGCATTTGATAAATAATGCACGTGTAAAGAAATAATCACATCCAAGTATATTGAAGTCAAGAACCATTTGCTGATATTAGCATACGGGTGTGTATTAATTTCAGGGAAACAAAGTATTACCTTTAATGTACACTGTAAAAAGCTTCTGTGTAAAAATTAATACACAAGTGTATGATGTTTTTATGCGGACGCCGTTTATAAAATTTCAGACAATATTTTGAAAATCCAAAGCAGGTTATTTTTAAAATAAAAGTGTAGCTCCGTAATATTAATATACTTGTGCGTTTGAAAAATAATGCACGTGTAAAAAATGTTCACATCCATGTATATTGAAATCAAGAACCATTTGCTGATATCAATATACGAGTGTGTATTAAATTCGTTCGTATATTAAGTTCGTAAAATTCAATTTTTTGTGCCTTAAATGTAGTGTAAATTGAATATAATTTTCACATTGATTCATGTGATTTTCATCAGCGTTTATGAATTTTTTTTTCATTTCCAGTTTCGTACTTTCAAATAAATCTGTTGTGATCATGCATTGTACGTATCGTAAAATTCAGTTTCACATATATTATATTTTCCAGGCTGCTGTAAATAAATTTCAAACTTGTTTTGTATTTTCAATGCTCTGTTTTTTATAGTTGATTTATTATACATCTGTAGTAATTTTCAATTGAAGAGACGGGTTAAGGGGTTACCCCCACTTGCGATTTTGAAAAAATCGATTTTTTTCTATTGCATTTTTTTGAAGTATAAGTATCTGAGAATATGTCCTGAAAATTTCAAGTCGATCCGAACAAAATTGACTGAGATATGAGCGTTGAAAGAGAAGAATCCGTTGTGTAAACGACCGGAAATTGAAACTTTAAACGCGTTTTTCTCAAAATGGCATTTCTGAAGTCGGTGACCAAGATTACTCGAACACTAATGAACCGATCTTCTTGAAATTTTGCAGGCTTATTTAATACATAAAAATGTAGTCTTTAATCGTTCGATTTTTTTTTCTCGAAAAAAATGGCCGTTTTATAGCCAACAAACGGCCGTTTTTTTTTCGTTAAAATCGAATCATTAACTTTGACTGTCCGCCATTTTGTGAAAAATGAATATTTTTTAAAATCCTTCGATTAAAGACTAGTTTATACTTATATTTGACTAAATCCATCCGCATTTTTTTTTTCAGATGATCCACTTCGCCGCTATGTTGGTCAACGCAAATCGTGTATATAAAAACATTATTTCATTGACGGCCATTTGCCACTAAACAATGTGATATTTTTCAATAAAAAAATTACTGAAAGTTCTTCAAGATGTGTTCTTTAAGATGGTATATTGATCGATTAAAAAAGTTTTGTAGTTTTCTTTAAAAAAAATTCATGAAAAAGGCCTTTTCTGCGCTACAAGTGGGGGTAACGCCTTAATGCAATAGATTTTCCACAAATTTACAAACTTGCCTTTGAAATTCCATGTTGCATCTATTAAATTCTATATCCACGTTAGAATTTCATGTTCTTGTTTTAAATTTACGGTACAAGTGTTTCAAATTTAATTTCATCTACTGAGTTCGTAAAATTCAATTCCTTTGTATCTTAAATGTATTTTAAATTTCATATCATTTTTTACAGTGTAGGTTTTATACCCTGTGGCCTAAGGCCTTACATTGGAAACTCGACGCCTCCATTGACGGTTGCCGTGACGCATAGTCGCGTCAGAGTGGCTCTCCCTTGTATAATTGTACGAATCAAAACAAAAAAAAGTTCTCCCCGAGAAAGCTGAATAAATCATATCGCGCGAGACTGGCGGAAAAACGTGCGTGCATTTTCCAAAAGACACGATTTCCGTTAACCGGAAGAGTCAATCGTGCAAATCATATCCAAGACAGGCTCTTAATAATTTATCGCTCGAACGTGCCTCGAGTAATGAACCGAAAGTGATTGACCAGAGGGATGAGAGAGAAGCGATATTTTCGCTGCGTACCCGAAACCAACGAAGCTCGCATGAAATCCGCGGTCCCTCAAGGCTACCACGCACGATGTCTAAAAATAGACGCCGAGTGCAAGAGTACTCGATAATACACGCTCCGAACGCCCATGTACGAAGTGAAATCGAGCGGAGTCGCTGCCTTCTCATTAATTCGAAATGTTTGTATCGGCAGAGGCTCGCACCGCGTCACGAGTCGCATTGGAGACGATAAGAATAATATACTAATCGGTTTTTTTTATTCTCCGATCACGCTATTACCCTGGTCGACTTTTCGTCTTGTATCGCTACAGGAGTGCGGACTTGCTTTTGTGCGTAGAGATGTCGAAAAACCGGTTGTTTTCAAGATTATTTCGGGCGGGACGATAAAGAAGCGTGATTCCGAAATTTAGGGGTGTGCGGGTAGCTGAATTGGTCGGGTCGGGTCGGGTCGGGTAATTAGACTATGACCCGATCGGATACCCGAGTTTTTCGGGTACCCGACTTTCTTCGGGTGCCCGAATGTTTTCGGGTACTCGTCTCACATCGGCTACTCGGTAAGTCGTGTTACCGGAACAAAATTTTGTTTCATAGTATAAATAGCGCCACGGAAACGTACCACAACGAACGAAATAAACTCCAGCTTTATGTTCTCTACCCTTCGCCGATAGGTTGGAGTTCATAAGAAATACAAATAATTTATTTAATAGTTTTAGTATTTTTGTTATATATATATATTAGTTTCAGAGATATAAGCGTTTGAAGAACACGCTTTACCTGGATTTTTTTTTTTTAAATGACAAAAAAATTAAATCAGGAAGAATGAATCGCCGAAATTACCAGTTAGCACTAGACAGAATTAATGAAAATTCAACGAAGAATCTTGCTTTTATTCAGTTTTTCGACATTCAAATATCGCGATATTTCCTGAAATGCGAGTGTTTTAATAGAAGTTTTCCGGAAAAAATTGTGAATATATATATATATATATATATATATATATATATATATATATATATATATATATATGAAAATTCAAAAATGTACTTCATACCATACTTCAAAATTGTGAATATATATATATTTATATATATATATATATATATATATATTCACAATTTTTTCCGGAAAACTTCTTTTAAAACACTCGCATTTCAGGAAATATCGAGATATTTGAATGTCGAAAAACTGAATAAAAGCAAGATTCTTCGTTGAATTTTCATTAATTCTGTCTAGTGCTAACTGGTAATTTCGGCGATTCATTCTTCCTGATTTAATTTTTTGTCATTTTTTAATTTTTGTCCAGGTACAGCGTGTTCTTCAAACGCTTATATCTCTGAAACTAAGATATTTTCAATTTTAAAACGTTAAATGGAAGCTACATTCTTCTCGCTTCGAATAAACGCGAGGCATTGAATCTTTGTCTATTTGGGTTTTTTCTCCATTTAAAACCCGCGTTAAAAAAATCAAAACTTTAAGGCGTTCGCCGGAACAGAAGATATTTATTGTACATTTTTTCCTTTCGGACACTTTTTAGTGATGCCAAAACGCAACTTTCACGCGCTATTGCGATACGATCCGCCAAAAGTTACCGTTTTTCACTCCACCCTAACACACACACACACACACACACACACACACACACACACACACACACACACACACACACACACACACACACACACACGCACGCACGCACGCACGCACGCACGCACACACACACACACACACACACACACACAAGTAAGAAAAGTGAGGCGAAAAAAGATTTTTTACAGTACTATAATTTATTCATTTTATCGCCTTCTTCGACTTTTCGTTTTCTCCTATTATTTGGCCGATACACCTAAATAAAAAATAAAAATAAATATAACTAATAGTTGAACCGATGTGTTGGTCTAGTGGTTAGCGTGCTTGCCTCTGAAATCAACACATCGGGAGGTCGCGGGTTCGAATCACCGTCTCGTAGTTTCGTCGAGAAATAAAAACACAGGCGTGACGTAGCTCCAGTTGTACACAGATGTCGCGCACACGGATCGGTACGTGTGTGTGTCGGATGGGTATGGCTGTAGCCTGTGAGCTATTTCTCGACGAAACGCGACTAGCTCCGAGGCTGGGAAGCGAACTCGTGACCAGCTGTATTGGTATAGGTTTTCCGCAGTTTCCCTATACCCATGACAGAAATGTCATGATGAATACAATACAGAGGGGGAAGTCGGCTGCGGCCGCAATGGGGAGGGGGGATGATGGAGAGAAAGAACAAGTGTAGAGCGGTGGACATATAAGTTGAGCCTTGTAAAAAGCCGAAAAGGCTGTGCAAATAAAACTCGAAATAAAAAATAAAATAAAAATATAACTAATAGTTACGGATCTCCGAGTCGTTCACGAATATTCAAAGTTTAAGAGTACTCGACGTTTATGAGTAACAAAAATTTGAGATAACCCGATTACCAAATTCGGGTACTCGATAATGGCGGGTAATGTGAAAACGTAACCCGTCGGGTACCCGACCCGACCCGAACATCGGGTATCCGAGTAAATCGGGTACCCGCACATTGCACCCCTACCAAAATTCATTTTGCCGCAACAAAATGAATGCGTGCGTGCGTGCGTGCGTGCGTGTGCGTGTGTGTGTGTGTGTGTGTCCACAGGGTGCGCAGGGTGCCTTGTTATGAATGGATAATCCTGCAACTGTCGATAGATCTGATCATGACCTACTGGAATTTTAGTTTAATAAAAGTCCCACGGTTTTCGAGATTTTGAAATTTATGTTATTTATGATTTGAAAAATCAGTTTTAATTCAATAACTATTTAGGAAAAAATCGTACATTTTTTGTTCAAATGGGAACGCTTCCCGAGCAGAAATCTAATCAGGCTGCCTGAGGATCCATCAGGCCCGGATCAGGGATCAATAAGGAGCCCTGATCAGGCACGCCTGATTTGAGCCAGACAGGGGCCTGAGCAGGGATGAATAAGGCGCCCTGACCATGCACGCCTGATTTGCGCCAGACAGGGGCCTAAGCAGGGATCAATAAGGCGCCCTGATCAGGCACGCCTGATTTGTGCCGGATAGGAGCCTGATCAGGCATTAATAAGGCGCCCTGATCAATCACGCCTGATTTGCGCCGGATAGGAGCCTGATCAGGCATTAATAAGGCGCCCTGATCAGGCACGGCTGATTTGCGCCGGATGCCTTATCAGGCATCGATAAGGCACCCTAATCAGGCACAGCGCCTCTGTCGGCGAAGCCTCACGAAATATTTTGACAGCTGCACACGCAGGCACGCGAAATATATGAAAACAATGGTTATCAACCGAAAGTGCGTGTCGTCAAAATTTGTTTCAAAATCTTTTTTATCATAAATAAATATTTATGTTAATTTTTTTGTATTATTGTTTTATGGAATCAAAACTTTTGTATATAATACGGGCAGCCAGTCCCGTATTATATACGTAGAAGAAAGCGCAACAGCCACGCCGTAGCTACATCGACACATCTCGTTCGGTTCATCAATTTCTCCCGAAGAAAGGCAAGCCCTTCAATAAAGTGCAGTGCGTACAAAATCTCAGATAAAGTATATTTGCGATTATACTGTGGATTATCTACACATGAACAGTGATAATGTATAAAATACGACTTGATGGGCGAAGACTATGCGGCGTAGCTTAACCTCACTTTGTCCCCTTCGCACCATTTGTATATATATAGTGTGATATTTTTCGTATCAAGAAAAAATGTTCAACAGTACAAACATACGTATATGTACATAAATGTACTCATACATACGTGCAAGGACCAGATGACGAGAAATAATTGCGCAAATTGCATTTTGTACCGTCGAACATTTTTTTCTCAATAATATATATACAACACTATATATATATACAAATGATGCGAGAACGACGAAAAGAGATTGAGCTACGCCACTACGAGGTATACCATTTTTAAATAATTATTAATTATTTAATTATCTCAAGAGGATATATCAGTCGGAGCTTATATCGCTCACTTTTCCCTGGTCGAATATATCTATACTTATGATAAATATAGATATACCCGACGGGGGAGCGGTGGCGCTCCCTAGGTCCGACTGATATATGCTCTTAATGTAAAGATGTGATTTTTCGATGTATATTTACTAATTTTTCTATGTATTCAAAATATTTCAGATGCAATCTTGACAAAGTATGATGGTACTCCCCACGCAGGTTCTATCAAAGAGAAACAAATTTCGGATGGGCTAGCGGCAGTCATAAACAGTGCGAAAGATTGGAACGGTCATCGCCAAAACCGGAACAAAAACTAAACGATCAAGTCAAATAAAATAAAAACTTAAACTTAAAAAAATGTTTTCATATTTTTAATAACGTTAATAAACTTGATAACGGGTAACTGCGATAATAATTTAATAAATGTTGATCTATTGTTAAACAAAAAAATAATCAAATGATTGAGCCAGATGACACGCATGTCTCAGGCTGGATGAGGCACCTGATCCGAGCCAGATAAGTTGCTTGATCCGAGCCAGATATAGAGCCTAATCCGAGCCAGATATAGAGCCTAATCCGAGCCTGGTAAGGTGCCTGATCCGGGCCAGATATAGTGCCTGATCCGAGCTGGATACGGAGCCTGACCCGGGTCTGATAAGATGCCTGATCCGGGCCAGATAAGTTGCTTGATCCGGGCCTGATCAGAGCCTGATAAGGTGCCTGATCCGGACCTGAATATGCAAAAGCGTTACATCCCTGATCAGGGCCGGACTAAATTTGCCTGACCCGGCCCGGATTTGCTATTGTGGCAGCCTGATCCGGTCCGGATTTCACCCTGAACAAATTTCTGCTCGGGTTGTAGCCCTTGAAAAGACGCGTCGATCGGGTATTTGATCATCACTCTCCGATATAATATCCTCACCCGCCAAACAATGGTTAAAATACCAAAAAAAATATTGTTTATTGAATAACTAAAAAACTATCGGTTTTTCGGGTATGGTTCAAATCTACGAAATGTAGAGAATAATTTTTTCTATATTTTCGTTTCTATGGACGACCCTTGAATTTTTATTTTCAAACCCCTCTCGGGGTATGAAAGTCTGGGAACGATCTTCCGTCTGGCACGTGGAAATTCTGGAATAACTATTGACCGCACGAATTTTCCGCCGTGGAAGAATTTGTAGCTTGAACCCTCAGCTACATTTTTGTCCACAGCGCCAATCTCGTATCTCTTTATTTTCGGTCAATAGTTTCCTCAGAATTTCATTTTGAATTTTCAACCCCTGATAGGGGTTCGAAAAAGCAAAATTCAAGGGTGGTCCATAGGAACGAAAATATAGAGAAAATTATTCTCTACATTTCGTACATTCAAAGCATCCCCAAAAAATCGATCGTTTTTTAGTTATTCGATAAACAATCTTTTTTTGTTTTTAGTTCAACAATTCTTTTGGGGGTGAAGATGATATTGGACAGGGATGATCAAATACTCGACCGACGCGTCTTTTCAACGGCTACAACGTTCCCATTTGAACAAAAATTTTATGAATTTTTCCTAAAGAGTTATCGAATGAAAACTGATTTTTCAAAATTTCACCCCATTTTTTCACCCCCAAAATGAACTCCCGCGACTTCGGCGCTGTGGACAAAAATAAAACCCGGATTTTTCTGAACATTTTGTCTCCCGGCGCCGACCTCGTGGGGGTTGTAGTTTGGCATTAATCCACCCCCATCTCCTTTCGTCCCCTAAAAAAACCCTACACGCCGATTTTTAGGCAAACTTGGATTTAGCACCTGCGGCACCTACGAAACACCTGTCAACAAACTAGCCTTCTAATTTTTTCCGATTCCAATATACAGCACGACTGTACTAAGTGGCGGTACTCCGATTGGTTATGCCGTTTATCGAAACGGAGACACGATGCTGCGCACTCGCTCGACGTTTAGTACGCAATGTTTCGTATGCGATATTCCATGAAGGCGAAGGTGACGAATCCGATCGAACGGCGTAGTTCGATCTTTTTCTTTTTCTTCCGTCCCATTATTACTCATACACCAGTCTTATTCCCGTTTTTTGCTTTTCTCTCATGCAGGTAAATCCTCGTCGATCTATTGTGCGCGTCAGATGCCGAAAACAACTGCGCAGTCGAAGCACAATTGTCCCTTGTGCAAGGAGAGCAAGAGGCGCAGCCTTGGAGCTTACATCAGAGGAAAATCGCGCCTCAACTCCTGCAGCGAAATTAGCGAGGAGGAGGAGGAGGAGGACGAACCGAGTTCCGACAACAAAACATCGCAAACCGCCGAGAAGAAGGAGACCGATTCAACGACAGTCTGTGAAACGAAGAAGTAACGATTTTTATCGAACCAGCGAGAGAGAGAGCGAGATAGAGAGAGAGAGAGAGAGAGAGAGAGAGAGAGAGAGAGAGAGAGAGAGAGAGAGAGAGAGAGAGAGAATAAACAATAAAAATGTTGATCACAGCTTAATATGTATCATCGTGTGTACAAAAGAAAAGAAAAACAAAAGGCCACGAGAAAAAAATCGTTGCTCAGGAGGATCAAGACCTCACGGGAAGAATCACGCGATCCACGTGCTCGTCCCGTTTGTTTTGCCTCAGAAACTTTTTTGCTTTTCGTTCAATGACGCGTAATAGAATTGCAACGACTTACTGTGACGCCGATGACTAATTATACTATTTATAGTTCACTCAGTATATATTTATATGTATGTTTGTTTGTATGTAGAAATAACCTTCGAATTACGAGGCTTCGCCTCGAGAACCCAAGCACTGACCCACTGGCACATACGAAATATTCTATCTTTTGTTTATTTCTTCTTCTATTCAATTGGACACGACTCGAGAAACCTCGGACGACGCTTCCAACGAGGAAAATTCACTAACTCGCCCTTCAGGCTTGATCATTTTTTGCAATATCACACACCTGCAAAATTCAAAACAGTCGCGAACAAAAATTCGTCTGCCGTTAATTTCGGAAATACTTACAATTGTTCTAAAACTCATACGACTTTTTCGTTCATGGTAATGGAGGCTCGACTGCGACGATTTATCTTGACAGACGAACAAAATTAACAGTGAATTGTTTGCATTTTTACTAAGACGTGCCAATTTTTTTGTTTTTTTTTAAATATTTTTTTTGCATTCCCATTTTCGGAGATTCTCCGGTTGATTGCCGATTTTCCAGTTGTCACGGAACTTCGTTGCGGATACTTCCGTAACTTGATCAATGTGATTTATCGAGAAGGGGAATTGTTCCGTTTTCTTGCGAAAAAGTTCACTGACGGTTCCGAGAAATTCGCGGAGTGTCCGTTAATAGCTGTAGAAAATGAAAATCGCGCCGAATGTTCCGAAAAATCAGTCGAAAATGGAAAGAAAATGATTGGCAAGAATCAGCTGAATCGAACAATCCCGATAATTGTTCTACTCTGCGTGCCAAGACTGTAAATTTGTAGAATAGGACGTTCTTCATTATTGTCCGTTGAGCGAAAAACGAACATAAGAACTATTCGAAAAAAAAAAGATTAACGATACTTTGACTGATACAGTGCTCCTTGCTCGGCGAATCATTAGTTTATACGTTAGATTAATTTATTGATTAAATCGATGATTAAGGGTAAACAGAAATGTCTATATATATATATATATATATATATATATATATATATATATATATATATGTAGTATGTGTGAGTGAGAGAAAAAAAGAGAGGACTGACTTTGCGCGAGGTCAACTTTGTTCAAGACATAATAGAGAACGAAACATCGTTGCATTTTTGTGGCTTCAGAAATGAACGAAATTTCTCACGAGGAAACATTGCTTCGGGCAGTGCTCTCTGAAGCGAATGATTGCATGGAAATTGTGCACGAAAGTCAAGAATGAAATGCGAGAGATGAGAAGGCAAGAGCATTTTCAAAACATGGTGCAAAATGAATTTCAATGAGAAATTGGCAAAATGTGTTCGACAAAAAATGTAGAATTAGGTTAATATGCGCTGATTTCGCTCGTTGGCTTTTCTTCTTTTTTTCTAATTATAAATAAGACTGATCGAGAATTAATTTTAACGGAATCAAGAATGCGAAGAGTCCAATAATTGTAATTAATGTTGAATAAGGTTCGGCCCTTCGCGGTGCCGTCTTCGATTAAGCCTAGTAGGATAAGAAATGGAAAAACATTTTAAACGAAAATAACGCATTTGTATAATTCCCAGACGGGGCAAGATAATAAAAGTTCGATAATAAAAAAAAAACACGAGAATAAAAATGCCTCATGAAGGCATGGAAATAAAAAGTAATATATTTGAAAGTGAAGGGCGTCGCATTTTCATTCGACCAATAGTTTTATTTTTCTTTTTAGATCGGTCTCGCATTATATACGAGCAGCGAATGATGCAAATGCGGTATACAAGAGTCGCAGCGCTCGACGTTAACGCGCAATTTGAAATTCCCATTGTCAACGGGTTTTTTCTTTTCTCTATTTCTTTGCCATTGTGCTACGATGCGGAATGTAACCGAAAAAAGAACGAGAGAGCGAAAGAGCGCCAACTTAGCGGAACTGCGGGGGACATTGTAATAATATGCGTCTACTCGTTCTGCTGGGTAAGTAAATATTCTTTGGTCGCACTGTTTGCTGGGACTGATCATTGACGTAGTCAAGAAAATAATTAATCCAAAATAATTAAATTCAAATAATCGATTAATTTTATTTGTTTCACCCGAGCAAGCATAAAGAAATAATTTAACAAAACTTGAACTGTATTTCCTTGGTCGTAATTTGGTAACTTGTATAAAATGTAGTTTTTTCACTGCGTCAATTGAATAGTTATTTCAATTCCACAATTAACCTCTTGACTGTGAGTGACACGCATAGGGGCAAAAAAAGTCGTGCCATTTTTGTGTCATGACACGTACAGGGGCATTTGGAAAACAACGTATTTCTACTGCATCGATTCGATTGTAATTTGGTACATCATGGTTTTTGCGGTCGCTGAATTTGAATTTGACATCAGATTTCCAAAATTCAAAATGGCGGATCCAATATGGCGGACGCAAATTCAAAAAATGTTTTGATTTCGACGAAAGTGAGTACCTTGTGGTTTTCGAATTCGCTGAATTCGAATTTGAAATCAGATTTCCAAAATTCAAAATGGCCGATCCAATATGGAGGACACAAATTCAAAAAATGGTTTGATTTCGACGAAAGTCAGTACCTCATGGTTTGCGGCGTCGCTGAATTCGAATTTGAAATCAGTTTGTCAAAATTCGAAATGGCGGATCCAATATGGTGGGCGCAAATTCGAAAAGTACACGGAGAGAATTTTTAAGTAATTTTTACTGTGAAATCACAGTAACTCGGTGACAAATGTGCAATTCTTCAGGTTTTTAGGAAATAAATTATAAATTTTCATGGAAATGAATCAAAATTTACTTTTGCGTAACAGAAATTTAAAATATTTTCCAGAATTTTTACTGAAATTAATAGTAAAATTTCATGAAACGTAAAGATTACGACAATAAGTTAAAAAAGTGCTAATATAAATGAAATTTTTCAGTGGAACATTGAGAAATTTGCGTGTTTTCCATAAAAATTTAAAAAAGGAAGCCGAAATTTTCCGTGCGTCCACCGGAATTTTACGTTCTTTATAGTAAAATCAGTTAGGGCTAGGTGGCCTGACCGTACGCGTGAGCTCTGTGTAGCGTGCGTATACGTGAACGCAAGCTGTAAGAGTGTGCTTGTGTATGACGCAGTATGACGAACACGAACGACGCCGACCCGCGTTGCTTAGCAACAGCGAAGCAACAACGAAGGTAACCAAGAAAACGAAGCACAACGAATCGAAAGATTAACCGTTTCCGAAAGGCGGTCATCGTTCTTTTTACATATCGAGGTAAATACAATGATGATAAAATTTTATTCCTTCTAATTCGAATATAATAAACAAATAGATATTTTTGTTATAATAGACAGGAGAAGAGCTTGATACCGTTGTAGAACAGAGAAAGGAAGATCTTCGGTTGCAACGCCGAACGTTTCAACCAACACCAGTTTTCATCGGGCCATTGGTTAATATCGAAGCAACGTATGTTTTAGTAAACGACGTGCTTTACAAGACGGATTCCGCGTTCCATTCGATCGATCTGTGCTGCAAGATATTCTTCGCATTGGACTGTGCCTATCCAGAAAAAGCCACGTCCATTTGGATTTTTTTACAATGTTTTGTGCGAAATTTACGCACATTTCGCGTTTGAATGACGGCACAAAAATTATAATAAAGAAATGGATATGAACGTTTAATTGAATACTTTTTATTACTGTGGTTGTAAATTTTTCCTTTTCATCTCCAATTATGATTAGGAATAAAACTACAGAATATATAAAAGCATGGTGAAATTTACATTAAATAAAAAAATAACTTTTTGCTGCAAAAAACATTTTAATTGAATAATTGGAAAATTATTTTCCAAACAAACTCATTTTTTAGACCAATTTTGTAGAATTTCTTATTTTGTTATTAATAAAATAATATTATTATTTATAAAAATTAGCAATTATTCATTAATATTATTATTGCTGTTGCTTACTAGCTCTTTACGAAAAAATACAGTATATAGAGGATTTATTTAATCATAGGGAATTAATTTTTCGCTAGGGATTTTAGAAATTTCAAGTTTGTCCAGGTTATTGTTACTGTAGAAACTTTGAATTTTTGAGGCAGCCCATTGTTAAAATTCTACATGAGAATGTGTCAGAATTTTTACTGAAAGAAATGTTAAAAATTATGCTACTTGCTTAAATTTTTACATGAATGAAAGCAAAATATTAAAAGCTAGTGTCAATTTTTGACTATGTGCACATTTGTCACCGGTTTCAAATTTTTAATGTAATTTTTACGGAGATTTCACTGTAAAAAATACTTAAAAATTCTCTCCGTGTAGTTGGATTTTGACAAAAAATTGTATCCCTAGATGTTTATGGCCGCGAATTTCGCATATGGATCCTGACTCCAATTATGTGAAGCTCGGATACAATATAATGAATAAAAATTTGGCAAATCATGTATGACAAACTATTCGTATTTGCGTCCGCCATATTGAATCCGCCATTTTGAGTTTTCAAAAACGGATTTCAGGTTCGAATTCAGCGACCCCAAAAACCACAAGGTACTCATTTTCGTCGAAATGGAACCATTTTTCGTATTTGCGTCCGCCATATTAAATCCGCCATTTTGAATTTTCAAAAACCGATTTCAGATTCGGATTCAGCGACCCCAAAAACCATTAGGTACTCACTTTCGTCGAAATGGAACCATTTTTCGTATTTGCGTCCGCCATATTGAATCCGCCATTTTGAATTTTCAAAAACAGATTTCAGATTCGGATTTAGCGACCCCAAAAACCACAAGGTACTCAGTTTCGTCGAAATGGAACCATTTTTCGTATTTGCGTCCGCCATATTAAATCCGCCATTTTGAATTTTCAAAAACCGATTTCAGATTCGGATTCAGCGACCCCAAAAACCATTAGGTACTCACTTTCGTCGAAATGGAACCATTTTTCGTATTTGCGTCCGCCATATTGAATCCGCCATTTTTAATTTTCAAAAACCGATTTCAGATTCGGATTTAGCGACCCTAAAAACCATTAGGTACTCACTTTCGTCGAAATAAAACCATTTTTCAAATTTGCGTCCGCCATATTGGATCCGCCATGTTGAATTTTGAAAATCTGATATCAAATTCGAAGTCAGCGACCCCAAAAACCTTTATACTGAGACTTTAAAGCAAATCTATGAAAAAAAATTTCCAACACAAAAATGGCACGAAAATCTCATTTTCACCTCACTGCGAAAGGGTTAAGGTAGGTACACAAATTTCGTAACGCCAAATTATCCAATTTTCAACCCCCTCCCTCTTCTCGTGTACGAGGACTGTAACGTCTGCCCCCCCCCCCCCCCGTCTATTCCGTTGCGTAACGGGTACTTTGTCGTCAATAATTGTGATTTGTTTTCATCGACACAACTAATCATGAAAGAATGGGGTTACTACTAATTTTATTAAGTATTTATTCATCTAGTTTTATACCATTTTTAATGAAAAAAATCTTTAACATTAACTGAGATATATGCCTTGATTTGACGACGAAAAAAAAATTATCTTCATTGTCCCATCGATATCAGTATAAAATGTTATCTGTAAATAAAAAGTAAAAAAATTATCGATATCTATATAAATTTAGCTATCGTAATGCGTAACCGTTTTTTGAATTTTGGTTTCTTTTACAAAATGCCGAATGTTCGGACATTGTTTTCCATTGCACATACTGCGCACGACCTTTGTCAAGGCGATTACAAAAATATAAAACAAAAAATTTGAAAATCGGTTAATAAGTTTTGAGTATTTGCTGGGACAAGGTCGAAAAAAGTAGTTTCGAGAAAAACGCGTTCAAAGTTTTCGTACCGTTGTTCTTGATATAAAGTTATGTTTTTTTCTAGAATATTGATCCTTACATTAAAGTATCTAGTCCCGGGCGATATGCCGGTTCTTCCTGATCGTTATATTTCACAAAATAATAAGAGCCTGCACTTCATCTATTGTGAACGATGCCATACCTGTAGGGACCGAGGGCACTAACCGGTCGCCCTACCCCCCGTGCAGAAAAGTGGCCGGGCCTTCCCCTACTCTGTGTCCGGCCTTGACCACACTTGCCTTGTCTGATTTATCTAACCGGGTCCGCCCATGGAACAAACCGGGAAGATCGCAAAATCGTTTTTTACGGCTTAGCCTCTATGTTTGGGGATTAAAATTTTGTGGCCAGAATACGTTGCGAGCAAGTACATCTTCACGTAATATCTAAACAGCCAGAACATTAACATGTTCTGAAAAGTAGATCCTATCTTTACGAACTAAAGAAAAGCTACTTTCCTTTTCACCTCATGCAAGATATTTTTAATTGATTGGAATGAAACTAATACATCTGTTGTAATTCTACTCATCATCAAAAGCATCCATTTCATCAATGATAATCGACGAGGATAACGTTGCTTATTGTAAATACCGAGATTACGATAACTGATTATTTGAGCTTAAAGAATAGCCAAATTTTTTAATGAGGCAAAAAAGTAAAGCAGGTCATTTGTGGTTTTTGAACGTCTTGTCGCTATGTTGGGAAATATCAATGTTCTGGCCGGGAAGACATTACCTGAATGTATTTCGCCAACAATCCGCCAGGTGGCTACGGGCGAAGCGTTCGCGTAAGCAAGGTACCATCGTACGAGGATAAAAGTTCGTCCTGTGAGTTGTACCATGTACAGAAGTGTTATGCTTACAGCATGCATTTACGCTTATGATTTTGCGATACTTGCGAAATAACCCTTTTGTACTCTAGGCCTTTTTCGCTCGGATAGTGATCCGTGTACGTGTTTTGTCTCTTTGCCTATCAGGAAATACGAGCAAGCGTATATATACACTCGTATACTACCTTAGCAAGTAAATAACCAACAAACAATAGGTTGTTGGTATACTAAATTGTATCACTCCCGATTTTACCCCCTCAAGGATTCCAAAAACACTGATACGTCATTTTTAATTTCCTCGTTTGTTCCTGGTTGTTTCCCGATCTATTCCCCACAACTTTCCTGGTCATTTACCGCTTGTTTACCGGCCCGGTCCTAATCAGTTCCCCAGGAAGGGAACGGCGGTTCGGGACCTAGCCTTAGACCCGTTACATTGCGAACCTATTCCAGGGTGGAATGCCCGACCAGAGCCTAATATTATCTAGGGCAGGCAGGTAAGGGTACTTTTTCCTGTGAGTTGTACCATGTCCTGTGAGTTGTACCATGTACAGAAGTGTTATGCTTACAGCATGCATTTACGCTTATGATTTTGCGATACTTGCGAAATAACCCTTTTGTACTCTAGGCCTTTTTCGCTCGGATAGTGATCCGTGTACGTGTTTTGTCTCTTTGCCTATCAGGAAATACGAGCAAGCGTATATATACACTCGTATACTACCTTAGCAAGTAAATAACCAACAAACAATAGGTTGTTGGTATACTAAATTGTATCACTCCCGATTTTACCCCCTCAAGGATTCCAAAAACACTGATACGTCATTTTTAATTTCCTCGTTTGTTCCTGGTTGTTTCCCGATCTATTCCCCACAACTTTCCTGGTCATTTACCGCTTGTTTACCGGCCCGGTCCTAATCAGTTCCCCAGGAAGGGAACGGCGGTTCGGGACCTAGCCTTAGACCCGTTACATTGCGAACCTATTCCAGGGTGGAATGCCCGACCAGAGCCTAATATTATCTAGGGCAGGCAGGTAAGGGTACTTTTTCCCGGCTCAAAATTCTACACGGGCTGTTCTCACTAAAGTGACTAACTCCGTTAGTTTTCGGATTTCTAAATAAAAACGTTGCCACCATATTTTGTATATAATGTAAGGTCAGAGTGGGATCAGTGGCTCATTTTTGTTCAGAGGTCTATAGCTGCCTAACCGTTCACACAAACTCAATGACACCTTGGCTAAACGTGAGGTGTGTTCAATGGCTTTATTTTGTTAAAAGACTCTGAACTGCCTAACTCAGTAGATATTGAGATAATAACCATGTTTAAAAAAATGGGATTTGATCCACTGTGTACTTGGGGGTGTACACAGTGAAACATGCCTAATTTCACGGTAAAATAAGATTTCAAAATAAAGCTAAATTTGAAGAAAATTGCCCTGTTCCACTGTACACTTGTAGGTAATGGAGTGGTTTTCTCTATACAATGGGAAGTATTGTACAGTAAACTATTGAAAAATTAATTTAAATAAGACAGCACATTATGAGTTCAATCACAATCATTTATAGAATATTAATCAACAATGAGTACCTACCTAATGAGGTAGTACCAGTACCTATCTAAATCACAACGCGAAAATATCCATATTATGACTTACCTCTGTGTACCTCGAAAAATGGAGCCACTATGTACCCACGCGCTCTTTTTTCTCAAGCGGGTACTGATAAGTTTCTATTTTTGTTAGGTTAACAAACACAATGCTCAAATACCGCAATATAGCTGTATATTACGGGAGAACAACGACTTCGAACATAACTGCGATAGGTAAAGAAGCAAAAAACATACAAACTCAGCTGGTTCTTCAACTTTTGACACCAAAAATAATATAAAATCACCAGTCACAACCGAATTGCGCGGGAGCGACTCATAGACAGGTTCAAACCTATTGGCATCCGCGGGCGGTTCTAATGTGAAAAAGACGCACATACTTACATGTCCACTTCTGAGACACAGAAAAGGTTCAGTGTACCCACTGTTCCCACTTTGACCCTACGTTCAAGAATTATTTTTTTAAAAATTCACATTTTGCTTGGGAAAGTGGGAAAGTTACTGTGCAATTTCTTGCACGGTGACTTCCCCCCTTAACCGACATTTCGTATGGATAGCTGTCAACTTTCCGCGATAAAATTGTAAATTCAAAATATGAACATGCAGAAATTTTACTATTTCTGGTAGTTTTAAAACCGTGACGTAACGCAACCATTGCACCCCCCCCCCCCCCCCAACCACAAAAGCAACACATTAGATTTGCCGGCCGATTGGAATCTGTCATATGGGCGGGGAGCCTAAAAAACTTGGCGGCGATAAGAGAATCATCAAACGGAAACAGTCGTGTAGTTTAGCGCAAATATCTGTAATATTATGATAAGTATTAATGCAATTTGTCACTGGGCCGGTACCAATTCGAAACAACGCAATTTTATGGAAGGCGACGTATTTTAAAGGTAGTGCTCATTTTAAGATGAGGTAAAATTATTGGGGTTTGCAATACCGGTGCTGTCACACACTGCAGTGTGTGACAGCACACTGCAGTGTGTTTCATGTCTGAACTCATTTTTTTTTTCAATTTTCAAGGCTCTCATCCAAGCCTCTAATTGATCGGTGTTTTTGTACATTTCCGAAATAATTTTTCACGTACACGAAGCTTTTCCCTTCAATGGGAAACTTGTGGAAACGGAATTCCAACTCCTTACCCGAAGTGCTTTCGCGATCTTCCACAGCACATTTAATGTTTTTTCAGTAGTTTTTACGCGGAGAAAACTTCGCGCATTTCATTTATACCGATTTTATTTTTTTAATTGAAATTAAATACTTTTATCGCACAGCTACATATAATTGATATTGAAGGTTTTCCCATGAATGTACTTTGATTTTCCGCCACTAGATGTCATATCGCCATTTGACAGATCGCCATTTGACAGATCCCAATTCACAAATAGAGAAATACTGGAAGATTTCCTACCAAGTAAGATTTCCTACCAAGATTTACTACCAAGTAACAGATAATATCACTGTTAAGGGGCTATACCAGTGTGACACATTCAAAAAATTGATTTTCTTTGCACTTTTCGACAGTTTATACTTTCAAGAATAACCTGTAAAAATTTGAAGGTCATATCTCTAATCATTTTATCTTGCAAAAATCGATAGTTAAATCTTTAAACGCGTTTTTCTCGAAATGAGATTTTTCAAATTTCCTGACATTGTAACTCAAAGAGCAATTATCCGATTTGACTTGAAATTTGAACTGAGTACTCATGAATATATTTACTCTACAATGACGTAGAATATTTTTGGTTGAATGAAAATTGACGATTTGGCATTGAAAAAATAAGCATTTTATAGGCAAGAAAACAGACTTTTTTTTCATAACTGCGCCATTTTGTTGGATTTTCATATTTTTCGAATATCCTACGTCATTGTACAGGAAATACCTTCCAGTTTAACGACTTTTTTCCTTTTTCGGTTTCAGCTACTCGATCGGCCGGAATCATGTCAGCAGTGGAAGAACTTTTTGGCGCCTCCGGAGGCAGCGCTAAGTCGCTTGGATCTCAATATTTTTCTATGAAAAAATTATGTAATACAGGTCAAATGTAGCCAAATATATTCTTAACTTTCCGAAACATTTAATTGAGTACTTTTCTCCCAAAAAATTCCCTAAAATCACCCAAATATTCAACGTTCACACTGGCATAGCCCCTTAATCTAGAACGCTGATTAGAGAATCTACCATTAGGGCACGCAGTTGACGCATTTTTAAAATTGAATATGAAGAACGGAGAGTATTTTATTAATAATTATATTTGAAATCTTAATAATTGATACGTCAGCCTTAGAAGCTGAGGTGATGGTCATGAAAAACATATTTTCATTAAAAAATGATGGAACAAATGCTGGAAATTTAAGAAAGAATACTCAAAACGAGTACCACCCTAACTTATATAAATTTATCCAAGCAGCAAATATAGTGATACTGTGAACTCCGCCGGCTGTGAGAGGAGTTTTTCTACCATGAGGCGGATAAAAATGTGACTTACAAAGACCACCACTCAAGTGTCCGCCTTAGATTTTATCGTAACTCATATATGTGGTAATCATCGAAAACTATTGGACTAGTTAAACTATTAGGGAACTATCAGACTAGTTAAACTACTATTAAACTATTAGACGTGTCACCCCTTAATTTAGATTTTTTTCAATACCTCTTAAGTGGATTTTTCATTGCTTTATATAGAAGAATTTTGGTTTTTGGTTCGTTCAGATCGATCAGTCTTTGTGGGTGAACCTACAAAACCACCCCTCGACACGCCTTCCTCTGAGGGGTGGTTTCCAACTCACTAAAAAAAATACGTGTGTAATAGTTTTCAATGCTTTATCACATACAATGGGTAAAAAATGTGTACATCTCACACGAAACTATTGTTAATTTGGCTTTATTTATTTGTTCGTGTTTCCCAAGATTTTCGTAAACAGACACCATGGATATTTGGGATAAGCTCCCGAACACAGAAACTTACTAAAGCATTTTATTTTTTTCGCAGGGTAATTTTAAAAAAACGACGTGTACAAATACTTTTTTTACCCACTGTATGTGAGATTCAACAAAATCGCAGACGGACACTAAGGTAAGTCCTATCACCAGGCTCCAATCCATAGGAGTTTCATAATTTTTTTTGAGCTTCACTAAATATATTAATAATCGTCTCTGTGAAATTTCAGGATCGTTTATCGACCTAATTTCAGAGAAAAGAAATATTAAAATTGCGTATTTTTGTGAAGGAATTCCGAGACGAGATACAAAAACCCAATTTCCGGTCGCTACAAAAGTGTATATAATAGTGGGAATCCGTCAGATTCTTAAAAATAATCAGATTTACATACTTAACACTCGTAGTAATCCAGTGCTCTCAGAAAAAATTACGCTTATTGACCTAATTTTTATGTAATATCAAGTTTAATTTGAACTTCCGGTATTATTACCACTTGCTACGATAAAGAAACCTACTACGATAAAGAAAGTTTATTACCACTTGCTACGTTAAAGAAACGTGATAGCAAGGCAGCTGACTGTAGTCCTAACCTCATCTCACTCATTCGAATTTCCACACATATTTCATTTTTAACCGACATATTTCGCCGACACAAATTTTCCACGCTTTTTACCAATCGTGGCCCGAATACAATGCTTTATACTTCCCTCGCCTGACATTGTTTTGACAGATCGACGTTGAAAAGCATGGAGGTTAAACTCGCCTGGTTGAGTAAAAAGAGACGGAGATAAAACCAATATTGCCAAATATCAAACCTAGAAATACTGCGGGAATCGTTGGAATAACAATTTTTTCATTTTTCGAATTTTATGTGAACATTCATTAAACAGTTTACACATGGAAAATTTAGTTATTACAAAGGTTTTTTGCATATGTTAAAAATATAAATTGTACAAGTCTCAAAGATGATCAGTGGCATGACTAGTGTGAAGTAATCGGACTACCTTGAGTGATGTTCCTTGTTAGAATCACAATGCTTCACAAACCATTCTCTCGTATGTCACCGCTGAACATGGAGAATTACACGGTTTAAAAAAATTTCAACATAAAAGTATTAGGCCGATTCGCTAAAAAAAAATAAAACTAAGACTTACTTCAAATGTGTACCTACTGAAAGTGAAGCTCAAATACTGGGGACTGGATTAAAGAATGATAAGAAATGAGTTTATTGTTATTTAAGGCATTGTAAGAGTTTGATAATGATGTTAACATGAAAGTGTGATTAAAGCTTCACATTGTAAGGAGATACCTTTATGCGAGAAAAACATTTGCCGATTGTTATGATTTTTTTTTCAAAAGGAAGGATTTCTTCACCATTTTTTAGACTGAAGGTTTGTTTTTTCACTACTTCTGGCTGTTACAGGGTATTTTTTTCTTAATTTTTAAAATTTGCGGAGTTATGGCACGGTTTTTTAAACTGCTTTTTCCAATCTGGCGTTACGTATAGCTAAAAAACCAACCGACCGATTCTGAGGAAATTTGGTTTAAATCTTTCTAACCTTATTGTCTAAAACAATACAACTGACTAAATGTTTACAGGCCCTAAATGTTTTTTTTTTAAATAAAAAAAAAGAAACGTATTTTTTGTGGTAAAATGGCGCCATTTTTTCCGAAGAATTCGATCTTTTTCGTTCAAAGCGTACCACTTCATCGATTTTCAATATTTCTCACTTTTCCTCGGTTCACATTCTGCGCATGAGTGTTAATGAAAGAAAAATCTTTGTTGGTTTTTTTTTTCAGATCAATCCTACCGACGCTACGTGTCACGCCGTCTAACAACATTCGCCGCAACCCGTTTAGAAGACCGTGCCATACCTCCGCCATTTTTAAAGATTATTTTTAAAAAAATACCACGTAAGAGCCAAAAGTAGTAATAAACATACCCTTATTCTCAAAAATGGCGAAGAAATTTAAACAAAAATAATGAAAATCAACTATTTTTTCCCGCCTAAAAGTATCTCCCCCATTAAGTGTGTTGCGTGATTATCGACTATATTATGTAAATGTTATTTAAATAAATGATCATGAACAATACCACTTTTCTCTGGGCCCCAGGAGAAAAAATGCTGGCTACGCCAATGGTACTGATGCTGATGCAATGAATGTAGCGAAAATGCTTGAATCACTGGAATTTATCCCCGTCTTTTCCGAAATGCTATGAAACAAATAAAACTATGGAGCCATGCATAAATAGTATGCGTCTCTCAAACTAATGATTTGAAAAAATGAATCTTTTTCGTAAATATACATCTTACAAAACAAATGGCTCAACTGGTTTTCAGGAAGTATCCTCGAGTTTTATAATTTTACAATAGGGCCCAGCAGAGATGGGCAAAAAGTAATAAAATTAACAATTAACAATTATATTTACTACTGTGATTGATAATTGAATTACTTTGCAAACAGATTACTCAAGTAACTAGTTACCACAAATACCAAGTGTTATTAATTACTGTGTATTTTAATTGAAAGCTAATCTGATACAAATCAATCGATTACATATTAATGTTGTTATGGGTTTAAGGGGCTATACCAGTGTGACACTTTGAAAAAATCGATTTTTTTGTGCCTTTTTCGACAATTTATACTTTCAAAAATATCCTGTAACTAGCAGTTATTGTGGTGAATATCATTTTTCTCTTGCAAAAAACGATAGTTAAATCTTTAAACGCATCTTTCTCGATATCGAATATTAGACTGTGCAATCATGGCAACGTCGTAGACGGCACAAATGCTATTTATCTTATCGGTATTCGGTAATTATGCCCGGGAACCTCAAACTATTCGGTCAGGATAATTAACAACGAATATTATTGGTACTTATTCTCCTAATTAGTAATAATTACTTAATATTAATTTGATAACTAGGTTCAGAAATTATACATTTCTAGACATTTTTAGGCAGACAAAATAACGCAAACTTTTTTCCGTACATAAATTTTGTTTTTAAAATATCGAAAAATGATTACAGTTGTTGATTTGTTCGAGATTATAGACAGTTTTACTACACACTTTTTCATTACAGCGGAATTTTTTTTACTCGGACCGATATTCATTTTTGACTGCTGCTTGGGCCGATGTTGAGGTTACGAACGGGGCGAATATGTCGTCTAACTTCGCGACACTTCTGACAACATGGGCATTATGATATACCACGATTTACGACGTTGTCAATTCGTTTCGAGTTAATTGAGCGGGAAAAAGTTATAGAAATTAATTATACAAAGTAATGAAAACACTTAAGGGGTTAGGCCACTCTAGAGGCTGAAAAAGTATGCTCTTTGGGGGTTTTCTTTTTCAGAAAAACTACAAAATAAATCGATACTACAAAAAAAGGTGTTTATTGTACATATCAGTGACTATATACAGTCATTTTTTTTAAGCGATTAATTTCAAAATGGCAGTTGTGCAGCGTTTATCTCAAAACTGCATTTTGGTCGGAAACATAACTCAGACAATTTTCAACCGATTCACTTGAAATGTTGAATATATCTTGAAAAATACATTGTCTATGGAAGTACGTAGGATTTTTTTTATATTGCATAGTTCGATTGTTATTAACAATTATCTGACGATTTTTTTGGCATATTTTTCACTTTCCAAAAATTTTCCTAAAATATCGCTAACAACACATGAACTATGCAATATAAAAAAAAAATCCTACGTACTTCCATAGACAATGTATTTTTCAAGATGTATTCAACATTTCAAGTGAATCGGCTGAAAATTGTCTGAGTTATGTTTCCGGCAAACTTAAAAAATGCAGTTTTGAGATAAACGCTGCACAGCCGTCATTTTGAAATTAATCGCTTCAAAAAAATTATTGTATACAGTCACTGATATTTATGATAAACACCCTTTTTTGTAATCTCAATGTATTTTGTAGTTTTTCTGGAAAAAAAAAAAAACTCCAAAAAGCCTATTTTTTCGGCCTCTAGAGTGACCTAAGGCCTTAATGTAATCACCGAATGGTCAAAAGTGCATATTTTTACAAATAGATGTAAAAAAAATTGTTCAGAAATGTACGTTTAATATGACGATTATTTGAAATCCAGCAGTTGGTAACAGTCAAACGACTCCATGCATAAGCATAGGGCGCTCCTCTTATACTTCAGCCCGACGGCTGAACCCCATAACAACCTTAAGACCACCGTAGAATTTTCAAAAAAACGATTTTTTTCGACTTTTCCAATCGACTTTCCAATTGGAAAATCCACTTTTTTCCAATTGGCGTGACAAATAACTTCAACAATTTTCACTCGATTTACTCCAAACTTAAAAGTTATGTTCCTAATTGCATTTCGCAGAGAAGTACGTACGGAATTTCTGATTAATCGGAAACTTTTCATTTTATGAGCAGTTTTATACGAAATTATTCACTGAAAATTCATTCAAATACCTACGACTTTTGAATAAAACAATATTTTTTAAATACCGTACGTACTTCTCTAGGTATTCTAATGTAGATTGACGAGAATTTTTGTTTTTCGTTGTAGGTAAAAAATTGTGGATGCTAAATGTCAAGCCGCGGAGCACTTAAAAAAAGATAACAAAAGAAAATATTAGTAGTCGGCCATTTTGTGCATCGAAAAAAAAATGTATTTTCTAACAGCTTGATATTCATACTAAATAGATGTGTAATTAATTTTATGAGTGAATCACTTTTTCATACGAAAAAAAATTGTCAAATTCGCACACGATTTTATACCCGTTATTGTGGCCCAACCCCTTAATTCAAATAGCGTAATTGTGCGTGTTACAAAAATGCGAGTTACAGTTATTGCGATCCACGAGCGCGAGTGGACCTTACATGTGGTAATTCGTGTAATTGCACGTTACGGTTGTGTGCGCTGTTTGCGTGTCTACCAGGCACAAACGTTGTGTGTTTCTAAAGTTGACAGTCGCGCACACGCCACACCTGATCGAACTTTAGAGGTAAAGATGATATTTTCTCCTATATTATGCCATAAATAATAACAACGCAATTAGATTGCAAAGAATTTGAATACATTCTAATCCGATTACTTTGTAATTAAATACATTACAACAGAAAACATGTAAGCGGGATACAAAAAACGCAAAGCGTTATATAACGAGGAATAAAGAATACAATACAATACATTACAACAGATTGCATAATATGTACTGAGTAATTTAATAACAATGTCATGAAACGTAATTCAATGATATTACTCTGTAATTCATTTACTTTGTAACCTTTATTAATTAAACCGGTTATTATTAAATTAATTCAAACATTATATAATTAAATTAAACAGGTTAAATTTAATTAACCTGTAAATTAATAATCAAATTACAATGTACTTTAGTTATGCCCATTACTGGGGTAAGATTGTTTGTGATTTTTCAAAAACATGTTTAAGTCTTTTGAAAAATGCACCGAATTGATCATAAGCAGAACTTTATAACGATATGAAATCGAAAACAAATAGAATCGGCTTCGTATATATCCAATTTTTCAAACAAAAATAGTCCAAATAGTCCAAATGATTTTTAAAAAGTACCATTGTTTTCGTCAAGTTTTATACTTTCACAATACCGTGCAAAATGGTCTTAAAATTCTTAAAATGTTTTTCAATCTGTTCAAAAATACTATGGGACCGTCCGTAAGTTAAGTTACTTTAAAATAGGGTGGAGGGGGGGGGCGGTATAAAATCATCAAAAAACGATGACGTAATATATACAGTCGCTATGGAATTAAAAAAATAATAGCATCTTTTAAGTAAATATCCAATTTGAAAATCAATCTTTCCAACTGCTTTTCTCAAGTCCGATTATTGTTTCTAATTTTATTACTTTATAAAGCCGTAATATAATATTCATGGATATCTCAAACATAATCTTAATTTTTCTCAAAGCTACAAAATTATTTTTTCAAAAACACAAATTAAAAAAGGAATAAAATCTTCTCCGTAAGTAGCTCATTTAAAACCCAGATTTCTCGATGGATTTCAGACTGAAAAAAAAAATTCGTTCATCCAACCAAAATTCAGTTGGTTTAACAAAATGTATCTTTAAATACGTTCAATTTGATTTTTGATTAGCGTAACAAACGTTTTGTTGATCTAATAGTTTTAGTGGTGTGAACTGTAGCTTATTTAGCATGTCTGAGCAACTGTTAAAACAACAAAATTTCGAGACAACAAAATGCATTTTGGACATTCAACGATTTCTTTTTCTCAGTGCACGAAGTGTCATTTTTCCTTCTAATTCTTCTCCCAATTTTTTAATTTATTTAACGGGCCAGCCCACTTTGAACATTTAAAAAAATGGATTTTTTTTTACTGTTTTCGAAAGTACATACATTCAGAAATATTGTGTCAAAATTTTATGAAAATCCGAGCTCTGTTTTTTTTTACTGAACGTCAGGACCTTACTTCGTCTACCTGAGCGTATAGCGTGCTCCGCCGATCATACTATGAACTTCAAACGCGTTTTTCTCGAAACAACGTTTTCAAAATCTAGTTCCATCGTATCTCTAAAACTAATGAACCGATTCTCTTAAAATTTGAACCACATATTGTAAACATGATTCGCAACAAGATAACCCTCGATGGTTTTGAAATCTGATTTTTACTCTTTTTTTTGCGAAAAACTGCGAAAAAAACGCGTTTTTCATCTGCCATTTTTTTATTTTTTGATAAAACTTTATATCCGAGGGTAATTTTGTAGCTGGTGTCATACTGAATCTAATGGACTTTGATTTTTTTGGTTTCAGACAAGCCGTAGCCGAGTTGTGATGGAGCTACCTAGCCCACCTATTTTTGAGGCGTTACGTTAAACTATAGTTTTTGTACTTAAAAGTGAATCAAACAAATAATTTTTTTTTTTTAAATATATTTCAAGACTTTATTTATCAAGCCCAACAACTTTTATATTCATATCTTTTATAAAGTCCTCCAAAAACGATCGCGAAAATAGCCTTTTTTTCGTGGCTCCAAAGTCGACTGGTCCCTTAAGGGCAACCACAGCCATTGTACTTTTCCAACATCGTAGCTGCCTCGCAACGATACCCTCTGTAATTTCTGCAGAAAATTGCACAAAAAGAGCGCGTCCGGCGTGAGTTAGCCTTAGAGGCCTGCAACAACGGGAGATAAAGAAAATTGCGCCCGGCACTCTCTCGGTGCGTCAGGGCGCATGCGCCCCGTTGCACACGAGACCAAGCTTCATCGATTCAAACGACTCGGCTTCTCGTTCCTACGGATTTAAATCGCGACTACTTCGACATAGGGAAAAAAAAGCGGTCCCCCAAAAAAGCTCGCTATTTCCGCAAATCGAGCGTATTCGCCGAAATCCCGCTCGATCTTCCGAGCCCTCGGGATTATCGTGAAACGCGGTGGCGAAGAACCTAAAGAAATGCGATAGGCAAGCAGCCTTCGCGACGTGGCCGTAGAGCCGGGTGAAAAAGAGAGCGCGTTGGTGCCGTGCGCAACGTTGCGTGCCAAGTGCCGAGCTCTATAAGACCGATCGCGCGACCCCGAGAGGACAACCGAGTTACGAAGTTCCCCAACAGATCGCGAAGCGCCGTAGCGTGCGTAAGATAAAAGTAACGATAAACCTTCGAGAAGTTTCGGGCAAGCTCGACACCGACGAAAATGGTCTGGAAGGCGTTGAAGGCGAAGAGCGAAGTTCAAGTTAAACCCGGTAAGCGCCAAAAACAAACAAGCTTTAAGGCCACAGTCACGGGTATCAAATCATCCGCGAATTTAACAATTTTTCTTCGTATGAAAAAGTGATTCACTCGTAAAATTAATTACACATCTATTTAGTATCAATATCAAGCTGTTAGAAAAAATATATATTTTTTTTCGATGTACAAAATGGCCGACTAATATTTTGTTTGTTATCTTTTTTTATGCGCTCCGCGGCGTGACATTAGCATCCACAATTTTTTACCTAGAACAAAAAACAAAAATTCTCATCAATCTACGTTAGAATACCTAGAGAAGTACGTACGGAATTTCAAAAATATTGTTTTATTCAAAAGTTGTAAGCATTTGAACTTATGAAATGAATTTTCGGCGAAAAATTTCGTTATAACTGCTCATAAAATGAAAAGTTTTCGATCAATCAGAAATTCCGTACGTGCTTCTCTGCGAAATGCAATTAGGAACGTAACTTTTAAATGTGAAGTAAATCGCGTGAAAATTGTTGAAGCTATCACGTCAATTGGAAAAAAGCTGTTTCGAGAAGTTTCGAGTAGTCGGCCATTTTGTGCATCGAAAAAAAATATGTATTTTCTAACATCTTGATATTCATACGCAATAAATGTGGAACTCATTTTACGAGTGAATCACTTTTTCATACGAACAAAAAATTGTTAAATTTGCACATAATTTTATACCCGTTACTGTGGCCTAAGGCCTTAATGTAAAGAAAAAAATAAATAAAAAAGATGGCGTCTCGATGAAACGTTCGGGTCATTTCCATTGTGATGAAATATTGGGAAAGAAAAAATCGTGCAACAAGGCGGATTCCTTTGCTTTCAGAGGCCGATAAGGCTCCGGTCAATGTTAAGCGGCATTGCCATTGCGGCGAACGTTGCAAGAAATGCGGCGACAGCTGCAAGTGTCGCGTCAAGCGATTGTACATTCGACCAGCGATGTTCAATTACTTCACGGATCTGATGCACTGATTCTCACACCCAAATACTCCGAGAGTATCCCATTTGGTTGATTATTTTCCACAAATGATGCGAAAACGACGGACGCTCGTCACGACCGAACTGCGACGCAAATTCACGGTCGATAAATGGCGTATCTGACGAGCAACATCGTGACGACACGTCACGCCCACACGGAACAGTATTCGCTGGAATTAGTTACTAGAAAAAACATTGCGTGTATGTCGAAGAAAACGTGTAGACGGGTAATTTTTTTGTACTTATCGGTTAATAAATTATTGGCTCGCGTTGCGAGAATCGTGTGAATCGAGAGAGTTGGGAATTCACTTACCTTCAACAGCCACGTGAGGACGGACTCCCGATAGGGCACGAAACCTCGCTTCCTGTTGTTCGTACTCTCAGCGAGGGATGCGATAACCTTGCCCAAAATGAGCAAAGATTTGTTTATGGAGACTCCTTCCTGCAAGCGCACAAAAGGGACTATGATAAAAACGGAGTGGAAATAAATCAACTGCGTGAAGTACAGTCGAACCTCGGTACAACGAATCTATAGGAAAGTTCGTTATATCGAGTTTTCGTTATATTGAGGTTTCGTTGTATCGAAATCATGCGCCTTGAAATGTTATTTACAACAAATATATTAAGTACTAGAAATATATGGATACTTTTTAAATAGAGGTTTAAATTGAAGCAATTTTTACAAGCAATTAGCAATTGGAGCATAATATAAATTATTTTGTCGTATCAAGGTTTCGAGTGTCTATCCGAAGGGAATGAAGAACTCTTCGAACGGATTTCGTTATATCGAGGTTCGACTGTATAACATTTTAATAAGCGATCAAGGGACTGCTGTATAGTGCATTTTGGTAGCTCGATAGGTACGTAATGGTTTTATAGAAGCTTAAAGGAAGGTTCTGCCTTGTTGGGCCAAAAAATGGTCGATTTTTCACCAATTTTTTATGCAAAAAGTATTATATATAGAATGTTGATATTTGGTATGTTGACTAAGCGGTCTTTGTTGAACATTAAAATATTTTTTAGAGTTTGACAAAACATGGTGGTGGGAGTGGAGGAGCCACGTATATCGGTGCGCGGCCGATGACATTCTTCGCTTGCGGAAGTCCTAAGTCCCGGACAGGTGATCTGAAGCGAAAAAATCGAACATTTTTACTTTGTACAATATTGTGTATAAGTTGACCTAGAATCAAGAAGAAAAAATGAAAAATAAAAAAAAAATAGTGAGCGTTCGTAAGGAAGTTGTTTTTTTTTCCAAAAACTTACGCAGTTTTTTGCTCACAATTTTTCTTCTTGATTCTAGGTCAACTTGTACACAATATTGTACGAAGTAAAAATATGTTTGATTTTTTGGATTCAGATCACCTGTCCGGGCCTTAGGACTTCCGCAAGCGAAGATTGTCATCCGCACGCGCATCGACGTGGCTGCTCCCACTCCCGCCACCGTATTTTGTCAAACTTTAAAAAATATTTTGACGTTCAACGAAGACCGCTTAGTCAACATACCAAATATCAACATTCTATATTTAATACTTTTCGCATAAAAAATTGGTGAAAAAGCGAACATTTTTTGGCCCAACAAGGCAGAACCTTCCCTTGATAACTCTTTTGAAACGTAAAAATTTGCGACATTATTGTCAATATACGAATACACTAAATAAATTAAATAAAATAGAATGTATATATTGGATGAATAAATAAAATTGAGGGATATCAATTCGGTACAGAAGAATATGATCAAATTGGAGGTAAAAAAAAATATTTCTCGATAAAATATTCCGCAACTCCTGGTTTAATTTTTAAACGATGAATTAAAGGGATAAAATTTTCAAAAAATCGATGCTTTTTGCGTTACCCTATAGTATAGTCGGTTATAAACGTGGACCTGGCATCGCCGATTGATCGTAAGTAGACAATTTATATAAAAATTCCGCACTCTAAAGTTTAAACGCGTTTTTCTCGAAATGTCGTTTTTCAAAACGGTGTACACTCTAAAAAGAAGCGTTTTCAAGCTATCCGTCTCAAATTTTGACATAACATTCTTCACACCATTCTTTATCTTGCTATGGAAACTTTTTTTCCAATCGAAAAACTTTTAACGAAAAACTGTCGAAAAAATCAGGGTAATTCTTTATATACATGACTTTTCCGAAAAATATTATCCGATTTCTCTGATAAAATATCATTTATCGGGTTTGTTTGAGTTTTTGAACATTTCAACCCAAACAAACCCAATATGGGCGTCGAAATGTTCAAAAATGCACTATTTTATCACGTCTTTCCGCCAATTTAAAAGCCCCATAACTTTTTATGGGGGGGGGGGGGGGTTGACTTTCAGCTTCCCCTGACTGAATATCATCATTTATAACTCGAAAAATGAGAAAATAGCGGAGAAAAATAATTTTAGGCCCATTTTTCGGAAAAGTCACTTATCTAAAGAATTACCATAGTGGCTTGCATACCGACTAATAATCTTGTTAAAAATTTTGTTTCAGATCATATTTACGGTCACCACCATGTACACCGCGAGAAATTTTTTTCCGATGGCATTTTCAACCGTTAAAAAACTAAAAAATAGACGTTTAAAAAATTATTTTCTGTTCTTCGTGAGTACTTTGATTCGACTTAAAAAAATCAGACTGATTAGCGTATTTTAACCAGCGAAAAAAAAGTCGCGACGAATCAGCTATTTTTCGACCCGTTACACAATGATGATCCCTTAATTTTTGAACGATGAATTAAATTCACGATTGGTGTATCATCGGTTGCAAAGTTATAATCGAACAGAGAGACTAAGTTAAGGCGATAAATCCCTTTGGAATTTTCAAAAAAATCGATTTTTTTACATATTTCGAAAGTATGATACCCAAAGAATTTACTGACCAAAGGGAAACTCGAAATATTGAATATCTGCGGAGTTATCGCGTATAGTCTAGAGCGCGGGGACAGCACGCGGTCAGGTAGCGAGTCACATGTTGAAACTTTAAACGCGATTATCTCGAAACTACTTTTTCAAAAACTGCTCGTGTTGTAGCTCAAAAAGTTATCGACCGATGTGGATGCAATTTTGGGAGGTTACTCTCAGTAATATTATCGGAAGGATATACCTAAAGTTTGAAAGGTAACGTGTCAATAAATAATTTTTTTGGCGTCAAATATGTCGTAAAAATGGTCGAAAATTCGAACTTTGGAGTAAAAAGGCTCCCAAATTTTCAATTTTGCACTTTTTCATCATTTTTTAGGGATATCCTTCCCCTTAATGTCAGTAAACGAATGACACTTATTAAATCTTTTTCAGATCAACCGAAAAAGAGTGACAACTGCAGTACTTTCCGATGTCGCGGAAAACATGCGTTCGAAGACCCCTAGTAACGCCGCCATTTTGTTGGTCATCGCAAATTTTTTTTCTTTTAAACTTGACAGTTATGATAAACTCATGTCGAAATTTGAAAATGATCAGATTGTTTTATCCCCTCTAAAAAAATTCCCAAAAAATACCTATTTTTCACGCTCTTAAGGAGTAAGGCCACTGTAACGGCCCAAAAAAAAGGTTTTTTCACTAATTTTTTGCTCCCGAAATTGAAGGTATTTGAAAAAAAACTTTTAATGGTGTTATCGGGCATACATTAAACTTTATTATAAAATTTTTTTACAGTAAAAAAAAAACAAAATGGCGGTTCCACAGCTATCTTCCCGGGACATGTTTTCAAAATGGCACGCAGCATAACTCGAACAATTTTCATTTTTTTTACTTGAAATTTCAACCAGATGTGAACATTTTCATTATCTTGAGAATGTCGATCGGAATTTTCAAGAACTTTATTTATTGATTTTTTATTAACAAAAAACTTGCCGTTTTTTTCGTCAAAAATCAATTTTTTTTTTCAAACGCACGCCAAATCCACAAAAATTGATACTTTTTAAAATCCGATCGACATTCTCTAGCTATAGCCCTCTAGATTAATGGTTTTTTTTTGTTCTAGATTCAAAAGTGCACCAGTGGTGCTGCGTGCCGCGGAGCCCTGGAAGCAAAACATGTCCCGGGAAGATAGCTGTGGAACCGCCATTTTGTTTTTTTTTACTGTAAAAAAATTTTATAATAAAGTTTAATGTATGCCCGATAACACCATTAAAAGTTTTTTTTCAAATACCTTCAATTTCGGGAGCAAAAAATTAGTGAAAAAACCTTTTTTTTGGGCCGTTACAGTGGCCTTACTCCTTAAAGGGATTTCTCGCGTTAAGCGCTTCGAGTACGAACGCGCGAAAATATACGAATACACTTGTGAGTCTCACTTTCAGGCGATCTCCACTGGCGCAAGTGTGACTCAGTCTCTCGCTGCCGGCAAGATCGACGAGATTAATTTTGCTGCGTCGACTCAGTTCCAGGGCTTTTCCCTCGCTCGTAGCGCCGTTCGGTGTCTGGGTCAATATAATACTGAATATGCTGTGCGATCGTGAGCTTTTCTCGTTCATTCCCGTAGCCGCAGTGGCTCTCTGGGAATTGCCGACTTGCAGCCAACTTTGAAGATCATCGTAATTCTGCACGGTGTGCTGACTCAGATCAACGACGTACGGCCCGAAAGCCGGATGTTCCCGTACTTTGAGCGGTCCCTTTTTCGCGCCACTCGACGAATTGCTCGCCAACAAATCGTGAATCTTCTCGTTGTATATCTCGAAGTAGCTTATTTCAACGCTCGTCGTCGAATCGCGATTCATCGACGATCGTGAAAATATCTCGTGGCAAAAGCGCGGTATTATACCGGCCTCGAGATTCAGCGAGTTGGAACTAGTGAGCGAGCACTCGGTGCCCATCATGCTGTGACTCTTGCCCGAGCCCGTTTGCCCATAAGCGAACAGACACACGTTGTAGCCCTCGAATGCGTTTTGCACCAGTGGCAATACCATCGTCCGAAAAACTGCCTCCTGAGTCGCGTGCCCGAACGTTCTCGAATCAGCGTGAGATACGAAGCAATGGTCGTATGCGAAAGTGTGCTCGGCCGAATCGCACGTCACTGTGATGTTTTGGCCTTTCACCTCGACTATCGTCGTCACTTTTGGATCGTTCAGTTCCCTGCAATTCGAGAAGAAGAAAAACTGATTTTCGGCTATTGTCCGACTACATCTACAATCTAGATGGGTCAAAAAATGCATTTTCCAAAAAAATATTTTTTCGATGATATCACCTTTTAACTATCATCCCGGAGAAAATTCAGAAACATTTAAAGGTCGTCGACGAGCTCACTTTTTTTTACAAACTTTTGTTAAACTTGACTTTATGTAGAATGCAAAACGGAAAATCGATATTTCACCCACTTTCCGACTACTTAGAGTTCTGAAATTTTGCAAACATGCATCTAAAAGGTGACAATGCATAATTCAACTGAAATTAAAAAAAAAAATATCCATAAAATCTTCAACTTTTCATGTAAAATTAGCGATATCTACTCATCCATATAAAATCTCACTAACGCATACAAACAAATTCGTAGCCGACTGTGTTTGTACGTGAAAAGTTTATATGCAGCAATTTGTTGTAAGTTCAATCCCAATTACAGTCTTTGTTATTTTTTACAAGCATTCCATGTTGCTAACGTACAAACTCGTAAACTAGTAAACTATTAGTAACAACTAACTAGTAAAATCAATTAAAGACTAAAAAGTAGAAAATAATTCATATGTAAACAAAAATATTTTGATAAAACAATCTTTTATTTAACGGGCTATACCAGTGTGACACTTTCAGAAAATTGATTTTCTTTTGCCCTTTTCGACAGTTTACTTTCAAGAATATCATTATCATTTATATCATTTATATCAATATCATTTTATCTAGCAAAAATCGATAGTTAAATCTTTAAACGCAATTTGTCTCGACATGAGATTTTTCAAATTTGCTGACATTGTAACTCAAAGAGCAATTATCCGATTGACTTGAAACTTGAACTGAGTACACTTGAATATATTTACTCTACAATGACGTAGGATATTTTCGATTGGATGAAAATTGACGATTTGGCATTGAAAAAAACGACCATTTTATAGGCAAGAAAACAGACTTTTTTCATATTTACGCCATTTTGTTCGATTTTGATATTTTTCGAAAATCCTACGTCATTGTACAGGAAATATATTCCAGTTTAACGACATTTTTTCCTTTTTCGGTTTCAGCTGCTCAATCGGCCGGAATCATGTCAGCAGTGGAGGAACTTTTTTTTACGCCTCCGAAGGCAGCGCATAAGTCGCTTGGATCTCAATATTTTTCTATGAAAAAATCATGTAATGTAGGTCAAATATAGCCAAATATATTCTTAATTTCCCGAATCATTTAATTGGGTACTTTTCTTCCAAAAAATTTCCGCAAATCACGCAAATTTTCAGCGTTCACACTGGTGACTACTATGATTATAAATAAAAGCTTGGGGCGCTCAAAATTTAGACATGTAATCTTTAATTCACCTAAATCCGGTAACATATGAACTGTATTTAATTTACTGTGAAACAACCTTAGATTTCTTAAATAAAAATCCTGACACTGAGTATAAACGTGTGATAATAATTTCTCTAATTACTATTGTGCCAAATTAAATGGAGATAATGAAACTAAATTGATCAAATTTATTAAACATTAAAAAAGTTGACCGGCCCAAGCTTCTATTTATAGTCACATATAGGTGACTTGGTAAAAAATTATTATCTACTTTTCAGTACATCAAATGAAAGCTTCTTTTTTTTAAATACTTTTTTTTACATATAAATTTAAATGGATCTTTATTTTTAAATAGTTACGTAAAAACCACGACTTTTTTCATAGATTTTGTATCCTCAAGTTTCAAATCGTCGCCACGGTGTTAAAAAAAAGACTTTAAAAATCGACGATCGTCAACGACTCCTATTTTTTTCGGAATTTTGCCATTTTTTTTCGCGCCTCTAGATGTATACAGCCCCTCACGTCCCGTCCTGTGTTGTTAAAGGAGCAAGTGCTGTCCATTCGTAAATTTGATCTTGAACCAAGAAATTTATGGAATCTTTGGAGTTAAACTTTTATTGGGTGTATTTACGTTTAAGAAAAAATAGTGTCCTGTAGCATTTATCAGTGGAAAGCTTGCCGAACAAAAATGTACTTCTACCCGGATATTTTCTGACGATAGCAGGGGACAACTTTTCATGGTATTGAAATTTGCATCGCTGGGATGCAACATGACATTTATCTTCGTACTGCGCAATTCTTAGGTGACTGAAGTTTGCATCGTGGCAATGCAACGAATTTTTTGTTCATTTTTCATTCATTTATTTTGATGCTTATGCAATGCCTTCTTTTTCGCAAATTGAGGTCGTAAATCTCCAATAAGAATTGCTAAAAGCGTATGAGTGATTTTGACAGATAAACAAAATTCGAACAAATAAAAAAAGTTGATTGTCGTTGCGTTCCAACGATGCAAACTTCAACATAGTCCAATTCTTTTCACGACATTAAGGGATTAGGCCACAGTAACGGGTATAAAATACAGGTGCAAGTTTAACAATTTTTTTTCGTATGAAAAAGTGATTGACTCATAAAATTAATTGCACACCTATTGAGTATGAATATCAATATGTTAGAAAATACATTTATTTTTTTTTCGATCTACAAATGGCCGACTACTCGAAACTTCACGAAACAGCTTTTTTCCAATTGACGTGACAAATAACTTTAACAATTTTCACTCGATTTACTTCAAATTCAAAAGTTATGTTCCTAATCGCATTTCGCAGTGAAGTACGTGCGGAATTTCTGATTAATCGAAAACTTTTCGTTTTATGAGCAGTTTATGAGCAGTTATAACGAAATTTTTCACTGGAAATTCATTTCTCAAGTTCAAATACCTTCAACTTTTTAATAAAACAATGTTTTTTAAATTCCGTACGGACTTCTCTAGGTATTCTAATGTAGATTGACGAGAATTTTTGTTTTGTGTTCTAGGTGAAAAATTGTGGGTGCTAAATGTCACGCCGTGGAGCGCCTAAAAAAAGATAAAAGAAAATATCAGTAGTTGGCCATTTTGTACATCGAAAAAAAATATATGTAATTTCTTAACAGCTTGATATTCATACTAAATAGATGTGTAATTAATTTTGTGAGTGAATCACTTTTTCATACAAAAAAAATTGTTAAATTCGCAGATGATTTTATACCCGTTACTGTGGCCTAAGGCCTTAAAGCTACAAAAATCATTGAAACCTTTTCAAACGTCCTTTTCAGGGATCCACAACCTAAGCACTAAAAGTTTATACGATTTAAAAAATGACGAAATAAGACATATACACGAATTTTCGTCGCATTCCAACGTAGCAAACTTCAGCATCATAACTTTTCTCCGTGTTTTCCTAGAATTAGAATGTCCTACTCACAATTCCGAAAACCATCTACCTTAGATGTCAGTAAAAATGACAAAAAAAACAGTCCACACTCACTTAAAACTAAGCGGCCTGACTCTGACGCCAACCATGAGATTGCTATTTTCTCCTTCGCAGACGGTCTGCTCCTCCAGGCCCGTGGCGTCTCGTTTAGCCTTGGGGGTTTCCATGTGAACGGCGCCGAAGCAGTCGGGCGTAGCTTGCGCGAGGACCTGATCGCTGAAGTATCTCTTCAGGGGCGTCCTGGAGGAAGTCGCGTTCTGCCTGGAAGCGCTTATTCCTCTGGGGGTACAAAAATGTGTGACGGGAGTTTTGTCGGAATTGAGCGAACTCTTGGATGGCGATTTGGAAGGCGTTTTCAGAGGATCGTTCATCTTGGGAGCGGAGGAATTCTCTCTCTGTAGGGTGCTGGCTGACTTGGATCTAGTCATTGGACTGTTGACGCCGTTGGCTCTGGAATTCATGGCTTTCCTTCCCGAGTTGACATGCCGCTCGGACCAATTGGTATCCGACCTCAGTTGGCTTTTTGTTCTTCCATTGCTCGACAATTCCGTAAAACTGCCGTGAATCCTGCGAAAACGAGCGACAGTTATCCCGATCGGCAAAAAGGACGCACAATGGCTCGGGAACCGACGTCTCCCTTCGGAGAGCGCCAAAATTCGACTCGATCATTTCGATCCGTTGCGGCAAGGCGAAAAGACGAAAGAACTCGAATGCTCGAGAAAATAATTAGACGAAACAATGAGATTCTGCATAGACTGAAATTCGTGTCGATAATTTCGTGTTTTTGAGGTTAGATGCCGGTACGGGAGTATGCGAAGCGCAAACAGCGTTGTCTTTCGGGTCCAGAAATTCGTGCAAAAAATGTAGCTGATTGTTTGAGAACTCACGTTTTTTCGGGCGGTCGATTCTCTTTGTTGAAATTAATGGGCGAGCTTGAAAATATAGCGTTCCAAGAGCCGTGTACATTGCCGTGCTTCGTGCCGCGTTCGGACATTTCGACGAAAAAACCCTCACAGCTAAGTTACTCTTGACGTAAAAACCATGCACAAACACACCGCTTTTACCCACAATCAAGCTTTGTTAATCTTGCGTGTCTTCTTTTTAATTTGCCGCGCGAGCGAACGGTGTGCGTAAAATTATCAATACACCGTTCGTAGCGTATATTTTTCTCTTGGTATGCGGAAGAGGAGAGAAATTGAGAGATTGCAGAGTATCGGGACGGCGTTGTCACCGACAATTGAGTGTTAAAATTGCACTGGTCTCGTCTCGTCCAGCTACAAAACGTGTCCGGACAGATGCTTTTGGCAGGTGCAAAGCGGGATGCGTCAGATTTATCGAAACAAATAGCAGCCTGTTGCACTACTCGTCCTGACGATATATTTACCTAATTTCGACACTGAAGATTCACTTAAAAACGCAGCATCGCCTTTTCCCCTTTATTATCGTAAATAATCGCATATTATCGTTTCACCAAAGAGCCGTATCGTGTTACATCGCGATTCGCTTTTGTAAAATAAACGTTGTAAATTCGGCGAATGTTTGGGTTCGAAATTTATTCGAACAGGACGATCGACGCGCCGCTTCACGGTAAACACAAAGTCATGGAAACTAGATACGGGAGTCCAAACTCGGTATTCCAACTCTCCTCAATATTGCGTATGTTAATGGTGGCGCTACACTCTTTCGAAGGTAATATGCTATGTATATTTCGTATGAGGCATTCGACGTCACTTTAGCCAGTAAAAAAAAATCCACAAATAATTTTGAAAAATCGATTTACTTTATTGAAAAATATTCACCGAGTGTCGACATTTTTTTTAAACTTCTGACGTTTTTTCTCGTTGATTACCATTTTTAAATATTTTTCCATTCCAATGGCTGTATCTTTGGCAGGATTTGAGGTATTTACATTAGTAAAAAACGAAAATGTGCGTCTTTTTCTAGCCTTCCAGTCCGTTTTAAGGCAAAATATGAAAAAAAAAAAAAAAAAAATTCTCAAGGAAAGACACTCGTTATTTTATTTTTATGAATTTCCCCGAATTGTGAATACGAAAAACGGATTTTTGATATTTTTTATATTATGGGATTCCTAAACACCGTGAAGTAACAGCTATTTTTATTAATTTTTCTTTTATTAATATTCGACTGAAGAGTGTGGAGCACTCGCTGTATGTTTACCAGGTTTTTGAAATACATATGACATATAGTCATATGTATTGGAGCCTTGGAGTGCTCCACACTCTTCAATCGACTATTAATAAAAAAAATTTGTTAATAAAAATAGCTGTTACTTCACGGTGTTTAGGAATCCCATAATATAAAAATACCAAAAATCCGTTTTTCGTATTTACAATCCGGGGAAATTTAAAAAATAAAATAATGAGTGTTTTTCCTTGAGAAAAAAATATTTTTGCATATTTTCCCCTGAAACGGACGTTCGACTTGCTCAATAAAATCTAAATTTTTTTCTGGAAGGCTATAAAAAGACGCACATTTTCGTTTCTTACGAATGTACATACGTAAAATCCTGCCAAAGATACACCCATTTGAATGGAAAAATATTAAAAAATGGTAATCAACGAGAAAAAACGTTAGAAATTTTTAAAAAATGTCGACATTCGGTGAATATTTTTCAATAAAGTAACTCGATTTTTCAAAATTATTTGTGGATTTTTTTTACTGGCTAAAGTGACGTGAATGCCTCACTTACGAAATATACATAGCATATTACCTTGGAAAGACTGCAGCGCCACCATTAACATACGCAATTTTGAGGAGAGTTGGAATACCGAGTTTGGACTCCAGTATCTAGTCTCCATGACTTTGTGTTTACCGAGAAGCGGCGCGTCGATCGTCCTTTTCGAATAAATTTCGCACCCAAACATTCGTTGACGCTTAAACATATTTGCTGCTAATAGCTTTGTACTGTGTACAACTGCATTGCACGATTACTATAATCGAATCATTATTATGCGGAAAATGGACGATGAACCAGCATGTAACAGGCATTTGTATCGAAAAGCCATGGCCAGTTCACTCAAATGTTTGACGCGAAGGCTGCCGTTTTTTTCTCCCAGCACGAAGTTCATGGCATCCATGAAATTAGACTCGCCCCTGAAAAATCATTCTTAATCAAAAGACGCGATTCGGAAAATAAAAAAAACACGTGTATGCAACAAACCCACCCGATCCATTCGGCCCGATAACAGACGCGAATGACTTAAGAGGACCGATCACGACTTTACCGCCATAAGACTTGAAATTCTCAAATTCAACGAGTTTCAAAAACGCCGGCATGACAAATCTCTTTTCTCGGAACAAACTACCGTAAATTGAAGAGAGACTCATGTGTCGGACCGACGCCAGAAGTGATGGCTATTCGTGACGATAAAAACAAAGTCGAACGCTAACCGAACGTCTTCGCGGAACGCACCGGCGAAACGCTTCTATTTTTTTTCTCGCGACCTCTGTGTTCTCTGTCTCCGTGTTTATACATCCGTCGTATCACTATCGTGTGTTGTTCCTTCGCTAGGTTGTGTACAATGTGAAAAAAAGTACGGTATTTCCCCGAAACATGTCGATCGCGCGTTGCTTCGACCAATGCGAAAGCGAAAAAAATTGAGATTACCATCTCGAAGCTCCGATTGGTCAAAACGCGCCTATGCTTCTAATATATATAGTTATACGCATCCCGTTCCGAAAACGTTTCAATACGTTCGTTCGAGAGCATTTGAGAGTAGTAAATGACGAGCACCGTTTACAAACAGTTTCGCTGCTTCAAATTTATCAAATGCCTATATACGTTTTAAGACAATTTCAAACCAGCACGAGCGATGGTGATTCTCGTGCAGGTAGAATTACAGAATTTCACGACTTTCATTGAAAATCACGTGGTGAAGAAACCGGAGAAATTCATCGTCGTAACGGGACAAAATGGTGCCGGTAACGCCGATCTTTTCTTCTCCCCTTTTTACACATTTCCAAGATCGTTATTCCATCCATATCGTGTATCCAACATTTTGAGCGAGCACAAGCGTTACTAGGTGGCAATTGTTTCAGGAAAGTTGAACATCATGGATGCGGTCGCTTTTGTTATGGGTGCCAAATCCGACTATTCGCGAGTATCCAAAATGGAAGAACTTTGTTCATACATCCGCTCCGAGACTGCAAGGGTAAAAAACCAAAGTGTCCATCGTTGCGTTTGCCGTTTGCACGTGAATCTCCGATCGTGACGCGTTTTCAACCTCTTTCAGTATGTTCGTCCAAATCATTCTGCGGATGGATGATGGAAGCAAAAGTTTCAAGCGTTGCGTCTTGAGATGCGATTGTCGATGCTACGTTAATAATAATGTAAGATACGCGGAGATTTTCCGAATGTGTACGAATCGTCGAACAGGAGTATACCTGTAAAAATTCCCTTTCCGAGATCACTTTACGCGATCTTCAAGGGGATTAGCGGCTCGGATGCGTCGAAACTCGAATAAGTCCGGTAATATATTATTATTCTATATATTTTTTTTTATCTACATATATTTTCTATTTTATTATCTATATATATTATCATTTTTTAAATCTTCCTGAGCAAGACGAACGATCTAGAAATTACAATATTTTTAAAATTGTCGCAGACGTTCGACTGAAAGGACAATCGTAAAACATTGTGCACAAATACTAGATAAAAGCTACATTCAAAAGGTTAGGCTCCTGTGACGACTCACAAATCAGGGTTATTAAATAAACATAAATTTCCAAGCCATAGGTAAGCTGGTTGAAAAATCATTTGTGATTCTCCGGAAATTGACGTTGTTAAAAAAATTAATTTTGAAGGAATAATTAAAGATTGAAAAATCGTTTGGACATTCATTTGTATGTACATCAACAAAGTTGTGTACCATAATTTCATTTAAAAATATTACTTGAAGTTATAGACAGGGTCAGGGACCTTCAAACGTTAGGGGCTTAACGGTGTACTTGATTTTGGCCACCCGGTTGATCTAAAACAAAAAAACGAGTTTTTTTTTCTTGAAATAGATCATATTGCTTTCTTTGTTATTGTGTGTCAATCATAGAAAAAAACAAAAAAATTTTTTTAATTTTTCAAGGAAAAATAATTTAATTTTTGTTAATTACTGATAAAAAAAATGTTAAGAAAAACGCCGGTCAAGACTAAACTACAATTCAACTGGACTAGTGTATCCAATTAGAAGTTAATCCGTTTATTGGATGTCGAGGAATCGTGTTCACCGTTTAAAAAAACATCGGAATAAGTAAGGAGATTAAAATATCGTTTGGACATTTATTTGTATGTACATTAACAAAGATATGTACCAAACTTTATTGAAAAATATTAATTTTCAAATTCCAAAACAAAAAAACCTTTTCCGTCATAAATTCGATAATATTGGCTTATACTTGACCGAGCTTTTTTTGTTAGTATTGTAATTATTAAAAAAATTGGATTTTTTCGATTTCTTCGAGGAAAAATGCCATCATTGTTAATAACCAGTGAAAAAAATGTCAAGAAGAAAAACGTCGATCAAGACCAAACTACAATTACACTGAATAAGAGTACTAAATTTAGTTAATCCGTTCATTAGATATCGAGAAATAGTGTACACTGTTTGAGAAAACGTCGTTTCGAGAAAAAAAGCGTTAAAAGTTTCCCTGGCAGTTTGCCTAACCGTTCATTCGTATCGGTTTTATAACCAATAAATTATCCGTTGTATTTGGACAAAATTCTGTCGACTTTCTAAACGTGTTTTTGACCACTACCCGTGGTTTGCTCAAGTTAGAAAGATGGTTGAAAAGTTGGTTTGAAATTCGAATTACAACCCTGCTGAAAAGCAACCACTTGTAACCGAATTTGTAACCACTATCTCTGATGTGCTCAAGTTAGGAAGATGGTTAGAAATATGGTTGGAAATTTGAAATACAACCCTACCGAAAAGCAACCACTACCAACTGTAACCAAATTTGTAACCATATTTATAACCACTATTCGCTTTCTAACTTGAGCGAATCGCGAATACTGGTTATAAATATGGTTATAATTTTGGTTACGAGTGGTTGCTTTTCGGCAGGGTTATATTTCAAATTTTCAACCATATTTCTAACCATCTTTCTAACTTGAGCACATCGCAGATAGTGGTTATAAATACGGTTACAAATTCGGTTACAAGTGGTTGCTTTTCGGCGAAGTTGTAATTCGAATTTCAAACCAATTTTCTAACCATCTTTCTAACTTGAGCAAATCACGGGTAGTGGTCAGAAACACGGTTAGAAAGTCGGCAGAATTTTGTCCAATTCCAACTATCCGAAAAATCTAACCGTTATCCAGTGGTTATGTAAACTGCCAGGGTTTACCAGCGGTCCTATCATTGTAATCATGAGTTTATCTCCAATCTACGATTCGTGTACCATATGTTGGACCTTCCTCTTCAATTTGGGTCGCCTCAAGTGACCAACGTGTGTTCGTAATTCTCAGAGTAGCCTAACCCCTTAAGATGTTGCTGAAAGGTTAAGGTCGCTGTGGGGTCAAGTTAACATGTTACCACCCAGCTAAAATTTTGTCTGGACCTTTATAACTCCTTTGCTGATCATCCTGTGCAGTTTGAATACGATCCGCAGTACCGTTTTTTAGAGAAAAAAAATCGGCAACTCGACGTATTTCGAGAGCTAATTATATTACGCCTATGGAAAACTCCCGATCATTTTTCAGTACATTATTAATATCTGCTAAGTGAATGTTACCACGGAGCTGAAAAATAGGTACGGTTCGACTAATTATCGGACTAACCCTTGGTATCGTGAAGATGAGGAATCACAGTACCGTTATAAAATTATTAATGTTTTTGATAGCGAATTTGTGCGAAAATCAAGTAAACAAAATATTAGACTGTGCTATCATGGTAACGTCGTAGACGGCACAAATGCTACCTATCTTATCGGTATTCGGAAATTATGCCCGGCAACCTCCAACCTCCAACTACTCGGTCAGGATAAAGGTCGTCGCTCACTTATCAACCCGGCACCCGATCAGCGCCGCCTCGCCTCGAGCGGTTGTCATTTCTTAGATGGGCTTTCCATACATATGCGCTCACTTGTCAACTCTTGCGAGCGAGCCGATCCGGTGATGCTACGGAGTTGACAAGTGAGCGCATATATGTATGGAAAGCCCATCTAAGAAATGACAACCGCTCGAGGCGAGGCGGTGCTGATCGGGTGCCGGGTTGATAAGTGAGCGACGACCTTAATTAACAACGAATATTATCGGAACTTATTCTTTTATTAGTAATAATTACTTAGCTTAGATAACTATGTTCAGTAATTATACATTTCTAGATATTTCCAGGCAAAGGCAAAATAACGCGGATTTTTTGGCATACATAATTTTTTTTTTAGTAGATCGGAAAATTATTAACGTTTTTGTTTTCTTCGAGATTATAGACAGCTTTAGTAGACACTTTTTCTTTCCACCGGATTTCTTTTTACTCGGACCGATATTCATTTTTGACAGCTCCTTGGCACTCTTTTGCGGCACGTCTGCCAACCGGGGCATTATGATATACCACGATTCACGACGTTGTCAATTCGTTACGCGTTAATTGAGCGAGAAAAAGTTATAGAAAGTAATTATACAAAGTAATGAAAACACTTAATGTAATCACGGACTGTTCAAAAATGCATATTTTTACAAAAAAAAATGTACACAAATAGTTCGAAAACGCACGTTTAATATGGCGATTATTTGAAAGCTAACAGTTGGTAACATTCAATCGGCTCCGGGAATAAGCATAGGGCGCTCTCCTCGCACTTCACCCCCGACGGCTGAACCCCATAACAACCTTAAGGCCTTAGGCCTTAAGGTGACTGGTATAAAATCATGTGCGAATTTAACCATTTTTTTCGCATGAAAAAGTGATTCACTCATAAAATTAATTACACATCTATTTAGTATGAATATCAAGCTGTTAGAAAATATAAATTTTTTTTCGATCTAGAAAATGGCCGACTACTAATATTTTTTTTAGGCGCTCCGCGGCGTGACATTTAGCATCAACAATTTTTTACCTAGAACGTAAAACAAAAATTCTCGTCAATCTACATTAGAATACCTAGATAAGTACGTACGGAATTAAAAAAAATATTGTTTTATTCAAAAGTTGTAGATATTTGAACTAAAGATATTTGAAAAAAAATATTGTTTTATTCAAAAGTTGTAGATATTTGAACTTAAGAAATGAATTTTCAGTGAAAAATTTTCAGTGAAAAATAAAACGAAAAGTTTTCGATTAATGCAATTAAATGCAATTAGGAACATAACTTTTAAGTTTGAAGTAAATCGAGTGAAAACTGTTGAAGTTATTTGTCAAGCCAATTGGAAAAAGGCTGTTTCGAGAAGTTTCGAGTATTCGGCCATTTTGTACATGGAAAAAAATATATATTTTTTCTAACACTTTGATATTTATACTAAATAGATGTGTAATTAATTTTATGAGTGAATCACTTTTTCATACCGAAAAAAACTTGTTAAATTCGCACATGATTTTCTACCCGTTACTCTGGCCTAAGGCCTTAAGAAAATATTCTAGACATCCGTTCACTGTGTTTCTTTTATATTTCAGCTTGAAGGAAGAGCTGTTACAATACGAGAGAAAGCACCAAGTTTTCTCCAGTACCAAGAGCTCTCTCTCTCCAAAGACATGAAGAATATGCAAGCTCATCAACTGCAAGCCAAGTAATACCTTCAATTGTCATTGAAGAAACTCATTCCAAATAAAGACGAACCGGCAACGATTGATCGACGAGAAAATCCTTCTCATTGGTGTTGGTATTTTTGGTCACGAATGGGAAGGTGCGAAGTTGCAGTTCTTGCTGTTCAATCTATACCCCGTTAGACGAGCGGTAGTCCTGATCCGCGGACGAGCATAAGTTAAAGAAAATGATCAACGAGTTCGCAAAAAAAAAGAGTACGGCATAAAAAACTAATTGGGACCAATACTCGACGATTGCGAAACTCTAGCTCGCTAATGCGCAGCGAGGGAAAATACTTGCAAACCCAACGAACTCGAAGTGAAGAATACAGCAGATAAACTCGTGAAGATCAGGGCGACGAAAAAGCATCTCGAGAATTGTGTCGGCACGTGCAAGCAATCGTACGAATCAGCGAATAAAGTAGACGAGGCTCGACGATCGGCCGTACGAGATCTGGAAAATGCACTGGACGTGGCTCGTCGCGAGAAGGATGTATATTTTAAAAGATACTCCGAGACATTGGGAAGAGACGTACAACTTTCTGAAACCCAGGTATTTTTTTCTCATTAAGGGGTTAAGCTACTGTGTCGACCCAAAAATCGGGGTTTTTTGAGAGAGATAATTTCGAGATTATTTAAAAATCGTTTAGCCATTTATTTGTATGTATTAACAAAGATGCGTACCAAATTTCATTTAAAAATAATGATTAAAGAAGTTATAAAGTCATTCGTGAGGGGCTGAACGGTGAACTTGATTTTGGCCACCCGGTTCAACTAAAACAAAAAAAACGAGTTTTGTTTTCAAAAAATAGATAATATTGGCTATGACTTGACCGAGCTTTTTTTGTTGACGTGTTTCAATGATAAAAATAACATTTGTGATTTTTTTTGTAGAACAATGACATTGTTAATAACGAGTGAAAAAAATGTCAGCAAGAAAAAAGTTGGTTAAGACCAACCTAGTATTACACTCAATAAGTGTATCAACTTTCAAGTTAATCTTCGACATCATTAGATGTCGAGAAATCGTGTACACCGTTTCGAAAAACATAGTTTCGAAACGGTGTGTCGTAATCATAATAGTACCTTCAATCTGCGATTAACTGCTCCATATGATGGACTTTCCTCTGTTTGAGGAAATTCAAAAATTGAAGTTGCCTCAAGCAAAGAACGATTTTTTGAAATTTTGACAGCAGCCTAAACCCCTTACGGTAATTCTCGTTTCACAGTAGTATCAATACGTTTGCCCCATAAGACATGCAGTAATATAGGGACAGTTGGACGTTGATCGTTGGGTTTCTGAGTCTATGCTCTGATAGCTGATACGCATAACAGACAGTTGGACGTTGATCGTTGGTTTTCTGAGTCTATGCTCTGATAGCTGATACGCATAACAGAATCGTCTATGCGGACACACTCGTATACTATGAAGTAATCCCCCGTTTGACGATGTTACAACTTTACGCGTCTTACTTTGCACAATTAATCTTTATCGAGATTGTATTTCGAAAACAAAAGGTCCATAACTTACAAGGAACATCCCTCAGGTGTCCGCCTCCGATTTTGTTGAAACTCATATATGTGATAGAGCATCGAAAACTTTGAGACACGTATTTTTTTTTATCGGCGGAAAAACGGATTTAAGGGGGGAAACCGCCCCTCAAAGAAAGGCGCGTCGAGGGGTGATATTGCAGTTTCACCCAGAAGCAATCCACCGATCTGAACGAAACGAAAGCGAAAATTCTTCTAATGAAAAGCGATGAAAAATCCACTATGAAAGTGTTAAGAAAAAATTCAATTAGGGGGTAAACCACCCCTCAATTTGCCTTTTCTTCACCCCACACTTAAGAGGGTTGTATGCAAATTAATAAAACAGGTATCATTTTGAAGGGCAATTAAAATTCAAGTTGACGGGTTTTTGCGTTTTGGCGGCATAGCAAATTTAAGGGGGTTAGCCACCCCTAACATAAATTTATTTATCATGGTCGTTTTTTTCTGTGCTTAAAATATATCCGCTGATTTAAAATATTTCTATAAGCTACAATTTAATGTTTTATCATATTTCAAAATTATTACATTCGTCTTAAGGGGTAACTACCCCTCTGACGAGAAACATCATTGAAGTATCCGCTATCGATTTCGTTGAAACTCATATATGTGGTAAAGCATTTGCAAACTATTAAACATGTTTTTTTTTGTATCGGCAGAAAAACGGTGTTAGGGGATGAAATCACCCCTCAAAGATTCTCCCACAAGCAGTCCACCGATCTGAATGAAACAAAATCGAAAATTCCTCTAATATTAAGAGATGAACAATCCACTACAAGAGTGTTGATTAGAAATATAATTAAGGAGTAAACCACCCCTCCATTTGCCGTTTTTCACCCCACGCTTAAGAGGGTTGTGTGAAAATTAATAAAACAGGTATCCTTTTGAAGGAGAATCAAAATTCAAGTTGACGCGTTGTTGCGTTTCAGCGGGACAGCAAATTTAAGGGGGTAAACCACCCCTAACATAAATTTGTTCATTTCCATTCATTTAAAAAACCAGAAGATTTTGAAAATCCTGTTATCTTTGGTTTTGGTGAATCAAACACACATTGTGAAATACCCGGCTGCAATAATTTGGCCATTATCAGATGTGCATGGTGCAAAAAGTCGTTGTGTTTAAAGCATTTTTTGACGATTATCATTATTGCAGGAATTCCGAGCCATGATTGTTGATGGTTGCTAGTTGATAGACTAGAAAAAAAAGTATATATCACAAGAAAATGATTTGACGGCATATGACTGCGATACTTTTCACAAGTACTATTAATTAAATCAGCTGATATGATTCCCAAATGAAATAATATTAAAATATATTAAAAATATGTTCGCTAACCTACTGTAAAACCCTCAGTTTCATTAATATGTTTAATTAAATAAACGGTAAAATAATAAAAATATACATTCCTCCACAAAACTACGTCGCTGGCTAAATTATCGAAGTGAGCCTTATAACTTATTCTGGAAATTATTAGAATTAATGATATAGTAGAAGTGTATAATTATTCCTATGGAGATGCTTAATGGACGTGCATATTAAAATCGGAAGCGTTTCGACACGAAAATATGAGTCTTTTGAGTAAAGGGTAGCCCCACGTCCCTACTCCTAAAGTACCGCTCATAAAGCTCAAAACGAATATGCGGCACACACACAAACATAAAATTGATATTACCGATTAAATGAAAACAGTTTAAACGAAATTCGTGAAACCTTTCGCGAAACTTCAAACGAAAAGCAATTAGAGGGGGTAGTTTACCCTTAAAATGTAAAAATTTAAAAACGTAATAATTTAAAAACGCGGGAGAATATTTTGAAACCGCGGATACATGTTAAATACAGAAAACACGACGGTGATGAACAAATTTATGTTAGGGATGGTTTACCCCCATAAATTTACTGTCCCGCTGAAACGCAAAAACGCGTCAACTTGAATATTGATTCCCCTTCAAAATGATACCTGTTTTATTAATTTTTATAAAACCCTCTTAAGCGTGGGGTGGAAAACGGCAAATGGAGGGGTAGTTTACCCCTTAATTATATTTCTAATCAACACTCTTGTAGTGGATTTTTCATCGCTTAAGATTAGAGGAATTTTCGATTTTGTTTCATTCAGATCGGTGGACTGCTTGTGGGAGAAACTTTGAGGGGTGGTTTCATCCCCTAACATCGTTTTTCTGCCGATACAAAAAAAACATGTTTAATAGTTTGCAATGCTTTACTACATATATTAGTTCCAACGAAATCGAAAGCGGATACTTCAATGATGTTTCTCGTCAGAAGGGTAGTTACCCCTGAAGACGCCTTAAGACCCCTTAAGATAATTTTGAAATATAATAAAACATTAAATTGTAGCTTATAGAAATATTTAAAATCAGCGGATATACTTTAAACACAGAAAAAACGACCATGATAAGTAAATTTATGTTAGGGGTGGTTTACCCCCTTGAATTTGCTATGCCGCCAAAACGCAAAAACCCGTCAACTTGAATTTTAATTGCCCTTCAAAATGATACCTGTTTTATTAATTTGCATACAACCCTCTTAAGTGTGGGGTGAAGAAAAGGCAAATTGAGGGGTGGTTTACCCCCTAATTAAATTTTTTCCTAATATTTTCATAGTGGATTTTTCATCGCTTTTCATTAGAAGAATTTTCGTTTTTGTTTCGTTCAGATCGGTGGATTGCTTCTGGGTGAAACTGCAATATCACCCCTCGACGCGCCTTTCTTTGAGGGGCGGTTTCCCCCCTTAAATCCGTTTTTCCGCCGATAAAAAAAAATACGTGTCTCAAAGTTTTCGATGCTCTATCACATATATGAGTTTCAACAAAATCGGAGGCGGACACCTGAGGGATGTTCCTTGTTAGTTGTTTTTACCTCGTTTGGATAATAGTCCCCTGCTGTCTGGTATTTTTTCAATGGAAACATATAGACGCGTTTACACGTAATGTTAAAGAACGGTGCTAGCGTCAGTTGCTATAGGCGATACGAAGGAAGATGCTAACCTCAATATGACTTATCTCGAGTTGGAAAGGGTAAAGCGCGTTGAAATTTCGCAAACAGACATTACAATCTTTCTCATCCACTTTTTTCTATCTTTTCAGATCAACGAGTATACGAGACTGAAGCTTTCCGTGTGCGCCGCATGCGCCACTAACAATCGTCGACTTTGGGTCCTCGATTGTGAATACAAAATCCTTAAGGACGTCTACGAAAATGAGAATAGCCAAGTAAATGAGGTGTCGCACGTGATTGATCGCAAACGCATCCTCAGGGATGCCGTTACGGCGCGTATAGAAAAACTGGAACACGCTGTGATAGAGACATAAGTTGATCTGGACACGAATATTCTGGACTTAAATATTCGAAAGGTGAGCAAGAAAATTTGACAACAGAAATCAATAGGATCACCGAAGAGCTCAGCGATTCCGAAAATGACGAGTGGAACTCAACGAGGAAGAAAAAAGAGACTGTTCAAAAACGCACAAGTCAGTTCCCCGCTGTAGTATCACGTAATTTAAAACGAAGCAAAAAACTCCACAAGATAATGAACAAAAAAACACGTCAGACGTTTGTTATAGATGAAGATACATTTTGCCACCAATTTCGTATTTCAAATTCACTAGAATTTGTGCTTTACAATTAATGCAAATGCATTCAAAATATTTTATTATTTTCTATTCATGAAGGTTTTTCGATACTCAGGTGGGCGAACGCTCAGCCGCCCACTATTTTGCGCGTCGACTTAAGGGGCTACTGTGATCCGAAAATCAGGGCTATTAAAACAAATATTTGTACGGAATAAGTAAGGAGATTAAAAACTCGTTTGGACATTTATTTGCATGTACATTATGTACAAGGATATGTATCAAATTTTATTGAAAAATATTAATAATTGAAGAAGTCATGAACAATCTTGTGACGGACCATTGAACGTGAGGTGCTGAACGGTGTACTTGATTTTGGTCACCCCGGACCTGAAACAAAAAAACGAGTTTTTATTCTTCATAAATTCGATAATATTGCCTAATCTGGACCGAGCTTTTTCTTTTGTTAGTGTTGTGATGATCAAAAAAATTGGGAATTTTTTATGATTCCTTCGAGGAAAAATGCTATCATTGTTAATAGCTAGTAAAAATAATGTCAAAAAGAAAAACGTCGGTCAAGACCAAACTATTAGGGTAAACCGACCAGTGGATGGACAAAAGCTGATTTACATTAAAAATCAGTATAGAATATGGATTGTCGATAAAAACTCGAATAAGTTAATTTATCGAAAAAAATCACAGCCTTACTATAATTAATATTACTATAATTTAGCGAAAAAACCGCAGTCATGTTAAAACCGATATCCCAGTTTCAGGTCGAATTTTGACGCTACACGGCATTTTTCTAGTTTGTGGTACTTTTACGCAACTTAGTTACGATACGGCTGTGTACCCCAGGTGTTAAAAACTCGAAAAAAATTAGTTTTTATAAATTTTGAGAGTGAGTATTACTTTCATTACTTGAGAAAGAATCTTTGATATCGATTTTTTGCAAAGAATTAAAATAAATGTGTAATAATAGGTCAGATTTAGAGATGTTTATTCACTTGTGCTGTATTCTAACCTCTTTCCAGTGAATGGACATATGGACTCTGCTCTGATAGTTCTCAAAGCAGAGTAAAAAATTTAGCTTATCTGCGGAAATTTGCTAAATGAATTATTGTTAAGATATGACAATGTAAATTTCATTAAATTTTGGCATCAAATCAATTCATTCGTATTCTATTAATTTTGGCAAAACCTCATGAGAAACAGAAGATTCTTTGTCGAAACAAACTTTGGTAGTTTTTTTGAAAATTACGATGCAGAAAAGCTTTGTGTATTTTCGACGAAATCGTGATAAGGAATATAATACATATCTATAAGAATATGATCATTATTGTGCGACAGTGATCTCCGAATCTAACCTTCAATAAAAATAAATTGTTTTGCTTGACAGTGTTCGTCTATACTACACGTTCATTTACTGGCGGTTGAGCGCCCATTTACTGGTCATTTCGGTCATTCACTGGCGATTTAGTAATTTCGCTACTTATCTATCAATTCCTTTAATATTATTTGTTGCAATTAATTCGAATATTTTTTTCTATTATCAGAATAATATATTTTGGTAGCTATAGCCATTGAAAAAATCGTTATGATAATCTTTCCATTTTACAGTCCATCTGAGTCCTACAGTATCGTTGCTCGTCCATTCACTGGTCAGGTTACCCTATTTACACGGAATAAGTGTACCTTATTTTAAGTGAAACCGTTCATCAGATGTCGAAAAATCGTGTACATCATTTTGAACAACATAGTTTCGAAAAAAAAACGTCTAAAATTTTACTAGTAGGTCCATCGTTGTAATAAGTTTACGTTCAATCTAAATACTGCCCCGATCAAGTATTGAGTATAATAAAACTTTTAGGGTTCAAAGGGGGACGTTCAGAAAAAATGTTGGTCTTTTGGTCCTAGTTTGGAATATTGGAGGGCAGGGCACCTTGGATGTGCGTGTGTAATCATGCGTAGAATGCTCGTGTCAACGCGACACGCTGCTGATGTTCATATGGAACCGTATATGCGTGGAATATTGAGATAGACACAGAGCATCGTAGATTTACTTTTTGTTTTTCCACAGTTCATTTTTTTGGAGGTGTAGTAAATTTGTCTAGTTCATTTATTAGCATTAAATGTTCATGGGATTTTTAGATATTTTCTTTGACTTATGTAGTTTGAGTTCTTTCGATTCTATAGTTTCTGCTTTTGATTCATAGTTTTTTATTTCTTTGGATTCTTTATGGTTTTTAAAACTTTTTAAAATTTTGTATTTTTTTTTGGATTTCGCATGGTTTTTTTTTATTTTTTGGCTTTTCAATTATTTTTTCATTTTTTTACCACGTTTTCATTAACTCGCTTTCTTCTCTGTCTGTTTGTCTGTTCGGTACAAATTTTGCAATCGATTTTAAACTAACTTCCGGATGAGCTAGAGACTTGAAACTTTGAACATAGCTCAGATTTGGATGACAGACAAATAAACAGACAGGCAAGTTTATCACAGAGAGAGAAAAAAAGAAGAAAAATTGTGAATAAAAATACATAAAGAAATAAAAAATAGAGTTTAGTCAAAGAGACAAATTTTGTTTCAAATTAAAAAAAATTATTCTAGTGAATAGTGTATTAGTGACAATTTCTACGATGGTCGAGGAAACCGCCCCCCAACGCAAGCGAAGCTTAGAGAAGGAGAAGCAACATTCCACACACAAGACTAAAAAGCAGAAAATAAAATTATTTAAATAAAAAATATTTTAACCACGTTTTTAAAACGGACTAAAAAGTATAAAATAATTTCTCCTAGTCCCATACAAATTTACAACCCAATACAGATTCCTAACCCCTTGCAGATTGTCCTGAAAATTTGTGATTTTGAATTTTTAATAGCTATGAAAATACTTGTAAGATTTAAAACGAAAAACGTGGGGCGCATGCAGTAAATGGAGTGTACGGAGTAGCTGTCGTTGAGAAAACTCATACAACAGCTCACATCATTTGCAGTGCAATCAAATTGTTAGTGACTTAGGTGAACTATGCATGCATCAATTATCTATTGCATGCACCCCACGTTTTTCGTTTTAAATCTTACAAGTATTTTCATAGTTATTAAAATGTCACATTCACAAATTTTCAGGACAATCTGTATGGTGTTAGGAATCTGCATTGTGTTATAAATCTGTGTGGGGCTAGGTCGAAATTATTGTATACTTCTTAGTCCGTTTTAAAAACGGGGGTTTTTTTAAATTGAAATATTTTTTGAAGATTATGTACGGTTCCTAAATTCGTTTTTTTACTGTCTATACGTATGTAATGTGGAGTTACTTGCATTTTATAGTAACTTAAAAAAACCCTTCACTTTTTAATATTTTTAAAATTTCTACAGGTTATGATTTTTTTTGTTTTAATGGTTTCTGTTTGCTCATTGCTAGTTTTTTATGTTTTCGGATTTTGTGTGTTTTCTTTTATTTGTTTGTATTTTGTATTGTTTTTTCATTTTTGTAAATTTTTTATTGTTCTTTGTATTTTCATTGTGATGCCGCACTCTTGCGTCAATACTTTGATTTAATCAGATTACGATATTGATTTAACACGCGTATATATTTTTGAGAACAGAACAGGAAGTAAGAAATAATATAGATTAGTGATATTAATATGTCGGGTGAACCAGTGACTATTTCCGGGCGGGAATAACACCCCGTCTCAGCGCGACTTTCTCCTCGTTGATCGTGAGTCCGAATTCTTAGATGCATTTTTGGTGACTTGGCCCGAACAGAGCCTTGGCGAGAACGTCAGAAATCATCCTCTCGGTGGGGATGCACTCGACATTAATTTCCTCACTTTGGACGACTTCTCGGACGTAATGATGTCGAATGTCTATGTACTCGGTTCGACCGTGATACAAGGGGTTGCGCATTAGTTTTTGTGCGCCTTGACTCTCACTATAAACGATAGTCGGCCCTTCCGGTGTTTCCGAGAAAAATAGTTTTCGTAGCAGGTTGCGAAGGTACACCGCTTTTTTAGCTTCTTCAGTCAAGGCCATATATTCAGTCTCTGTGCTTGACAATGCAACTGTCTTCTGCTTTTGAGCCTTCCAGGTTATAGCAGCTCCTGCGAGTTCGAAGACGAACCCGGTATAGGAGACTCTGTCGTCAACATTGCCGCCCCAATCTGCGTTGACGTAACCAACAAGCTGTCGTCAGTTTTTTCGCAGATGAGCGTGTAGTTGGTTGTGCCTCGTAGGTATCGGAAGACACGTTTCGCTGCCCGCTAGTGCAACTTTCCGTGATTTACATTAAATTGTCTCAGCGTACTAACGGTGTACACTATACCCGAGCGAGTGGATACATCAACAAGCCAATTAACGAATGATAGGGCACGTCTTTCACCTCGGCTATTCCCTCCTGAGTCTTTGGTCACATGTCCTTGCTCAGCTTGCTGTTTCCATTGAATGGGGCAGCAACAGGTTTCGATTCTTCCATTCCATAGTCCAATAGGATGCTTCGGATATATTTCCTTTGCGACATATTCACCGCACATGTCATAGGGACCTGTTGGAATTCGATCCCCAAGCAGTAATGCAGTCTCCTTAAATCTTTAATTTGGAACTGACTAGTCAAATCTTGTTTGAGTCTTCGGTCTTCAATGGTAAAGAACGTTCCTACTTTTTCTTTTTATTCCCACGATTTCTTGGTTAGAATTGCAAAGCCTTTTCCCTAAGATTATTGGGTGAAAATTGCTAACTCCATATCTTGGCGGGGGGGGGGGGGGGGGGGGGGGATTTTCTATCTCCTGTCGAGTTCTCCTTTTCGGGCAGACCTTGGGTTACAATTACGGTAAAGGGGTGTTTAATTCTCGCGTTATACCTTTTTTTACGTTCTCTAAATTCTCGTCTGTTATCCTTTCGTTTTTGTGGCAGTTGGAAAGGGGAAGTATTACCGGCTAAAGTCAACCTGTTTTCACCCATGATATTGGGAGACATTGGTTCGCCCTGTATTTTTCTCTTTCTAGTTTTTTATTTGATAATAGCAAAAGGTTGGGATCCTAAGATTACCTCGTTTATTGCTTCTACGCCTAGTGGGTCATTGTACTGACATGTCTCGTCTTCGTTTGTGTCCAACGAACGGCCTGAGTTTTTTTTTTCCTTACTAAATTCTAGCCTCGCTTAAGGCGTGTCGTTAAGTCGTCCATCTCCATGTTGAATTTAAGCCTACTTTGGGTTGTAAAAAGGGAACCCAACTGCCATTTCCTCCCGCTAGAGGGTATGTTGTATGATAACCGAAACAGATAATGACGTTTAGTGACATTCGCTTTGGTTATGCCCCCGTTTCTACGACTACTGTTGAATTTTCTTTAAATAATGAGTTTCTCGTGAATAAATTGTGAAGAATGCATCGGTGTTGTGCAATTGGACGCAGAAACGAAGGCGTTCATTTATTTCCTTACAAAAGAAATACTTCGCAAGCAATGGGAAATTGCTTTACGTCGAAAGCACTTCACAGCCACAAAACATTTAAGGCTACATTCTGATCATTTGAGATCTGCAGACTATAGAAATGAAGGATTTGTTACAGCTCAGTGTATAAACATAATATTTTTAACGCTATTTACTTCTAAAAGTATATTGCAAAGTAGTTGATCATCATAACCTAAACATTTCCATTTGAAATATTTGCATTTTTTAACCTTCTGGTATTATTTTATTACATAATACTTACCTAGCTCGTTTTCATTGCTTACGGGGATGGAACTGAGCCGAAAAATCTTGAACATTCTTATATCTTATACCTTCCCTGTTCGTTTGGAGCAAAAAAGAAACTTCGAAGGATGAACAGAGAAGGAAAAGAGTAAAAGCCGATTCTTCAATGACGGTATAGTCAAATATCCGTAATTATTGTCCATTATATCCATTCATAAAATGTTAGTACAAGACCGACCCCGTGAATATGGACCGCGCGCATTGACAGCTTCTTTCGTTTCCCTCAGTTCAGCTCTGGCTGTTGGAGAGAGAGCATCGTGATATATCGAGCTACCAATGATAGACAAAAAGCGAAATGTAACGTCGTATTTGTGAGGGTGATTGTGCAGTGAGGACACAAATTCACTCCCCAGAACAGTGCAGTGATTGGCTATCGATCTATTTTCCCCCACAAAACAATAGATAGCAAAATTTAGAGTGGTGACAAAGATCGACAGAACGACGCGGGTCGGGGGACGCGTATCCCCGACGCGCTAACCCGCAGCACAAAAACAAATAAAAAATGCACAAAAGGAGATATGAAGACTCCGCGCCAGAGAGCCGGACACAAGCAGCTCTCAGGAAAAGGGCGAGGGATCTCGACAGATTATTGTGTACAACCAATATCGAAAGGGTGGTGAACAAATACAAGCCAAAGGCTGCACCTAACCTCTCAAGAGCGAGATCTAGATCTTCCTCGATGGACGCGGACAGCGACACCGCCAACAAAGAAAACGAATCACCAGGGACATCTGGATTCTCAGTGCCTAAGCGGGTAAGCAGGCCAAAATCGACCGTTGGTAAAGTAGGGATCGCCATCTCCAACCAATACGAGATGCTCACGGACAACGAGAGCGCGGCAGAGGGAGACACCGACCAACCACAGCCGATAAACACGCGATGCTCAACCACCCAGGCACCGCGTACCAGTAGAGGAGGCCAGGACATCCACGCCGATGTCCCAAAACCAAAATCAAGACCTCCGCCAATTCACGTATATAGGGCTAACCCGAGACACTTGATAAGGGTCTTTACAGATGCCAAAATCGCAGAGGAAGATTTCTGGCTGAAACAAACGACTGGAGACTACACAAGAGTGATGCCACAGCGCGCTGAAGTCTTCCATGCGATAAAAAAATTACTAGAGGATAACGCTCTTCAGTACTTCACCTTCACCCCCCGAGAAGAGAAAAAGAAGTCACTCGTTCTAAAGGGGATAAGAGCCGACTATAATGAAGAAGAGGTAAAAGACTGCATTAATAAAAAAAACCTACCAAATACTAAAGTAGAAGAAGTCACGAAACTTAACTTCGACAAAAACGATAAAAATAAATTCCATTATATCGTCCAGCTTTCCCCGGACAGCAAGACCGTAGAACTAACCAGACTCAAATTCCTACTATACCAACCAATCAGGTGGGAAAGAATGCGAAAAAAAATGGTGTTTCAATGCAAAAGATGCCAACGCGTAGGACACGCAAGCAAGAACTGCCAATTGCAGTTCAGATGCGTGAAATGTGGGAAAGACCACGGTCCACTTAAGAACGGAGGAGTGTGTGAGGTAAATGATTTTGAAACGAAGGACAAAGTTAAATGTGCAAATTGCGGCGAAAACGGCTGCCCCTACCTGGCAACGGCGCAAGATCTCAAACGAAGAGCCCTAGGACTGAGGCGAACCCTAAAAACGGAATACATACGAAAAGTGGAGAGATACGTCAACCCGAGTATCCCGTACGCTTCCGTTGCAGACAACTATAACAACGATTTCCCTCCACTCCCAAGGAACAGGAATTTAACAAATCAAACCATAGCTGAAAACTTCCACAACCAGCCACATACCGGTAACAGAACCAAATCATACATAACTGAAGAAAATAATATACACAATAACAACAATAACTATGATAACGCTAGTCTCCCCCAACTCGAAAGAATGCTAGATAACTTCAAAAACAGCATAATGGAGATTCTCAAAACACAACTCGCGGAGATAGATAGAAAAGTTGCAAAAAACGCACGGAACATCGAAATACTGATGGATCAGTATCAATAGTAAAATGGCTAACGATCCATTAACAATAAACCAAAATCGAAGGCATAACATTGCCCCCAATTATAAGCTCAAATTCTGTGCAATAAATGTCAACTCTTTAGCAACAAACAAGAGAAGATTAGACCTCCAAGAATTCGTAAACAGCAATCAGATCGATATATCGCTGATTTCTGAAACAAAGCTAAACGCTAAACATAAGCCCAGTTTCCAGAATTATGCCTTCATACGAACGGATCGACCAAACGCTAAAACTGGTGGAGGAACAGCGATCATGATCAACAAGAAGATCAGCTATCAGCACATTCAGCATCCAAACTCGCTGAATAACAAAGTCATAGAGTACACATTAATCAAAATAAACCTTAACTCAAACAATACCCTGTATATATTCAGTTTGTATGCCGCCTGCAACAACAAGAGGACGTTCATCACTGAACTCAACAGGATCTTTCAAGAGCATAAACTAGGCGGATCCAAAGTATATTTCATCATGGCCGGGGACCTAAACGCCAGACACACAAGATGGGGTGACCGCAAATCGAACGAAAGAGGGATCCAGCTCAACACATGGGAAGAAGAACACAGTATTACGAATAGGACAGTGATCTACGCCGCAGATAAGCCGACGTACCCCCGTTCGGGTTCATTTCTTGATTACTGCCTCGCTGACTCGCGCATCGAGCTCAAAGACCTGAGCAACAATAATGTTCCGACACTCGCATATGACAGCGACCATAATGCGATCACCTTTGCCATAGACTGTAACGAGATCTTCATGGGATTCGCTCCCCCACTGCCGCCAATTCCCAGATACAATTTCAAGAGAACAAATTGGAGGAACTTTACACAGCATCTCCAAGACAATTACACCGATCAACTACCGCATGACAGAAATCTAACGATTAACGAAATTAATGAACAAATTACCAAAATTGAAGAGACCATCGTAGAGGCTATCAATACAATAGTACCTAAAATCAACCCAGACGTTAACATCGGATGCCTGAAATACGTAAGCAACAAAATAAAAAAAACCCAGTCACTCAAGTCAAGGTTATTAGCTTGTCTATTTAAAAGTAATAACCCCAACACGCAGTTTTACAAACACATCAGATCACTTATAAAATCGCTTAATAAACTACTAGCAAAACAATTCAGAAAATCAGAAACAGCTTACTGGAATGCAAAAGCGCGAAGCATTGATTACCGCGATGCGGCCAAATTTTTCCCCAGAATTAACCGAAACTTCAGGTACAAAGATCCACCGAGAATTGACACTCTGGCTATAAATAAAAACAACAACACACTGCTAACGGAAGAGGTTTTACACAGCGCTCCCCTCATCACACGAGGTAACGATTACATCTTTTCAAGCCCATTAATGAAGCTGAACATCATTGGTAAATACTTCGAAACTATCAATTCACCAAGATACTCAAACCAAGGTACGGAGACGAAACGTCTCGCCGATGCAGCTGCAGAAGAAATAAAGCTAGGCATTCAACGCAATAGAGCGCATAATATCACACACACAGAGTTTGCGAATAATAACCCAGCACACTACCCCGCTCAAGGACAAGGAGATACAAAATTCCTCCATTCACACACAGAGGTGTCCCACATATTAAAGAAGGCAAAAAACAAGACATCCAGCGGCCTAGACAACATACCAATGATAGTGCTAAAACACCTCCCACCTGATATTATAAAGGATTACACAATCATCTTCAACAACTGCTTCAATCACTCGTACTACCCTACCAGATGGAAAAAAGCCAAAGTAATCCCGATAAAAAAGAAAGACAAAGATGCATCGGATCCAGCCAGCTACAGACCTATAAGCCTCACTATCAACATCAGCAAGATCTTCGAAAAACTCATCAAAACCCAACTGATAAAACACACGGATTCAAATGGGATAATCCCCAACAACCAGTTCGGCTTCAGAGCGAAGCATTCTACAGTACACGCAATACATAAATTTTCCTCGGATATCAACAGACACCTTATGAATGGTAAACTAATTGGAGCCACACTCATAGACCTCGAAAAAGCGTTCGACTCAGTTTGGCTGAACGGACTGATCTACTTAATGCAGATATATAACTTTCCTCGCACGCTACTCCTTCTCATCTACGACATGATCCACGGCAAATCGTTCGTCACCTGGGATGGCTACAACCAGACAACTATGGTATTCCAAATATGCGAGGGCATGCAACAAGGGACGGTAACTTCTCCAGTACTTTTCAACATTTACAACAGCAGAATACTAAATCTATTTAATCTAAATACAGGTAATAACACTCACTCCGGGGCTTATGCAGACGATATGGTAACATACGTCGCTGATAGCAAAATCCCAATTATCCAAGATAAATTAAATCACATCGTAAATGAAATATACGCGTACTACAAAGAGTGGAACCTCAAGATAAACCCACTCAAAAGTGAAACGATCTTATTCAGAAAAACCGTAAACGAAATATCCCCTCTAACTGTACCACTCATTAAAAACTTTCAAATTACGATAGAAGACAGAGACACGGGAGAAGCCACACCAATTCCCAATAAAGAAATAGTCAAATACCTCGGAGTGCACTTCGATTACCTACTCAGAATGAACAAACATCATTCCATCCAACTAGCCAAAGCAAAAAACGCACTGAGAGCCAACCACAGAATCTTCTACAACAGAAACATGGAACCAAAAGCAAAAATCATATGCTACCAGCTTTTAATCCGACCGATATTATCATATGCCGCCCCAATATGGTGGAATGTGGGACCATCGGTCATGGAAAAATACAGAAAGTTTGAGAGGACGTGTCTGAGAGCCTGCCTAGGCCAGTACCGCACAGCTGATACAAATTACACAAGACGTATCGCAAACGAAGCAATATACAACATAGCAGACATCCCTCGATTTGACACGTTCTGCCTCATGCTGACGAGAAATTATTTCAGCAACGCCTACCGAATTAACAACGATCTCCTCAATGGGTTGCCGATTGACAACGCAACAACAATCCTCAGGATGGCGAGAAGCAATTACTCCCCTCCCGAGCTATTCACAAACTTAGATAGACTGGGATGCATACAAGACGACAGCAACATCCCAATAATATACCACATCCCAAGACATTGCGCAAAAAAAGCGATACATGTAAACACGGACAACATACCGAGGGAGAACTGGGTGTACTCCACGGCCTTACCCACAAGAGATCATGAAAGCCTTAACAGGTTATCTGGAAAATACTGGTGGCTTCAGGGCGAAGCCAAACACATGGATGAGCTGAGACGGAGAGCCAGAATAAAAAGAACGCTCCAACAGCAACAACAAAGGATCGCGAATAGAACTCGCCGAGAACAGCGAAGATAGAAAAATTCCCGGTGTAGAAATATTCCGCAGGACCCTAGTGCTGTACATCCAAAACGCAAACATTGTATATATTGTAATTAGTTAACCCCCACCCCCACCCCCTTCCCGTCCCACTCCAAAGAAGACCCCCCCCCTCCCTATACGACGCCCGCAGAGGCAAGAGACAGCAGCAATGGTTTTTTGAATTTTTTTTTTTACCATAGCATTAGACGCAACAAAAACAAAAGAGACTAGTATCTACGAATTACCAAAGAAAAAGATCATATAATAACCGAAAATAATTTTTATTTTTATAAAGAGTGCAATTTGGTAAGACGCGTCGCGAGACGACAAACCAGACAACCATATATTAGCGAGTAAGTTGGATAAGGAGGTTTATTACTTACATATGTATAACGACAAATCAATGAAATAAACTACCTTTTTGAAACCTAAAAAAAACCCTCTTTCGTTTCCGTTATGTTTACGTGGCGCCATCTGCGCTGAGCTTTGCATAAGGTTCCCTATTCCCTGGCGCGCAAAGGAGAATCTACGCTAGTATAAATACCTGGGTATCACAATATTAAGTTGATTTGGTTACGTACAATATTGGTCAGTCCTCTCTGCGTATCGTGTGTCGCTTGTGAATTGAAGGTGTGGGATAAACTCAACTACTTTTGGTTAGTTATAGTACTGTGTGATTATTGTTTAAATTAAAGTCTAGGTCGCGAATCGCGTGTCTCCGATTCCGCGTTCCGAGCAAGCTCCCACGTCCACGCGACTGCTATCTCTAGCTTACTTATTGTTCCTCCCCTAACGGATTGGGCGACTACGGTTCGACAGTCACTTCACTGATAGTTATTCTTGGACGGTAAAGTGACCATAAAAACCCAGCCAGGTGACTCCAAATCGAGTACTTACGAACGACCGTAGAAACCGTCTTGACCAAATCTTTTTTTCGCATTCGGGTACTTCAGAGTGACCGTACAAACCGTCTTGACCAAACCTTTTTTTCAGAATATGTTTCGCCTCCGAGCACTTCAGTGTGACCGTAGAAACCGTCTTGACCAAATGGTTTTTGTCTTCGATTTTTGCCCTCTAAAATGTATGGATCTGAGATTTAGGGAGGGGATAGGGCCTGATAAAAAGAGGAACGTTTAATAGAATGGAAAAAGAAAATCGAAAAAAATTGTCTCAATAACAAAGCGCTGTCGCCAAACTTGGCTTGCGTCGTTTTTGCCCTAGTGGTAGCCAGTAGCGCAGAATGATTTCTTTTTATTTTCATGTAATTTCTCGTCTTTTCCAGCAAGACTAGACACTTTCTTGTAAAGGATACAACTTTCAAACTCAACAAGACAAGAAGCTTTATTATAATGTGTGACGTAATTATTTTCCTTTGGATCTTTCAATCCTCGGGAAAACACTCGCGTCACCTTCGGCCGTCCACTTCCGCCGATGCACCCGCATGCTCCGGTGGGCGCCAGCTAATTTATTTCACCAGGTTAGCGACCGGTATGACCTGGGGGATGGGTGGAATTACGTCTATCCCCACCAAACGGCACAAACACGAAATCGGAAAAATAAAATAAACAAAAACGCGGGTTAAAAGTGGAACGGTCCAGTTTTTGGGCGTCCTGGAACTGGAAAACCGGACATAGGTGCATCAGCGTGAGCGGACGGTCACGGCAGTGCACGGCCGCTCAGGCTGCAAAGTTTGGTAGAGAGGGTCGGGGTCTGATTCCGACAGATAGGGAGTATCGGAACGGTATCAGCGGGAACACAAACGAATTGTTTGTTATTTGGTTTGCGAGCGCTACACGGGAGCGAAATCTTATGATCGGAAATTCGGGAACTCACCAAAAGCGCACTATAATCCGTAGGCTCGGTGGAGGAATCTCATACAAGATTTCCTCGATTGCGTTATCACACACACGTTTCACGAAAACGTACCGAAACGTACTCGATAACGTGCGCTTACGTAGCGCGATTGGGAACGAACCGAGCTTGTCGACAGAAAAACCGTCAACACGGGAGCGCGAAATCAAAGCCGAGTTGCCGGAACAGCAGCTCGAGGCAGACTGTTGCTTCGAGACCTTTTCGCGAAAACGCGATCGAGACGTCAAATCCCTTGATCGGTAACTTCTGCCCTCTAACGCGCATCGCCTCTATACGCTATCGGTAGCGTATGGAGATCGCCCGAGATTGCATCCCCTGGTGCACAGCGAAAACAGGGCCGCAACACCAAAATCGGCACGAAGGGGTTCCACGACCCTTCGCCCGTACCCTTAACCTCCGCCCGTTCTCCAGCGTACATGCACCTTATCGATGGGGCGCCGGTATTGCACCCGGACCTCCGCCAATTCTCGGTGGCTTCCGTCGGGCGCTTCTCTCCGTCGGGCAGCTCGATACGTCGAGCCATACTCCCCTTGACGGATGAAAACGCCCGAAACCCCAACAAACCCAACGAAATCGTAATCTCGATATCGGTAGCGCGTAATCGGAACTGTAGCCGAGGCGAATCGGAGAGACTAAATCATACGAGAACTGAATTGATCGGTAGCTGTTTGGGGAGTTCTTTGTGACCGTGAGTTTAAAAAAAATCACGTCACAAATGTTACAACCTATGTTAACGGCACTTTTTATTTTTTTCCGTCCGCCAATGAGAAGAAGCTTTTATTATCCGAATTGCCTGTCGAAGTTGTCCCGAAGTATAATGTCGGGCTGCACTGTACATTCGTTCCTCTTTAGTGTGACGACCCTTCTCGATGAAGCATTTTCTACCATATCACAGCTCTCGTTGTACACCATTTCGAAGGATTGTGGATCGACTGCTAGAAAAATCGTACCGTGTCTCGCTAGAAATATTTTACCCGCACCAATAAAATATATGCGCTATATTATCATTCTGTACATCGCTGTTACGGAAAGTTCGAACGAAATCGCATAGGGTGAATATTCCTTGCCAGTCGACAGTATCGAATATATAAAGAGCATCGTTGTTTTCTTTCCGTCAAACCTACCGATTTAAATAACGTTTTATGTGTAAGTACAATATTTTTATTGTGACGATTATTATCATTAGTTGTGGTGCTATTACATACCGGTACAGCTTCTCGTCATTTTCGTTGCTACTTTTGATCGGCAAACAATATTTGTCGAAGAGATAATGGATGTACTGTTGGACATCTGACCATATTAAATACTCCATCGCGTTTTCCGTCCTAAAGCCTATCGCAATCAAATTTGTTTTCGACGCCCAATCGTACAATTTCGACACACTCACGACCTCGTGGGACCAATCCGACAAACGTACTTCATCTGCACTAACATACAAGCAAATGCCCATGTGCAAACGACGTAATGGCCAAGTCCCGACGCAGTACTGGTGCCGCAGTTGCCAATACTGGCTGACGATTATGGCTAGATACACAGCCAGTACATATAGCGGCGGACTAAGGGGGGGGGGGGGCGGAGGGGGCGGTCCGCCCCGGGCCTCTGGTTCTGGGGGGCCTCCAAATCTCGAGAAGTCATTTTTAGTCAAATTCCAACCAAGGCCGAACAGGCATTGTAGCTTCAAGTGTCTAGTTTTCAGATCAGGATGGTAAATTTTTTTAGCGTGGACGGTTTTCAAGTAATCATCCGAAAACCAACGAAATTTTTTTTCCAAATTTTTGCTCGTCTTCAAAATGATCTGTGGACTTCAATTTTTTTTTATCATGCGACCATAAAACTCTTTTAGGCAATTTAATGTTTCAATTTGACCTTTTAACGAGCTCCGTACGATGATTTTGCGCGGCGTAATCGTCGATTAAAGCAAAAAAATCCATTTTAACTTTGACAATCAATTACTCGGGAACTAATGATCGCACAGAAAATGAAAGTAGGTTTTTGAAAACTGCAAAACATTCTCTATGATATGCAATTAGTGACTGTTGATAAAAAAAATGTTTGAAGTGATGATGTTGACTGAAAAAAAGTTGAAAATTTGCGAATTTAAGGATATTTGAAAAATTTGGTATAAGTTTGGATATAATGCATGAACGAAGGATATCGTCATGAAATTTATATATATGGGTTTTTGAAATAGAAAATCGGAAACTTTGTTAACATGTATCATTAATACGTTTTCCATGTAAATGAATTAATAATAACTTATTATTATTTATTATTACTAATGTACCGTCTATTCATCGTCGGAGTTAGCCGAGCTACTTTCTGTGCTGGATGTCACCAAGTGGGCTGTACGGTAATGCTTCGTCGCATTATACGGATATTTATAATGTTTTCCACATTCTATACATTTGAATGAATTATCCGCAATTTTCGTGTAATACCGTTCCTCCGGCATTGGCACCCGCTTCTGGCGTTTTCTTCTTCGTCGGTCGGGTGTCGACGTATCTGAAATAGTACAAAAGATAGTAAAATAGTATAAAATCGGGCTTTTTTGAAGGGTTGAGAATTAAAAATCCAAAATGTAACTGGCGGCGGGGTCGCTCGAGTGAAGCACCATTACACTTCTCCTCTCGTAAAAAAATGTCCTCCTCACCACCCTCGCCGGGTGCAGTACGGTTTGGTCCCTCGCACAGCTGGATAAGTTATGAACTCGATCATCATCGTACAGCACCCAGCTAAAAATTTTCAAGTTAAAATATCCGGCCATTGTTTTTATCAAGCGTTCAAAAAAAATTAAGCGGGTTTGAAAAAGTACCCAAATTACTTACTCATTATTTTGTTTCAATGAAACAACATAATGCCGTAGCGATGCGGATAGGGCTATACAACTGACCACCGCAGTAATATCGTAATGGAGTAAGTCCATATCCAGTTGGTGGTTTATATTGGTGGACGTGTTTACACTGCATATTTGTATGCACCCCGATCCTACACTGCTACGGCATTGGGTGGGGGGGATTTCATCTCCGCAGCACTGCAGTCTGCCCTCCGGTACTGCGAGAATGCATTCATTTACTGACACGTCCTCCGGCAGCATGTCGACATGGAGTCGTCGCCGCCTCGTCTCAACCACCTCGTGACATCGTGGGCATTTGGCCGCTCACCGATATGTTGTGCATATAGCACCATGTAATGAGTGACTCTCTGTCAAAATGCACGCTGGGAATATCTGTAAGAAGTCTACAACATCATGGTGCTGTATGCCGTCATAGGGGCGGGCGGCCTTGCTGGAACCACTCCATGTTATCAGGAGATTCTCGACTGCTGGACATCTACCCGATCCATTTAAGTAGTTCTATCGGGGTGGGTCAATTCATAAGATTTACATGATTTTCTTAAATATTTTAAATTTTAGTATATTTAGTTATTCTGTGAAATTTCAATGCCACTTATCGACCTAATTCCTGAGTAATTAATATTTGAAAATTTCCCAAGGCAAGTTTGCTTCGGTGGATGAAAAAAACCAACATCCGGTTACTTCAAAACGGAATATATATCACAGAAAGTTCATGAGATTCTTACAAAAAATGAGATTTAGATTCCCTAAACACGATAAAATCTAATAGGCTAACAAAAAAATATGATTGTCGAACAATTTTGTAAGTTATATTGATTTTAATATGAACTTCCGGGTAGCGATACAGAATTTAATATATCGTGATAGCGAAAAAACATGGCAATATCGCGTCAGCTGAGTGCGCCCGAACATGCACAAGAAAAAAAGGCAACGTTGCCACATGTAAATCTAATAAGACAAGAAATAATACCTTAGTCCGTACAATGATTATTAATCAATTACTTAATGATTTATAATAAACTGTGGACTAATTGTGTTTACTTGGATAACCTTATTTAATATTAATTAATTTTAACTGATATATTCGAGATCTCGGAAAATCATCATTTAGACATTCTTCGCCACATGACTAGTCTGCATCGAGATAGAACTACCTTATATGTCACGAGGTTCCTCAAAATGTTACAAAATGGCGAGTGCGGGAGGACGACTGAGTCGATAGCCCGAAGCAGTAGCGGACTGTGCGCTAAAGCGCGGAGGACCGTCAGCGCGTAACAATACGCAGAATGCCTCTCAAAGGGATTACTCCGCCTTTGGTGAATTAAAAACGAATTATTGCTAAATAAATAACTTAAAAACTTTTTAAAGAGTTCGAAAGGTCATATGAATTTAGTGTTACTCACGACAGATGCAACGTCAGCCGAGGCACCGCTTGTACCCGGCAGGCTCGTCGGAGGGTAAGAGATGGTATTGGAAAGCTGAAAAATAGTAACAAAAGTTCACTTGAAAAATAGTATCAAAAATAGTATCACCCACACAAATTATTAGGATTAAGGAAAATTATTGAGAAAGAAAGAAAGGAGGAAATGTAAGAAGCCCGCAAGGGCTTACATAAAATAAAGGAATACTACTACTACTATTAAATATTTCTAAAAATTAAAATAAATTAAATCTCTATATTAAATAAAATATATTTTATATCGAATTCGCCTATTTCTATATTAAATTAAATATCTCCTATCCTCCTATAAATAACCTAATCTCCTTTCCTGCTATACATAACCCAAAAATTCAACCCATTGTGTATGTGGGTGTGTGTGTTTTTCCTTACCAGTTTTTCATTCCGCAAATTCGCTTGCGCACCCTCCGAATCTCTGGGCGGCGGTTGCTCAGCGAGGAGCACCGGAGGTGCTGCGGTGAGGAGATTCTGAAAAAAAAACGAGCATATTGAAAATAATGATTTTGCACATGCAGACAAAATGTCTGGATGCGTGTGTGTGTGTGCAAAAGTTATTTTGCTTTCAATAGTTACCATCGAGGACACAATGGCTGATAGATCGTTTTCATCGCCCACCAACGATACCTTTCCTGTCCTTGAGAAAATTTCCCAAAGACATTTTCTATAAGTCCAATTGTCCTTGGGGAAATTAAACCACTCTGCGACAAATTTGGAGTCAACCCACATGAACAACAGTTGTTCGTCGTTCTGGAAAAAAGAAAGGACCGAAACGGTATTCTTTACACGACGCGACTGGCATGCGTTAACGCGTAACGCACTTCACGGTAACGCAAAACTGCGTAACGTAAAAAACGCATTTTTAATTAATTGAACAAGCAATTTAATTAAACGTAAAAAAATGTCCTCCTCACCACCCCTGCCGGGTGCAGTACGGTTTGATCCCTCGCATAGCTGGATAATTTGTGGACCGTATTGTCGTCGTACAGCACCCAGCTACAATTTTTCAAGTTAAAATATCCGGCCATTGTTTTTATTAAGCGTTCCAAAAAAATTTAGCGGGTTCGAAAAAGTACCCAAATTACTTACCCATTGTTTTGTTTCAATGAAACAACATAATGGCGTAGCAATGGGGAAAGGGCTACACAACTGATCACCGCAAACGTATCGTAATGGAACAAGTCCATATCTAGTGGATGGTTTAGATCGGTGGCCGTGTTGATGGTGCATATTTGTATGCAGCCCCATTCTACACTGATACGGCATTGGGTGGCGGGGATTTCATCTCCGCAGCACTGCAGTCTGCCCTCCGGTACTGCGGAAATGCATTCGTTTACTGAGACGTCCTCCGGCAGCATGTCCACATGGAGTCGTCGCCTGCTCGTCTCGACCACCTCGTGACATCGTGGGCATTTGGCCGTCCACCGAAATGTCGTGCACATAGCACCATGTAATGTACTACTCTCCGTAAATATGCACGCTTGAAATAACTGGATGAAGTCTACAACGTCATGGTGCTGTATGCCGTCATAGGGGCGGCCGGCCTCGCTCGAACCACTCCATGTGATCAGGAGATCTTCAAAAGCTGGGCACCTACCCGATCCATGTGGGTTGTTCTATCGGGGAGGGTCAATTCATAAGATTTATATGATTTTTAAAAATATTTTAAATTTTAGTATATTTAGTTATTCTGTGTAATTTCAATGCCACTTATCGACCTAATTTCCGAGTAATTAATATTTGAAAATGGGAATTTCCCAAGGCAATTTTGCTTCGGTGGATGAAAAAAACCAACATCCGGTTACTCCAAAACGGAATATATATCACAGAAAATTCATGAGATTCTTACAAAAAATGAGATTTAGATTCACTAAATACGATAAAATCTAATAGGCTAACAAAAAAAATATGATTGTCGAACAATTTTGTAAGTTATATTGATTTTAATATGAACTTCCGGGTAGCGATACAGAATTTAATATAATATCGTGATAGCGAAAAAACATGGTAATATCGCGTCAGCTGAGTACGCCCGAACATGCACAAGAAAAAAAGGCAACGTTGCCACATGTAAATCTAATAAGACAACAAATAATACTTGAGTCAGTACAATGATTACTAATCAATTACTTAATGATTTATAATAAACTGTGGACTAATTGTGTTTACTTGGATAACCTTATTTAATATTAATTAATTTTAACTGATATATTCGAGATCTCGGAAAATCATCATTTAGACATTTTTCGCTACATGACTAGTCTGCATCGAGATAGGACTACCTTATATGTCACGAGGTTCCTCAAAATGTTGGAAAACGGCGAGCGCGGGAGGACGACTGATCCGATACCGCGAACCAGTAGCCGACTGTGGGCTAATGCGCGGAGGACCGTCAGTGCGTAACAATACGCCGAATGCCTCTCAAAGGGATTACTCCGCCTCTGGTGAATTAAAAAAGAATTATTGCTAAAAAAAATGATACTGAAGTTTGCATCGTTGCAAATGCGACGAAATTTTTTTTTTTTTTTTTCTCAATTTTTGATAATCAACTGGTTGCTTTATGTGTTTGGTGAAGAAAAAACATGTATCCGCCATGTACGTCTCCCAGAAATCGCCCTTAAGCGTGGGTGAAAATCGAAAAAAATCGAAAAAAAATCGTATCTCCCGACGTACAGGTATCACACATTTTCTTTTTCGATATTCCCATTAAGGAGCTCTAGAAAGTAGTGTGGAAAAAGTTTGGATGATTTTCGAGATCCGGAAGCCACCCTTAAGCGAGGTTGAAAAATTGAAAAAAATCGAAAAGAAATCGTATCTCCCGACGGACAGGTATTACACATTTTCTTTTTCGATATTCGCATTGAGGCGCGGGAGCTCTAGAAAGTAGCCCGGAAAAAGTTTGGATGATTTTCGAGATCCGGAAGCCACCCTTAAGCGAGATTGAAAAATCGAAAAAAATCGACAAAAAATCGTATCTCCCGACGTACTGGTATCACACATTTTCTTTTTCGATATTCCCATTAAGGAGCTCTAGAAAGTAGTGTGGAAAAAGTTTGGATGATTTTCGAGATCCGGAAGCCACCCTTAAGCGAGGTTGAAAAATTGAAAAAAATCGAAAAAAAATCGTATCTCCCGCTGGACAGGTATCACACATTTTCTTTTTCGATATTCGCATTGGGGAGCTCTAGAAAGTAGCCCGGAAAAAGTTTGGATGATTTTCGAGATCCGGAAGCCACCCTTAAGCGAGATTGAAAAATCGAAAAAAATCGACAAAAAATCGTATCTCCCGACGTACAGGTATCACACATTTTCTTTTTCGATATTCCTATTAAGGAGCTCTAGAAAGTAGTGTGGAAAAAGTTTGGATGATTTTCGAGATCCGGAAGCCACCCTTAAGCGAGGTTGAAAAATCCAAAAAAATCGAAAAAAAATCGTATCTCCCGACGTACAGGTATCACACATTTTATTTTTCGATATTCGCATTAGGGAGCTCTAGAAAGTAGTCTGGAAAAAGTTTGGATGATTTTCGAGATCCGGAAGCCACCCTCAAGCGAGATTGAAAAATCTAAAAAAATCGAAAAAAAATTGGACCTTCCGACGTACAGGTATCACACATTTTCTTTTTCGATATTCGCATTAGGGAGCTCTAGAAAGTAGTGTGGAAAAAGTTTGGATGATTTTCGAGATCCGGAAGCCACCCTTAAGCGAGATTGAAAAATCTAAAAAAATCGAAAAAAAATTGTATCTTCCGACGTACAGGTATCACACATTTTCTTTTTCGATATTCGCATTAGAGAGCTCTAGAAAGTAGTGTGGAAAAAGTTTGGATGATTTTCGAGATCCGGAAGTCACCCTTAAGCGAGGTTGAAAAATCTAAAAAAATCGACAAAAAATCGTATCTCCCGACGTACAGGTATCACACATTTTCTTTTTCGATATTCGCATTAGGGACCTCTAGAAAGTAGCCTGGAAAAAGTTTGGATGATTTTCGAGATCCGGAAGCCACCCTTAAGCGAGGTTGAAAAATCGAAAAAAAAATCGAAAAAAAAATCGTATCTCCCGACGTACAGGTATCACACATTTTCTTTTTCGATATTCGCATTAGGGACCTCTAGAAAGTAGCCTTGAAAAAGTTTGGATGATTTTCGAAATCCGGAAGCCACCCTTAAGCGAGGTTGAAAAATCGAAAAAAATCGACAAAAAATCGTATCTTCCGACGTACAGGTATCACACATTTTCTTTTTCGATATTCGCATTAGGGAGCTCTAGAAAGTAGTGTGGAAAAAGTTTGGATGATTTTCGAGGTCCGGAAGCCACCCTTAAGCGAGGTTGAAAAATCGAAAAAAAATCGACAAAACATCGTATCTCCCGACGTACAGGTATCACACATTTTCTTGTTCGATACTCGCATTAGGGAGCTCTAGAAAGTAGTCTGGAAAAAGTTTGGATAATTTTCGAGATTCGGAAGCCACCCTTAAGCGAGGTTGAAAAATCGTAAAAAATTGACAAAAAATCGTATCTCTCGACGTGCAGGTATCACACATTTTCTTATTCGATATTCGCATTAGGGAGCTCTAGAAAGTTGCCTGAAAAAAATTTGGCTGATTTTCGAGATCCGGAAGCCACCCTTAGGTGAGTGTGAAAAATCGAAAAAAAAACGTATCTACCAACGTACAGGTATCACACATTTTCTTTTTCGATATTCGTATTAGGGACCTAGGGACCTCTAGAAAGTAGCCTGAAAAAAATTTGGATGATTTTCGAGATCCGACAGCTACCCTTAGGAGACGGTGAAAAATCGTAGCTACCGACGTACGTCTATCATACGTTTTCTTTTCCGATATTCGCATTAGGTGACTCTAAAAAATAGCCTGAAAAAAATTTGGATGATTTACGTGATCCGGAAGCCACCCTTAAGCGGGGGGAAATTGAGAAATTTGGCGTTACGTTATTTGTGTACGCCCCCTAGTCGATTTTCGAGTTCCGGAAGCCACCGTTAGCTGGTGGTGAAAATAGAAAAAATCGCATCTTCCGACGTACGTCCGTCACACACTCATTTTTTTCGATATTTGCATTGGAGAGCGTCAAAACGTAACCTGAAAACAATTTCAACCGTTTTAGAGTCCCGAAATTCACTGTAAAGAAGATAAAGATTCGGAGGCCGTCATGTACGCATATTGCAGCGTTACCGTTTTATCAATTGCATCATGGACCTCCAAAAACGATCGCGAACGTACATTTTGTACCAAGGAATCAAAGTGGGCAAACGACACACTGTCGCCACGATGCACACGAGTATTTATATGACTAAATCATGTTTTCCAACATTCAAAAGTCGATATTCCGAAAACTACGTCGCCTCGCCAAACTTTTTTTTAAGGTGGTCCCTTGAAATATTTAAGGAAACGTCTGTGCGAAATCTCAGCTGGATCGATGGGGTTCAAGTTTGCATCGTTGGAATGCAACGAAAATCTTTTCCAATTTCTCATTTTCATTATTATCTCAAATCATAATTCGCAAATTGTTGTAGATCGCTAAATAACAATGGTAAAAAATGTTTGCGTTATTTTCGCAGCTCAAAATCTACCAAAGAAATTTCGAAAATTAAGGAAAAAACACATTCGTTGCATTCCAACGATGCAAACTTCAACGTCATGCCGGATCGAACGTGGGGCCTTTTCGGATCAGATTGAAGTTTGCATTTTCGGAACACTTCATTTGACAAATTTTCGTTACGAAAAATCCTCAATCACTTTGCAAGTAGCTTATTATAAGGTCTAGAATTTAAATCTGCCAAAGAAGTTTTTTTAATAATGAAAATGACGAAATACAAATATAAAAAACACTTTCGTTGATTTTCAACGATGCAAACTTGAACACCACCCTTTCCGTCAGAACTTCAGTCAAAGTTTCGAACGACGCTATACATTTGTCAAATTTAATCTGATCACCTTGAAATTTTTGGTGAACATTTATAAGATAATACACTGTCCAAATATATTAGTTTCAAAAAAAGTTATTGTCCGACTTTTACAAGTTGGCATAACCCCTTAAGAAGAAATCACCCCCGAAGCATAACTTCGATGCAGCCCAGCTCGCCCCTGTAGGGCAGAATTCTCTCGAGTGACTGTGACATCGTTTTGCACCTTCTTAACGCGACGAGGCATTCACAATGTAACGATGCCTCTATGAAACGCGTGTGTGACGGTGTGCGTACGACACCTTAGGCACACGCGGTCGAAGACTGTTTTTTCTCCCACAACTGAGTGTGCATGTGTATGCACACTCAGCGTCGAGAAAGAGTTTTGTTTTTTTGCTCAACGCCGACTTCGCATGACATCCAAGATTTCGAAGAATCAAAGCCAGAGTTCTCGCTGGCGACTCGCTCTTTTGTGCGCAAGATAAATGTTAAAAATGAACTATTTTAACAAATGATAATATTTAAAAATGTTTGTCTTCTGGTGATTTCAGCACAGTCTCTAATGTCGCAGCAAACATAATGCTGGTCACAGACTGCCAGTACAGCGGTAAAATGAATGCATGGAATAATTGTTTGATTGGATAGTTTCGAAAAGCGAAAACTGAATTTCGATCTGAAATTTGGCTTACACCTTCCTTTTAATATTTTCAGAGATTCCCTAAAAGGAATTTTGGCGGCACGCCATAATTTTCGAGATATAGATGTTTGATATTTTTTTTACCGCGCTCCTATATTGAGAGAAATTCATGGTAACTTCAACCATACTTTAATCATATTTTATATTACCCTGAGCGGACGACAATATTTTATAGTCATGGTTACTGCCTAAAATATATTTAGTACTGCTTATGATATTTTAGCAGTTGTGTTAAGTATGCTTATATGTTATCCGCAACCAGCAATCTTTCAAGCATCGTTGGAATGCAACGAAAATCCTTTCCAATTTCTCATTTTCATTATTATCTCAAATCATAATTCGCAAATTTGTTGTAGATCGCTAAATAAGAATGGTAAAAAATGTTTGCGTTATTTTCGCAGCTCAAAATCTACCAAAGAAATTTCGAAAATAAAAAAAAAAATTTCATTGCATTCCAACGATGCAAACTTCGTCATTCACTATGAGAATACCACAATGTTGTTCGTATACTCACTTTTCTTGTAACAATTTATATTCAACAAATCTCAATGTTAACCATATTAATAGTACAAACTTGCACTGAGAAAAATGTCCATAGTATTTTGAAACAAACGGCCATGGTAAAAGTGGGCATAGTTCAATATCCTACAGTTTATCGACACCCTTATCATAATATGGTTAACACAATCTATAATATGGTTAACACAATCTAATCATGCCGTTTTGGCAGTGTGTTTGATTATCTAGTATCCTCGAAATAACTATTAACTACTGTGCAAGACTTTACAATATCGATATAGTTAATTCAATTAATATTTTTACAATAATTAGTAGTTATTTTGGGGATAATGAATAGTTGGACACCCCACCAAAGTTGCATTTATAGATGTACTTTTCGCTTATAGTTGTGTTAGCCATATTAAGAGACGCGGCAACGTCTTCAAGTAATAAAAAAAAATTCAATTCGACACTATTGATTCGATGCGACACCATCGATACGCCGCGACTCTTTATACAGTAAGATGGGCTTTAGCAGACAACGTTTTAACTTTGATTCGACATTACACGAAAACGCGGTGACGAATTGAAAATGGAATGATATTTTACTAATGAAATGATTTTTTTCTATCGATTTTGTTTCGGTAATTTTTCAGTTCGTCTACTCAATCTTCAGATCTTATATTCAACCGAATTTTGGAACGACTTTTTTACCACGAAAATTATTCCACAGTCTTCGATTTATTGAATCGAATAAAGTCCCTCGGTCGTATCGTAACATACAGTACATACGTCCTTTTATGTATCACTTGGCTCTTTTTCTCATCTATATAGATATAGACGCTCGCGCAGCCTCGAGTCGCAGCGCCCCTCCTTTCTCGTACCGTCGGGCATATATAGTATAATATAATAGTAACCATGCACGCCAAGTCGTTGCTATTAAATTAGCTTGACCTTTGCATAAAAAGTTATTTCACTTTACGTATGAATTGATCGTATGAATTGAAAAAGTAATAATAAACCAAAAGTATTGTTTACGTATTAAGCACGTATGATTTTAAAAAGTAATAATGTAAATAAAAGTATTGTTTGAAATAATTCACAAGGACTTCGAGGTTAATTAGAATTTTGTCGATAGTGAAACGACGGATAATTTCTTCGAAGCCATTTTCTAGTACTTGGCGTTTTTTTCTTTTTCAATTTTTTTAGGGTTATGATTATGGTGCCAATAAACTGCACGGGATTTTACTATCCCCTCTATTGCCGTGGGTGTCTTTCATAAAAACCATGTACTTTGCTGTCAGTGCAGCATTTGTATTTGTGCGCCGATTTTGTGAAATACCTGAATTAACCACCCGCACAGAAATTTCTTAGGGTTAGCCTAATCAGGATCGGGCCCCGATCGGGGTGTGATACGGGTAACACCTATTACGGACACCCTGATCCGGCCCCGACCGTACCGGAAGTATGTAGGCCCTAGATCAGGCAATACTAAAATGGCCCTACTAAGGCCATCCCTGATAACACCCTACTAAGGCTTCCCATGATAGGGCCATACTAGGCTTTCCCTAATGAGGCCCTACTAAGGCTTCTCCCATGACAGGGCCATACTAGGCTTTCCCTGATTAGACCATAAATGGGCTTGCCCTGTAACTACCTCAGCAGTCGATAGATGCACATAACCTCTTATTTTCCTCGTGGAAACTTCGATTTGACAGCATCGTAGCTTCGGAGTTTCAATGTATTCCTGAATTCTATAAAAAAAAAGGTTTTATGGACTGTCACGACAAAAACGTTATGCAACGTTATGCCCTGATTTGGGCCCCATCAAAATGTCTACGAGGGCATTTCGATATTGTAAAGCCTTTTACAATGGTGTATAGTAATTTCGGAGATACTAGATAGTCAAATACGCCACCAAAGTCGCCTGTTTACGTATACTTTTCGCTAATAATTGTGTCAACCATATTATGATTGTGGTGACAATAAACTATAGGAAATCTGACTATACTCTATTTTACCATGCGCGTTTTTTTTGTAAATACTATACACTTTTCTCTCACTGTACTATATTTATAGCTGACGGGCTCAGCTCTGGCTATGCCTATATATGTCACTGCCCCTCCCCCCCCCCCCCGTGCGAATGGTGGGGTGCGTGGAACACTGGAGTGGGATGACGGAACTTGCAGCGTTGGAATGCAACAAACTTTAATTCTCTCTAATCGCTCAATCTTTTTTGCCAATTTAGACCACAAACTGTAAAAATTCTTTGACTAATAATAAAATTGAAAAAATGAAAAACGGAAGAAAATATTATTGCGTTATGTATCAACGCAAAAATTTCCACAGAAATATTTTGTAAAATAGTAAAAATGAGCAACTGAAAATATTTTTGAAAAAGTTTTCTTTACATTCCAACGGTGCAAACTTCAGAACCACAGAACTCGGGAAAATGTGAATAGAAATATATTTTTTTATTGAACTTCTCTTAGGCAAATATTCGAATTATTATATTTTCAAATGTTTCAATTTAATTATTGCAGCAATGGTGACGCTGATCACGTTGGCGGCATCGCTTCTGAAAATATTTAAAAAATGCAAAATGTACCAGAAATGATGAAAATTCTTGTATATTTTTAGAGAAACAATCCGTTACTTACATCATTTTCCGGTTGCTGCTGATTTCGGTAATACCACAATTCGGTTTTTAACTTTTTGATGAACTGGCGTTCTGCTGTCAATTTCTGAAAAAAATAGATTCATTGACACACATAGTAAAAAACTACTACAGGCATATATATATACATGACGTTTGTACACCCTTTGTATATGCTGGGTGTCCCATTTCAAGCTTACACCTCATTTATCTCGAGAAATAATGCTCTGATCAAGTATTGAGTATGATAAATCTTTTAAGGTTCAAAGGAAGAACGTTCGAAAAGAAATTCTGTCCTAAAACTCAAAGTACTGAAGTTCAGATTGTCAACATGTTTAAAAAAAAATGGGTACATGACTTTTGTCCACCAAAAAAATTGTCCGACCAAAGCTGAGAACTTTGGTAGGAACACTTTTTTAATAACGTTCATTATTTTTACGTTAAAGCACCATTTTTTACCATTTTAGCGTTATCCAGAATGTACCACAAGGAGATAAAGTCCCTAGTGGAAGTGTGCGTGCGCGTGAGTCGTTTGGGTTTGTTTGGGTTATCGAAAAATCCTAACCAAACCCAAAGAAACACACCCACACGCACACTTACACTAGGAACGTTACCTCCTCGTGGTACGTTCTGGATAGCGCGAAAATAATAAAAACTGGTGTTCTAACCTAAAAACTATGAACGGTATCAAAAAAAGTTCCTCCGAAAGTTGTTAGTTTTGGCCTGACAAATTTTTTGGTAGAGAAAAAAATGCATGTTCCCATTTTAAAAAACATAACGACCATCTTAACGTCGCCATTTATAATTGTTAACCAAATTTTTTTTTAAGGTTTTCATACGTACTTTCTTTAAACGCTCGCACTCGGCTTGACAACCACAGCTGTGCTGGGCCGAATATCTGAAACAAGTATGTAAGTCGGACATGTTCAATAATGAATTGCAGCCTAAAACTTAAAATTTGCATCGTTGCAGAGAGGATATAAAGCGGTATGCTCCTTAAAATAATTATAATCATTACCCATAATTAGGCTGCGGCCATGCTTGCGGCGTTTGTTGTTGAACCTTTCTGGAATGCAAGTCAAACCACTCTTTTACAATATGAGAAATGTTTAAGATGTAAGGGGGCGTACGCAAATTACGTAACGCAATTGGGGGGGGGGGGGGGGGGGTCCGGCCGCGCGTTACGGTCCTCGGAATACGTTACGATACGGTCCTCGGATGCGTTACGATACGGAATATCGAAAAAGAAAATGTGTGATACCTGTACGTCGGGAGATACGATTTTTTGTCGATTTTTTTCGATTTTTCAATCTCGCTTAAGGGTGGCTTCCGGATCTCGAAAATCATCCAAACTTTTTCCGGGCTACTTTCTAGAGCTCCCCAATGCGAATATCGAAAAAGAAAATGTGTGATACCTGTCCGTCGGGAGATACGATTTTTTTTCGATTTTTTTCAATTTTTCAACCTCGCTTAAGGGTGGCTTCCGGATCTCGAAAATCATCCAAGCTTTTTCCACACTACTTTCTAGAGCTCCTTAATGGGAATATCGAAAAAGAAAATGTGTGATACCTGTACGTTGGGAGATACGATTTTTTTTCGATTTTTTTTAGATTTTTCAACTTCGCTTAAGGGTGGCTTCCGGATCTCGAAAATCATCCAAACTTTTTCCAGGCTACTTTCTAGAGGTCCCTAATGCGAATATCGAAAAAGAAAATGTGTGATACCTGTACGTCGGAAGATACAATTTTTTTTCGATTTTTTTAGATTTTTCAATCTCGCTTAAGGGTGGCTTCCGGATCTCGAAAATCATCGAAACTTTTTCCAGACTACTTTCTAGAGCTCCCTAATGCAAATATCGAAAAATAAAATGTGTGATACCTGTACGTCGGGAGATTCGATTTTTTGTCGATTTTTTTCGATTTTTCAACCTCGCTTAAGGGTGGCTTCCGGATCTCGAAAATCATCCAAACTTTTTCCGGGCTACTTTCTAGAGCTCCCTAATGCGAATATCGAAAAAGAAAATGTGTGATACCTGTACGTCGGGAGATACGATTTTTTTTCGATTTTTTTGGATTTTTCAACCTCGCTTAAGGGTGGCTTCCGGATCTCGAAAATCATCCAAACTTTTTCCACACTACTTTTTAGAGCTCCTTAATGGGAATATCGAAAAAGAAAATGTGTGATACCTGTACGTCGGGAGATACGATTTTTTGTCGATTTTTTTCGATTTTTCAACCTCGCTTAAGGGTGGCTTCCGGATCTCGAAAATCATCCAAACTTTTTCCGGGCTACTTTCTAGAGCTCCCCAATGCGAATATCGAAAAAGAAAATGTGTGATACCTGTCCGTCGGGAGATACGATTTTTTTTTCGATATTTTTCAATTTTTCAACCTCGCTTAAGGGTGGCTTCCGGATCTCGAAAATCATCCAAACTTTTTCCGGGCTACTTTCTAGAGCTCCTTAATGGGAATATCGAAAAAGAAAATGTGTGATCCCTGTACGTCGGGAGATACGATTTTTTTTCGATTTTTCAACTTCGCTTAAGGGTGGCTTCCGGATCTCGAAAATCATCCAAACTTTTTCCAGGCTACTTTCTAGAGGTCCCTAATGCAAATATCGAAAAATAAAGTGTGTGATACCTGTACGTCGGGAGATATGATTTTTTGTCGATTTTTTTCGATTTTTCAACCTCGCTTAAGGGTGGCTTCCGGATCTCGAAAATCATCCAAACTTTTTCCGGGCTACTTTCTAGAGCTCCCTAATGCGAATATCGAAAAAGAAAATGTGTGATACCTGTACGTCGGGAGATACGATTTTTTTTCGATTTTTTTGGATTTTTCAACCTCGCTTAAGGGTGGCTTCCGCATCTCGAAAATCATCCCAACTTTTTCCACACTACTTTCTAGAGCTCCTTAATGGGAATATCGAAAAAGAAAATGTGTGATACCTGTACGTCGGGGGATACGATTTTTTGTCGATTTTTTTCGATTTTTCAATCTCGCTTAAGGGTGGCTTCCGGATCTCGAAAATCATCCAAACTTTTGCCGGGCTACTTTCTAGACCTCCCCAATGCGAATATCGAAAAAGAAAATGTGTGATACCTGTCCGTCGGGAGATACGATTTTTTTTTCGATTTTTTTCAATTTTTCAACCTCGCTTAAGGGCGGCTTCCGGATCTCGAAAATCAACCAAACTTTTTCCGGGCTACTTTCTAGAGCTCCCTAATGCGAATATCAAAAAAGAAAATGTGTGATACCTGTACGTCGGAAGATACAATTTTTTTCGATTTTTTTAGATTTTTCAATCTCGCTTAAGGGTGGCTTCCGGATCTCGAAAATCATCCAAACTTTTTCCAGGCTACTTTCTAGAGGTCCCTAATGCGAATATCGAAAAAGAAAATGTGTGATACCTGTACGTCGGAAGATACAATTTTTTTTCGATTTTTTTGGATTTTTCAACCTCGCTTAAGGGTGGCTTCCGGATCTCGAAAATCATCCAAACTTTTTCCACACTACTTTTTAGAGCTCCTTAATGGGAATATCGAAAAAGAAAATGTGTGATACCTGTACGTCGAGAGATACGATTTTTTGTCGATTTTTTTCGATTTTTCAATCTCGCTTAAGGGTGGCTTCCGGATCTCGAAAATCATCCAAACTTTTTCCGGGCTACTTTCTAGAGCTCCCCAATGCGAATATCGAAAAAGAAAATGTGTGATACCCGTCCGTCGGGAGATACGATTTTTTTTCGATTTTTTTCAATTTTTCAACCTCGCTTAAGGGCGGCTTCCGGATCTCGAAAATCATCCAAACTTTTTCCGGGCTACTTTCTAGAGCTCCCTAATGCGAATATCGAAAAAGAAAATGTGTGATATCTGTACGTCGGAAGATACAATTTTTTTTCGATTTTTTTCGATTTTTCAATCTCGCTTAAGGGTGGCTTCCGGATCTCGAAAATCATCCAAACTTTTTCCACACTACTTTTTAGAGCTCCTTAATGGGAATATCGAAAAAGAAAATGTGTGATACCTGTACGTCGGGAGATACGATTTTTTGTCGATTTTTTTCGATTTTTCAATCTCGCTTAAGGGTGGCTTCCGGATCTCGAAAATCATCCAAACTTTTTCCGGGCTACTTTCTAGAGCTCCCCAATGCGAATATCGAAAAAGAAAATGTGTGATACCTGTCCGTCGGGAGATACGATTTTTTGTCGATTTTTTTCGATTTTTCAACCTCGCTTAAGGGTGGCTTCCGGATCTCGAAAATCATCCAAACTTTTGCCGGGCTACTTTCTAGAGCTCCCCAATGCGAATATCGAAAAAGAAAATGTGTGATACCTGTCCGTCGGGAGATACGATTTTTTGTCGATTTTTTTCGATTTTTCAACCTCGCTTAAGGGTGGCTTCCGGATCTCGAAAATCATCCAAACTTTTTCCGGGCTACTTTCTAGAGCTCCCTAATGCGAATATCGAAAAAGAAAATGTGTGATACATGTACGTCGGGAGATACGATTTTTTTTCGATTTTTTTGGATTTTTCAACCTCGCTTAAGGGTGGCTTCCGGATCTCGAAAATCATCCAAACTTTTTCCACACTACTTTCTAGAGCTCCTTAATGGGAATATTGAAAAAGAAAATGTGTGATACCTGTACGTCGGGAGATACGATTTTTTGTCGATTTTTTTCGATTTTTCAATCTCGCTTAAGGGTGGCTTCCGGATCTCGAAAATCATCCAAACTTTTGCCGGGCTACTTTCTAGAGCTTCCCAATGCGAATATCGAAAAAGAAAATGTGTGATACCCGTCCGTCGGGAGATACGATTTTTTTTCGATTTTTTTCAATTTTTCAACCTCGCTTAAGGGCGGCTTCCGGATCTCGAAAATCATCCAAACTTTTTCCGGGCTACTTTCTAGAGCTCCCTAATGCGAATATCGAAAAAGAAAATGTGTGATATCTGTACGTCGGAAGATACAATTTTTTTTCGATTTTTTTCGATTTTTCAATCTCGCTTAAGGGTGGCTTCCGGATCTCGAAAATCATCCAAACTTTTTCCAGACTACTTTCTAGAGCTCCCTAATGCAAATATCGAAAAATAAAATGTGTGATACCTGTACGTCGGGAGATACGATTTTTTGTCGATTTTTTTCGATTTTTCAACCTCGCTTAAGGGTGGCTTCCGGATCTTGAAAATCATCCAAACTTTTTCCGGGCTACTTTCTAGAGCTCCCTAATGCGAATATGGAAAAAGAAAATGTGTGATACCTGTACGTCGGGAGATACGATTTTTTTTCGATTTTTTTGGATTTTTCAACCTCGCTTAAGGGTGGCTTCCGGATCTCGAAAATCATCCAAACTTTTTCCACACTACTTTCTAGAGCTCCTTAATGGGAATATCGAAAAAGAAAATGTGTGATACCTGTACGTCGGGAGATACGATTTTTTGTCGATTTTTTTCGATTTTTCAATCTCGCTTAAGGGTGGCTTCCGGATCTCGAAAATCATCCAAACTTTTTCCGGGCTACTTTCTAGAGCTCCCGCGCCTCAATGCGAATATCGAAAAAGAAAATGTGTGATACCTGTCCGTCGGGAGATACGATTTTTTTTCGATTTTTTTCAATTTTTCAACCTCGCTTAAGGGCGGCTTCCGGATCTCGAAAATCATCCAAACTTTTTCCGGGCTACTTTCTAGAGCTCCCTAATGCGAATATCGAAAAAGAAAATGTGTGATATCTGTACGTCGGAAGATACAATTTTTTTTCGATTTTTTTAGATTTTTCAATCTCGCTTAAGGGTGGCTTCCGGATCTCGAAAATCATCCAAACTTTTTCCAGACTACTTTCTAGAGCTCCCTAATGCAAATATCGAAAAATAAAATGTGTGATACCTGTACGTCGGGAGATACGATTTTTTTCGATTTTTCAACCTCGCTTAAGGGTGGCTTCCGGATCTCGAAAATCATCCAAACTTTTTCCGGGCTACTTTCTAGAGCTCCCTAATGCGAATATGGAAAAACAAAATGTGTGATACCTGTACGTCGGGAGATACGATTTTTTTTCGATTTTTTTTTATTTTTCAACCTCGCTTAAGGGTGGCTTCCGGATCTCGAAAATCATCCAAACTTTTTCCACACTACTTTCTAGAGCTCCTTAATGGGAATATCGAAAAAGAAAATGTGTGATACCTGTACGTCGGGAGATACGATTTTTTGTCGATTTTTTTCGATTTTTCAATCTCGCTTAAGGGTGGCTTCCGGATCTCGAAAATCATCCAAACTTTTGCCGGGCTACTTTCTAGAGCTCCCCAATGCGAATATCGAAAAAGAAAATGTGTGATACCTGTCCGTCGGGAGATACGATTTTTTTTCGATTTTTTTTCAAATTTTCAACCTCGCTTAAGGGCGGCTTCCGGATCTCGAAAATCATCCAAACTTTTTCTGGGCTACTTTCTAGAGCTCCCTAATGCGAATATCGAAAAAGAAAATGTGTTATATCTGTACGTCGGAAGATACAATTTTTTTTCGATTTTTTTAGATTTTTCAATCTCGCTTAAGGGTGGCTTCCGGATCTCGAAAATCATCCAAACTTTTTCCAGACTACTTTCTAGAGCTCCCTAATGCAAATATCGAAAAATAAAATGTGTGATACCTGTACGTCGGGAGATACGATTTTTTTGGATTTTTCAACCTCGCTTAAGGGTGGCTTCCGGATCTCGAAAATCATCCAAACTTTTTCCACACTACTTTCTAGAGCTCCTTAATGGGAATATCGAAAAAGAAAATGTGTGATACCTGTACGTCGGGAGATACGATTTTTTGTCGATTTTTTTCGATTTTTCGATCTCGCTTAAGGGTGGCTTCCGGATCTCGAAAATCATCCAAACTTTTTCCGGGCTACTTTCTAGAGCTCCCCAATGCGAATATCGAAAAAGAAAATGTGTGATACCTGTCCGTCGGGAGATACGATTTTTTTTCGTTTTTTTTTTTTTCAATTTTTCAACCTCGCTTAAGGGTGGCTTCCGGATCTCGAAATTCATCCAAACTTTTTCCACACTACTTTCTAGAGCTCCTCAATGGGAATATCGAGAAAGAAAATGTGTGATACCTGTACGTCGGGAGATACGATTTTTTGTCGATTTTTTTCGATTTTTCAATCTCGCATAAGGGTGGCTTCCGGATCTCGAAAATCATCCAAACTTTTTCCGGGCTACTTTCTAGAGCTCCCCAATGCGAATATCGAAAAAGAAAATGTGTGATACCTGTCCGTCGGGAGATACGATTTTTTTTCGATTTTTTTCAATTTTTCAACCTCGCTTAAGGGTGGCTTCCGGATCTCGAAAATCATCCAAACTTTTTCCACACTACTTTCTAGAGCTCCTTAATGGGAATATCGAAAAAGAAAATGTATGATACCTGTACGTCGGGAGATACGATTTTTTTTCGATTTTTTTCGATTTTCACCCACGCTTAAGGGCGATTTCTGGGAGACGTACATGGCGGATACATGTTTTTTCTTCACCAAACACATAAAGCAACCAGTTGATTACCAAAAATTGAAAAAAAAAAAAAAATTTCGTTGCATTTGCAACGATGCAAACTTCAGTATCATTAAAAAAATAACTTAAAAACTTTTCAAAGAGTTCGAAACGTCATATGAATTTAGTGTTACTCACAACAGATGCAACGTCAGCCGAGGCACCGCTTGTACCCGGCAGGCTCGTCGGAGAGTGAGAGCTGGTATTGGAGAGCTGAAAAATAGTATCAAAAATAGTATCACCCACACAAATTATTAGGATTAAGGAAAATTAATGAGAAGAAAGAAAGGAGGAAATGTAAGAAGCCTGCAAGGGCTTCATAAAATAAAGGAATACTACTACTACTATTAAATATTTCTAAAAATTAAAATAAATTAAATCTCTATATTAAATAAAATATATTTTATATCGAATTCGCCTATTTCTATATTAAATTAAATATCCCCTATTCTCCTATAAATAATCCAATCTCCTTTCCTGCTATAAATAACCCGAAAATTCAACCCATTGTGTATGTGGGTGTGTGTTTTTCCTTACCAGCTCTTCATTCCGCATATTCTCTTGTGCACCCTCCGGATCTCTGGGCGGCGGTTGCTCAGCAAGGAGCACCGGAGGTGTGGCCGTGAGGAGATTTTGAAAAAAAAACGAGCATATTGAAAATAATGATTTTGCACATGCAGACAAAATGTCTGGATGCGTGTGTGTGTGTGCAAAAGTTATTTTGCTTTCAATAGTTACCATCGAGAACACAATGGCTGATAAATCGTTATCATCGCCCACCAACGATACCTTTCCTGTCCTTGAAAAAATTTCCCAAAGACATTTTCTATAGGTCCAATTGTCCTTGGGAAAATTAAACCACTCTACGATACATTTGGCGTCAACCCACATGAACGACGTTGTTCGTCGTTCTGGAAAAAAGAAAGAACCGAAACGGTATTCTTTACACGACGCGACTGGCATGCGTTAACGCGTAACGCACTTCGCGGTAACGCAAAACTGCGTAACGCTGCTCAGTGGCGAACTAAGGGAAGTTTTGCTAAGCTCAAATTTATAAAAAATTATCTTCGATCTACGATGAACCAAGAACGCCTGATCAATCAGTCTATTCTTTAAATTGAAAGGAAAGTTTCAAGGGGAATAGATTTCAACGACGTTATCGAGAAGTTCAGTAAAATGGAAGCACGAAAAAATGTAAAATAGTTACAAAGCAAAAGCTTTGTTTTAAAAACTTATAAGTACAATAAAAGTTACTTTCGTATAATAGTTTTCATTATTTCTTTGCACTCTACCTGCAGGGTGCTGTGGTAAATGCTGATTCGCATTCGAACTTTTTTACCCATATCATAAGTAGGGCGTATATTACAATTACATATCATCAATAATACATCCATTTTTTAGCAGACCGGGGGGGGGGGGGCTCATTTATATGCCGCCCGGGGCCTCCGACGGGCTTAGTCCGCCACTGACCCTGCTAACGACTTACTCTACCGCAAAATCGCAAAGTGTCTAAATGAACCGTAAAACAAACCTGCGTGTCCATTTTTTTTATTGACATGGCACAGTAGGTCCGCCGGCTGCCCTCCAGCTCATTATTTATTAAATTGGCCACGTCTTCTAAGTTTGTTTCATTGAACGACGTTTCCAGTGATGGACACATAGCGCCCATCCGCACACGTTCTGCACGTTCGTTAAATTGAAAAAAATGGTTCGACCTCATTACCCGGCAACTAGAAAACATGTAAAAAAAACAACGTAACCCCAATTTCAATTATTCAATTCGCGATGTTTTATTTTTTTCCGTTTTCATTCAACTTTTACGTTACAAAATATTACATGGTGTTCCGTCGCATACGGAATGAGTGATCAGTTAATCATTAATTAATCAATTATTATTAATTATTCATTTTATTCGAGCATAATAATATAATTATATTTTAAATAATACAAATATAGTTGTCATCCCAAGGCACGCCAGGCGAGCTCGAACTCTCATCGAAAGACTTTATGCAAATAGAATACTTAGTTGTAGTAGTTTTATTAGATCGGTACCCTCATCAATGACTGCACACAAAAAAAGTTACCATTGAAAAAAAAACCGTTGGCAACCAATGATGCAAACTGGAGACCGATACTTACTTCATCCGGCCGAACTCGCGGAGGACGGTGACATCTAGCACAAGGCTTTTATTGAACACCACAACGGATGTATCGGCTGTTGTCAACTCCCGGACCCATGCCAGATCGCGGTATTCTGTGGAGAATTCAAGATACTTAGTTAGCGTATATGGACGAATTTGCGTTAGCTATACAAACAGTGGCGGACTAAGGGGGGGGGGGGGAGGGGGCAGTTCGCCCCGGGCCTCTGGTCCTGGGGGGCCTCCAAATCTCGAGACGTCATTTTTAGTCAAATTCCAACCAAGGCCGAACGTATGCAAAATATAAATATAGGTAGGTGCTGGTGCACCTGTTATCAGGTCATGATAGCAATTGTCAATGTAGCATAAAGCTCTAGCTACTTATAGCCAATGGCATACAAATTCTGCACGCCGCGCGGTGGCCCCCCGCTCACTCTATGGTGGCTTTGGCTCGAAACATAAACACTACATTCGAACAATAGAGAAAATTCGTAAAAAAAATTACATGCATACGTCCTAAAGAATAACAACAGGGGAAATCAACCAATCTGAACCTTGCTGTCGTGAAATTACATTATAACTTGTAACTTGTTAGAAGCCAAAGTAACGATAGTAGCCGCCGTTATTGCCCATTTATTGGCAATATGCAGTAAATAAAAGAACGGTCCAGATTATACAGAATCTCAAGGTATGTGTTTTGTATTTTAACATTTGTATTTTTGGCAGACTGATTATGAAGATTGTCAAGTAATTTTGAAGAGAAGCGGTGTAATCTTTTATTTTTTGAAGATGACGATTTTTTGTCTCGTGGGTATCGAGTTTGAAATACACTACTCACACATTCACACAAATTAAGGGATATTAAAAAAGTTCCAAATTTTCGGCTGATTTTCAACAAGGGATAACTCTGACAAAAATGGTCGTACAGAAAATAAAAAAAGGACATTGTAGCTTGAAGTGTCTAGTTTTCAGATCTGGATGGTCAAATTTTTTAGCGTGGACGGTTTTCAAGTAATCATCCGAAAACCGACGAAAATTTTTTTTCCAAATTTTTGCTCGTCTTCAAAATGGTCTGTGGACGTCAATTTTTTTTATCATGCGACCATAAAACTCTTTTAGCCAATTTAATCAGCTTCAATTTGACCTTTTAACGAGCTCCGTACGATGATTTGGCGCGGAGTAATCCGAGCGGTGAGGCACATCGTTTCTGAAGAATTGTGCTTCTAAGCCACGTTGTTATCCGCCTCATGGTAGAAAAACTCCTCTCACAGCCGGCGGAGCTCACTGGAAGTATTGCTGCTTGGAAAAGTTTTTATAGGGATCTCAAAATGATTTGACATTTTAATTTCTTAATGAAACGTATTATTTATTTGAAAAGTACAAATATTTTTATATTACTATAAGGTACAAACATGGAGGTTATGTGTCGCAACAATTACGTTATTGCAGATGAAGTTTCATGGTCGTGTTCACGGTCTTACATACAGGTCTGGAAACTCCGTTCGTTCACATGGTTCCTTTGCTGAAGTTCGCCGTAAGAGGCGCTGCAATCGAGGAGTCAGTGTGCGAGAGAGACAACAATACTCACTCTCACTCACCAATGCTTGCAAGCAGTACTTATCGGAGTTACTACTTGCTTATATTTCTACGTATACGTGTTCATATATGCTACTACAACTTGCTTATATTTCTACGTATACGTATACGTGTTCATCATCTGTTGTTTTTCCTAACACTATATATGGAGATAGCATTTTATATTACAGCGCAAATATAATGTCGCGTTTATCAATCATATAATAACAATTATTTATCCCTTAGAAGTCAAATAATGGCGTCTTATAATGGCAATAAGGACGATTTTTAGTCATTATCGTTCTGCAGGGAGGGGGATTGTTGTCCGCACGTTCCCTATGGTCCATATACCCCTAATTTCCTCCGGAAATACCCTCTGGCCGATAGAAGGTCCGGAGCACCGAAGCACCATGCGCCCATGGCTGCTCGTGTCTGGAGGCCCCCTCGGCAAGCCCTTCGGGGCAAATCTCCTGCAGCGAAGTCCCTCGACGAGTCCTTCGACGATCGATGACTTTCTCCAAGGAAAGCACGCCCTCGCCGGGGACGTCTCTGGCGACGCATCGGCTTGCCCCTCTGCAGGGAGTCCTCGCGAAGACACCGGACACTGCCACTGCGCCTGGAAGGGTCAATAAAAGATTAAAACTTGCAGATGACCATGCCGATACCCGACATTCATCCCCACGATTTATTCCCCTGTAAATAAATCTCCTCTCTGTATATAACCTCTCGCTGTCACTTTTATCTCCTCCCCTTAGTAATGGAGTCATGATTCCCCCCCCCCTGCCTCTTGGTATTAGATAACGCGTGTAAATAACCCTCCCCCCTCGCAACTACCGCGATTACGTTTTTTCTTTTCTTTCAATTATTAGAAGTATAAAAGACTTACTGGCGTGCGCGACGAGCCCGCGCACACGTACCAGGTACGCGGGTGAAATCCCTCGACGATCGCCCGTAATCCACCTAACAAGGAAAAAAATCACGCGCACAGAATGTACCGATAAAAACACGCACACAAAACGAGTTGCGAAATAAATGTACAGCTCGCCTATGACAGCTCGGGGTTACCCGCGTGTCACATGCTAGCTCAACGGGTGCCCGGCGTTCCGCGGCACCGCCATTGTGAAAACATTGTACCCAACCTTTCCCTCGCGAGACACATGGCGCGCTCGGCCAACGGCAGCGCGCTCGGCTCCCGTCGGCCACGCTCGACCCGCCTCGGCCGCACGCGACGACCGATGGTCGCGCGTGGTTCGCGTAGCGCCCGAGGGTCGGCGGCCTGTTCCGCGCTTTCCCATAACCATTGGTAGCCTTGGTCGGTAATATAACCCGACCACCGGCTACGATCAGGGCTGGAAAAAACAGACGCGTTCGCAGCTCATGCACGTGTCGGAGAGTGTCGCAGACTCGTTACCACTCCGTATCCAAGCCTACCATTTTTTCCTCTTTTTACGCCGTACGGTGTAGAAGAGACAAAATCGCCTATCCTGCCTTCTCTTTTATAATCCAGTCAAAAGTGCCGAAAGCCGAAAATTTTTGCGACCACATACAAGGAAAAGTTCCGAGGTCGATGTCTCCGATTTCGATTAATTTTGGCATGCTTGTACAATGGGTAAAAATAGGCGACACGTATTTTTTTATATCGGCGGAACCCGATTTTTAAGGGTTGAAAAGCACCCTTGAAAATTAGGGTGTTTTTCGTTTTTCGTCGATAATGTTTTAACGGTATGAGATATGAAAAAACTTCAAATTGCAACAATGTTTATTTTTTCATGTTCACTGGAGATGAGAACGAAGTAGATAGCAACAAATTTCATATTGTTTATTGCAAAAATGCAATATTTTCAACCGTATCTCCGAGAATTTTTAATCGATTGGGAAGTAAATTTGCATACATGTAGAGAATGGAAAAGTGCGGATACGGATTTTTTCTTTTTCCGATATCTCACAATTAAGGGGTTGAAACTGCCCGTCGATTTTTTTTCCGAGAGCATCGTATAATCAGCTAGTCTTTTGGCATTTCGGTCTAAATTCACGTCAATATATGTTCGTGTTATGACGCAATTGCATATTTGTAACATTCCAGGCCCCCCCCCCCCCCCCCAACGGTCCCTCTCTCGAAAGGCAAACGTGCAAAGTATTTACCGTGCGGCATGGACGAACATTTCTAGAAATAAAAATGGGTTACGAAGAAAGTCAAAATAGTCGATATAGTCGATGACAATCAGTCAAAATAGTCGATACACATTTTCTCGTTGTCGAAATAAAAATAAAGTTCGAAGGGAAAAAATGTTGTATTTTTCGACTACTAGGCGTTTATGATGATAATGATGAGTACAGCAACAAATGGCCTGTTGTTTATTGCAATAATTCGTGAATTACTTGTGAAAAATCACTCTCCAGTTTCCCACTCATATGGGCAGAAGCAAGGCTTGCAATCATGGACTGACTTCGTGCTTCGGAAATCAACTGGATTACAATTGTATATTTACAAAGAAATTCCACTCCGCTCACCATATCGAAGGCATTATCTGCAGAGGTTACAGCGTTTTTGGGTTGCCGCTGCAACTTATGAACAGAATGATGCAAACATTTTTATCAGCTTATAACGCAGCATAATTTAATCTTTATCTTTAACTTTAATTTTACAAATAGCGGAACCAATGAACGAAAGAAATAAATCTTCGCAAAGAGCGACTACGGTGCAAAGAGCGGCTCTCATGATAACCTTGAAATCGCCTTATTAAAGATTAATAGCAGTTCTGTTAATAGCGTGTGTCGTCGTTGTTTTTTTCGTCTGCATTTATCAATTGGGTTTCAAGTCATATAAATTCACCAACGATCATTATTGCTGCAGTTACGACGGAGAAGCCAGCCATACATTTTAAGTTCGAAATACAAATAAAAATGTACGTTAATCCGGTGAATGTTATTCAACTTCTATCCATAGCGATAAGTGCTATGAATTTGCCTCGCACTCCAATCACCAAACAGGAAAAACACTTCAGTAAGGATCTAGAAAACATGATCATTGAAGCGATGGATTAACCTATGAAAATGGAAGTCAAAACTGGTTTGGATTTTCTGTCACCAAATGAAATTCATGAAGCAGCCGCAATAGAAGATGACAGTGAAGGAGATTGGCACGGACAACGATACCTAGATCCAAAAATTGATGAAAATGTATGTACCCAAGATATAGAAGAATTGAGTTACGAATACAAGACAAGAGCTGTAGATTACTAGAGATCGGGGCAAATGGGAATAGAAAGTTATCATCTGTTGAAATAAAATTCAAAAAGGTGAAATCAGAGCCGCAGTTGCGCCGGTGGGCCCATAGTATAAATAAGGGTGGCACCTACAAAGAAAAGTTAACAAAGATAGCTCACTACACGTTAAACAATTTTAATGATGCTTTGGACAAAAGGCTGCCTGTCCATGATATCGATCTTCGACGATGGGCCTTACGTGCACGAGAAATTGTAGAAATACCAGCCGTAAATTTCCAAGCATCCGCTTCTTGGCTAAGGACATTCAAAAACCAACATGAAATTGTGTCACGGAAGATTACTAAATATGTAACAAAACAACAATTATGAAACGCTGATACACTTCAAAACAAAGCTATCGAATTTATAGCAATGGTGAAAGTCAACATAGCCAACGTTGGGGCTGAAAACACATTTAATTCTGATCAGAGTGGATTCAATTTAGAGCTACATACAGGCCGTACATTGGCGAAAGAAGGGCAGAAATCCGTTGAGGCAGTCGTGCCATCGAAAACATCAACAACACACAGTTATACTATACAGCCTTTGGTTTCTGCGAGTGGCAAACTTTTGGCACCTATTGTAGTGTTGTAAATCGACGCGTTCGTCATTTGAATTTGCCGCGCGAAAAGTCGTGGAGAGTCTTTAGAATTTGCCACGTGAATGACGGAGCCACCGATCGGGCGCAAAGTTGTAAAAGATGGCGTTGACTGCAATATCCGAAACATGCGAGATCCGGATCGAAGAAGAACGTAAATAGAGCTCCCGTAACTGGTGGAGAGAGGACGCGTGGTAGGAGCACGCAAAGATAGTGCCGGTCGACCCTGCGAATTCGAGTGGCCATCTTGGCTAGAAGTCGAACCATCGTTAACTCCCGAAGATACGTCGAATCGCTGGAGATCGAGCATCAAATAATCGAACGTCAAGAGAACCTTTAACGGTGCAAGCCTGCCCCGCAGCGAGCTCGCGACAGCAATCATCCTTCACCTATGCGAAGCATCGAGACGCATCGGGCGACGACCGTGGTTAAGGGAAGACCGGTAACGCGTACCGCATCCGACGAGGGTGAGTACCTCGAATGCATCAAATATTACGTGACCGCGTGTGCATCGCGGAAAGAATCGGACTCATACAAATCATAAAAAGAAACTTTCATCGAATTGTGCGCGTATACCGGTCAACCCAGTGGTGTCGATCGGCCATCTTGGCACGTGAGCTCGCCTGATCGTATCGAGAACATTCGCGCGTTAACGGTCGACTGTGTGCATTCGAGGGGCCATCTTGATGAGAATTAGCCTGATCGGACACTAACGTTCGAATTCAACGGTCGACGACGTTCGATCGGCCATCTTGACCACGTTCTGCCGATCCTCCATGAACATTCGATTCGGTGCATCTTCAGATGACAAGAGATGAGAGAAAGACTATAATAGGCCTCATTTATGTTAAAAATGCGAGAGACGATTGACTTAGTTGAATTTTTTAATGTATATTGACTTCCGGAGTTGAGATGGCGAATTTGTGGGCGGAATACACTGTCATAATTTATATCCAAAGAAATCGAGAGATGGGAGAATGAATGAAAGTTGAGGAGATGGGAGAGAGAAAATTATCGTTATACTTTATTATATTCATGTGAGAGATGGGAGAAAGAATGCAAATTTGATAATTTATCATGTCATGTGAGAGGTGGGAGAAAAAATATGTACACGAGATGGGAGAAAAACTGTGAATTTTACAATTTATGTTGAAATGTGACGAGATGGGAGAAAAGCTGTGAATTTTACAATTTATGTTGAAATCGAGAGATGGGAGAAAGACTATTTACTGTGAATTTTATAATTTATGTTAAAATTGAAGAGATGGGAAAAAGAATGCGAATTTGATAATTTATCATGTCATGTATCGAGATGGGAGAAAGACTGAATTTTACAATTTATCATGAAGTGTGACGAGATGGGAGAAAGACTATGAATTTTATAATTTATGTTGAAATCAAGAGTTGAGAGAAAGACTATTTAATGTGAATTGTTATAATTTATTACGAAAAATGATGAGATGGGAGAAAGAATGCGAATTTTATAATTTATCATATCATGCGAGAGATGGGAGAAAGAATATAATTGTTGTGATTGAAATTATAAATAAACGCATGTGAATTTGTTTAGCCGACAGAAAACGACGTTACAAATTGTTTACTAGTCGACTCGGTAGTGGAGCGAAGGAAGGCATTCACAGCCTACGTGGTGAGCGAACAGAAAGAGTTCATTACACTATGTTGATCGTTTTAAACGAACCTACTGGCAAATTTGGTCCTCGAGTGGAACAAACTATGTTCAGAGCCGAAAATATATTTCTATTGGCTTCGAAATCTGGAAAATTGACGACTAATCATTTCAAGCGATGGTTCCAAGAAGTATATATTCCCAATACGGGTCCAAAATCGGTAATACTTCTGGATTCTTGGAGCGGTCAATGTCCAACTGCATTTAAAGAAATGGATATGCAAGGGAAAGATATTAAAGTTTTAACCATTCCAGCAGGTAAATATATTGCACCAGTTTCATTTGTTCTGTAGACAATTAGTCCATATGATAATTAGTAATTCCTGCAGGTACGACTGGAACGATACAGCCCCTTGATATTTATGGCTTCCGTGTATGGAAAAACTTCGTCAAACACTTTTCTGACGCAGTAATATTATACAATTACGACGTCAATCTGCATTTGAGAGACAATATTGTTAAATTACAATCTCTTACAGACAACCAGTTTTCTTGGCCACGGTTTACAAATCTTTTCAAATATGCGTGGTACAAAAGCGGGTACGAAGAAGAAAAACCACCGAACTTCGAAAATCCGGTAGAATTTTGCTTTTCACAAAATGTTTCGACATGCGATATATGCGGCGAAGCAGCTATTATCACTTGTGCGTGGTGTAAGAAATCTCCTTGTTTCAAACACTTTTATCATGACTATCATTATTGTAATAAGTATAATCCATAAAAAAACATTTCCTACATGAGTAAGCGTGAGAACACTTTTCCGATTGTGTTGTAATCTTCAAAGGCAGTACGTGGCGGGGGAGAATTTCTTCGTAAATATACAATTGTAATCCAGTTGCTTCCCGAAGCACGAAGTCAGTCCGTGATTGCGATCCTTGCCTCTGCCCACATTAGTGGAAAACTGAAGAGTGATTTTTTACAAGTAATTAACGAATTATTGCAATAAATAACACGCCATTTATTGCTGTACTCATCATTATCATCATGAACGTCTAGTAGTCGAAGAATACAACATTTTTTCCTATCGAACTTTATTTTTATTTCGGCCCGTTCACGAACTATAGAAAGAACGAAGTTTGACTATAGTGTATCGTCTCTTTTGACTGATTGTACTTTCTTTGTAACCCATTTTTATTTCTACAAATTTTCGTCCATGCCGCACGGTAAGAACTTCGAACGTTTGCCTTTCGAGAGGGGGACCGTTGGGGGGGAGGGGCTGGAGTGTTACAAATATGCAATTGCGTCATAACACGAACGTATATTGACGAGAATTTAGACCGAAATGCCAAAAGGCTAGCTGATAATACGGTGCTCTCGGCAAAAAAATCGACGGGCAGTTTCAACCCCTTAACTGTGAGATATCGGAAAAAGAAAAAATCCCTATCCGCACTTTTCCATTCTCTACATGTATGCAAATTTACATGCCTATTTTCCGTGTATGGAAAAACTTCGTCAAACACTTTTCTGACGCAGTAATATTATACAATTACGACGTCAATCTGCATTTGAGAGAAAATATTGTTAAATTACAATCTCTTACAGACAACCAGTTTTCTTGGCCACGGTTTACAAATCTTTTCAAATATGCGTGGTACAAAAGCGGGTACGAAGAAGAAAAACCACCAAACTTCGAAAATCCGGTAGAATTTTGCTTTTCACAAAATGTTTCGACATGCGATATATGCGGCGAAGCAGCTATTATCACTTGTGCGATGCAGATAGCAACAAATTGACATAAAATTATTTGCTATCTGCATCGTTCTCATCTCCAATGTATAGTACACGAAAAAATGAACATTGTTGCAATTTGAAGTTTTTCCATATCTCGTACCGTTAAAACGTTATCGACGAAAAACGAAAAACACCCCAATTTTCGAGGGTGCTTTTCAACCCGTAAAATCGGGTTCCGCCGATATAAAAAAATACGTGTCGCCTATTTTTACCCATTGTACAAGCATGCCAAATTTAATCGAAATCGGAGACATCGACCTCGCAACGTTTCCTTGTTAGATGACAAAATAGCGATTTTTCATTTAAAAAATTGGAACCTTTATTATTGCAAAATGAATTAAAATGATGATATAATAGATGACGATAAGCAATACTAAGAGTAGTATTGCTTTTCGTTATTCTCAAGTACTCAAAAACGACGCTTTTTTCCCGAATTATGGAAGGATTAAAATTTTAGGAGACTAAATATATGTTCGTCGCATTATTAAAGAATAAAGTTATAACAAAATGCCGCCCGTGAAATTTCCATTCAAAATCAGTCGATAAACTAGAGAATTGACAGAGCGGGTAGTCGGTACATGCGAAAACATTTTGCTCGTATATTTCTCGTTCCCGGGTATGGGTGATACGAAAAAAGTACAGCCGCTAGGAAATGTAAGTTGAGCACGCTACGCTGTGTATGGAGGACTCGGTGTCGAGTTGACACAGGGCAGCGAATCGCCCGGCCCGAATCTGAAGAGTGGGGATACGCGAGCGTCGGAGAAATATCCAGCTGCTACGGCCGTCGACTTGGCTCTGTGTCGAGTTGCCCGCTTCGTCGAGTTGAATAGTGGAGACTTGAACAGGCGGGCTGACTCGGTGTCGAGTTACACTGTGCAGAGTTGACACCCTGCCATGTTGACTGAAAAACGGTTGAAAATTTGCGAATTTAAAGATATTTGGAAAATTTGGTATAAGTTTGGATATAATGCATGAACGAAGGATATTGTCATGAAATTCATATACATGTGTTTTTGAAATTGAAAATCGGAAATTTTTTGTAAACACGTTTTCCATGTAAATGAATTAATAATTATAAATTATTATTTGTTATTACTAATGTACCGTCTATTCATCGTCGGAGTTGGCCGAGCTACTTTCTGTGCTGGATGTCACCACGTGGGCTGTACGGTAATGCTTCATCGCATTATACGGATATTTATAATGTTTTCCACAATCTATACATTTGAATGAATTATCTGCAATATTCGTGTAATACCGTTCCTCCGGCAATGGCACCCGCTACTGGCGTTTTCTTCTTCGTCGGTCGGGTGTCGACGTATTTGAAATAGTACAAAAGATAGTAAAATAGTATGAATTCACGCTTTGTTGAAGGGTTGAGAATTGAAAATCCAAATTGTAACATACGGCGGGGTCGCTCGATTGGGAGCACTATTGTACCTCTCCTCTCGTAAAAGAATGTCCTCCTCACCACCCTCGCCGGATGCAGTACGGTTTGGTCCCTCGCATAGCTGGACAAGTTGTGAAACCTGTTGTCGTCGTACAGGACCCAGCAAAAAAATTTCAAGTTAAAATATCCGGCCATTGTTTTTATCAAGCGTTCCAAAAAAATTTAGCGGGTTCGAAAAAGTACTCAAATTACGCACCCATTATTTTGTTTCAATGAAACGACATAATGCCGTAGCGATGAGGATAGGGATACACAACTGACCACCGCAATAATGTCGTAATGAAACAAGTCCATATCAAGTTGATGGTTTAGATTGGTGGCCGTGTTTATTGTGCATATTTGTATGCAACCCGATCCTACACTGCTACGGCATTGGGTGGCGGGGATTTCATCTCCGCAGCACTGCAGTCTGCCCTCCGGTACTGCGAGAATACATTCATTTACCGAACCGTCCTCCGGCAGCATGTCGACATGGAGTCGTCGCCGCCTCGTCTCGACCACCTCGTGACATCGTGGGCATTTGGCCGCCCACCGAAATGTCGTGCACAGAGCACCATGTAATGTACTACTCTCTGTAAATATGCACGCTTGAAATAACTGGATGAAGTCTACAACGTCATGGTGCTGTATGCCGTCATAGGGGCGGGCGGCCTCGCTCGAACCACTCCATGTGATCAGGAGGTCTTCAAAGGCTGGGCACCTACCCGATCCATGTGAGTTGTTCTATCGGGGAGGGTCAATTCATAAGATTTACATGATTTTTAAAAATATTTTAAATTTTAGTATATTTAGTTATTCTGTGAAATTTCAATGCCACTTATCGACCTAATTTCCGAGTAATTAATATTTGAAAATGGGAATTTCCCAAGGCAATTTTGCTTCGGTGGATGAAAAAAACTAACATCCGATTACTTCAAAACTGAATATATATCACAGAAAATGCATAAGATTCTTACAAAAAATGAGATTTAGATTCACTAAACACGATAAAATCTAATAGGCTAACAAAAAAAATATGATTGTCGAACAATTTTGTAAGTTATATTGATTTTAATATGAACTTCCGGGTAGCGATATAAAATTTAATATAATATCGTGATAGCGAAAAAACATGGCAATATCGCGTCAGCTGAGTACGCCCCAACATGCACAAGAAAAAAAGGCAACCTTGCCACATGTAAATCTAATAAGACAACAAATAATACTTGAGTCAGTACAATGATTACTAATCAATTACTTCATGATTTATAATAAACTGTGGACTAATTGTGTTTACTTGGATAACCTTATTTAATATTAATTAATTTTAACTGATATATTCGAGATCTCGGAAAATCATCATTTAGACATTCTTCGCTACATGACTAGTCTGCATCGAGATAGGACTACCTTATATGTCACGAGGTTCCTCAAGATGTTGGGAAATGGCGAGCGCGGGAGGACGACTGACTCGATAGCGCGAATCAGTAGCCGACTGTGGGCTAATGCGCGGAGGACCGTCAGTGCGTAACAATACGCCGAATACCTCTCAAACGGATTACTCCGCCTCTGGTGAATTAAAAAAAATTATTGCTAAAAAAATAACTTAAAAACTTTTCAAAGAGTTCGAAACGTCATATGAATTTAGTGTTACTCACGACAGATGCAACGTCAGCCGATGCACCGCTTGCACCCGGCAGGCTCGTCGGAGAGTGAGAGCTGGTATTGGAGAGCTGAAAAATAGTGTCAAAAATAGTATCACCCACACAAATTATTAGGATTAAGGAAAATTAATGAGAAGAAAGAAAGGAGAAAATGTAAGAAGCCCGCAAGGGCTTACATAAAATAAAGGAATACTACTACTACTATTAAATATTTCTAAAAATGAAAATAAATTAAATCTCTATATTAAATAAAATATATTTTATATCGAATTCGCCTATTTCTATATTAAATTAAATATCCCCTATTCTCCTATAAATAATCCAATCTCCTCTCCTGCTATAAATAACCCAAAAATTCAACCCATTATGTATGTGGGTGTGTGTTTTTCCTTACCAGCTCTTCATTCCGCATATTTTCTTGTGCACCCTCCGGATCTCTGGACGCCGGTTGCTCAGCGGGGAGCACCGGAGGTGCTGAGGTGAGGAGATTCTGACAAAAAAACGAGCATATTGAAAATAATGATTTTGCACATGCAGACAAAATGTCTGGATGCGTGTGTGTGTGTGTGCAAAAGTTATTTTGCTTTCAATAGTTACCATCGAGGACACAATGGCTGATAAATCGTTATCATCGCCCACCAACGATACCTTTCCTGTCCTTGAAAAAATTTCCCAAAGACATTTTCTATAGGTCCAATTGTCCTTGGGAAAATTAAACCACTCTACGATACATTTGGCGTCAACCCACATGAACGTCGTTGTTCGTCGTTCGTCATTTTCTATAGGTTGTTTCCCAATTGTCCTTGGGAAAATTAAACCACTCTACGATACATTTGGCGTCAACCCACATGAACGACGTTGTTCGTCGTTCTGGGAAAAAGAAAGAACCGAAACGGTATTCTTTACACGACGCGACTGGCATGCGTTAACGCGTAACGCACTTCGCGGTAACGCAAAACTGCGTAACGTAAAAAACGCATTTTTAATTAATTAAACAAGCAATTTAATTAAACGTAAAAAAATATTTTTTTACTCTCGTAAAAAAATGTCCTCCTCACCACCCCTGCCGGGTGCAGTACGGTTTGATCCCTCGCATAGCTGGATAATTTGTGGACCGTATTGTCGTCGTGCAGCACCCAGCTACAATTTTTCAAGTTAAAATATCCGGCCATTGTTTTTATTAAGTGTTCCAAACGCTGCTCAGTGGCGAACTAAGGGAAGTTTTGCTAAGCTCAAATTTATAAAAAATTATCTTCGATCTACGATGAATCAAGAACGCCTGGTCAATCTGTCTATTCTTTCAATTGAAAGGAAAGTTTCAAGGGGAATAGATTTCAACGACGTTATCGAGAAGTTCAGTAAAATGAAAGCACGAAAAAATGTAAAATAGTTCCAAAGCAAAAGCTTTGTTTTTAAAACTTATAAGTACAATAAAATTTACTTTCTTATAATAGACTTCATTATTTCTTTGCACTCTACCTGCTAGGTGCTGTGCTAAATGCTGATTCGCATTCGAACTTTTTTACACATGTGATAAGTAGGGCGTATATTACAATTACATATCATCAATAATACATCCATTTTTTAGCAGACCGGGGGGGCCTCATTTATATGCCGCCCCGGGCCTCCGACGGGCTTAGTCCGCCACTGAGTACATAAACGGTACTGGCCAAACTCCGATATGATAACACTGGTCCTAAGCTCGGCAACAGCGTTGGCACGGCACTGGCTGACTACTGGCTGTAAATATTGGGCTAGAGCACATGAACAATATTCGGCCAGAGCCCATGAACAATACTAGCCCAACTCCAAAATGATACGCCGCCCCTCCGCTCGGCAACAGTGTTGGCACAGTACTGGCTAAATACTGAATGCACATAATGGGCCAGAGCGTGTAAACAATACTAGGCCAACTCCGAAATGATAACACCGGTCCAAGGTTCGTAAACGGCGTTGGTGCAGTACTAGCTACCAGTGCTGGCGGCCAATGTCGGGCCAGAGCGCATAAACAATACTGGCCCAACTCTGGAAGTATAACACTGGCCCTACGCTCGGCAAGCGTTGTCACAGTATTGGTGACTAATACCGGCTGCCACTATTGGGCCAGAGTTGCGGTGCGTTTCCGGTCACCGGCATCAGATAAATATCGGCTTGTTGTCGATAATATTTTTGCCGCAGTGGTTTTTCCGCCATCGTATCTGAAATAATATCTGAAGTCAAAATATTTTATTTGATTGCACCCACTTCTAAGAATTATATTAGTAAAAATTTGAAAAATCATTTACCATCCGTGCGTTTGTACGTTGTTGTCGCACTGAAGGATTTTTTCTATGTACCGTTGGCGCCTGGTCGCCCCGTGGCCGAATATTTTTCCTGCGCCGCCTTCGATATCAGGCCAGCGATCACATTGCGGATAGCACCTTTTTCGTCGGCCGGTGAACCCACCAAGGCTCTCATCACCTCTATCTAAAAAGAATTGAAAAATATAGCCACTTCCAGAGTATTAAGGATGAATTAAGGTGCTCTTCTGTCATTTTACTTCAGGATTCGTAATTTCGGTCAAAGTAAATAACATTGTATTTACCAAAGCATTATCTTTCTCCTTGTCCTCCGAGACTCCCTGATCAAATTGAACAAATTCTTCGACACTCGTTATAGGCAGTTTGATACCGAGAGTAATTTTGCTTGTGCTGATGCTATGTCCAACTGATGGCATTTTATTTATAAGGAACGTATTTTGTAAGTCTTCAATTTTTTTATTCGAATCGTATTGAAGGCTTTGGTTTGCTTCCTTTATCTGCTTGCTTAAGTTTTTTTTCCATCTTCTTCATTTTTCCCATTTTCTCCATGAGCACTTTTAGCGCCCCGATAATATCCTTGTCTATAAGGCGAAATGAAGAAAAATTGATAAAGAAGCATTACCCAATTAAAGACCCATTAACCCAAACAAACTTCACCACAAAAACCACCTACTAGAACAATAGAAGTCGAATTTCGTCCTGCTACACACTGCAATTTGCAAATTACTTCCGCAAAATGGTACACAGTACTTAAATTATTTTCTATATGAGAAACTGTACTTTTCAATATCACTTTCCTTGTAGACAATATTATTTTCCCACCTTAATAGTTATATAGTTTTATTTTTTTCTAGTGTCATACATGCCTACTAATATCAGTGAAAATTGTGTTCTTAAAAGAATTTGAATTGTATATCCTTAGTTTTTTCATATATTTTTACTAAATATCTAACTACTATTCTTTTACGATTTATTTATGGGAAATTTTTTTTTTACATCAAGTTTACGAACAACCTAGCATCCTAATATTTAAAAAAAATGGGTTTAAAACTCACCTGCAAATTTTATAATGGTCTTCAAATGTTGACCATGCTGGATCCGGGGATTTCCCTGCTTTAGCCACCATCGATACGTTCCCTTCTCCCTTGGATGGATAAGCGTATCGATAAATTCCGGTTTTGGCTTGTGTGAGCCAGGACGATAGGACAATATCGATGCTTTTTTCCCCCCTTTTTTTCCTAGGCGAAACTCACCACCGCATAGGTATGATCCATATCTATATATAAAAAATAGCATATACAGGGTGAGGCACACAAAGTGTTACAGAGTAATAACACTCAAACTATTGATCATATCCACAAATGTTTCAGATAAAAGGTTCAGTGTTCGAGAAGGCCGTCATACTGGACCACCCTATCTTTGATCGGTGGAGGCGCCGAAGCTATGTCAAGGTCAACTCCACTTTTTTAAATGGAACCATGTATTTTTTTTTCAATGACATTATTACCGATTTTAAGTCGAATTCAGCGACCTATAACACAAGGTTATTCTAGTTACGCAAAGTATGGAAATAATCAAAAAATAAAAAACTATCGGAATAATCACTTTCAAAGGACCCACTAACCTTGCCGTTCATGATACTCTATTAAAAAAAAATTTACAAAATTCTAAAAATTTTTGCAAAATAACTTGGTCACGGACATTTTTTGAAAATTAAAAAATGCCGTCAAATTTGTAATTTTTTAATCACCTCGACAAAATTTGCAGACAATGAAGAGATTGAATAGATTAACATCTGTACGAAACAGGACCCCTTCACCTCAAACCGTTCTCGAGTTATAGATGCTTTTATTTTACAGTGCCAGAACATACACGCGTGTGCATACGCACACACACGCACATGCATCCAGTCATTGTTTCTGAATATGGTTTTTCGAGGTTTTGGGACATTTTGAGGGTGTTGACATTGAAAACTGAAAAAAAAATGTTTTCATCGTCACAAAGTTTTTCTACGAGGAAGCAAAACTTAGATTTTTCATTCAATCCATATTTTTTGGACTGGCACCGTACTGATAAAATTATCTGCCAATACCGAGGCAGTACTTAACCGAGGACTCGGTAACCAAGATTGGCATGCTAATGCTGGGGCAGTACTTCCAGCCGAAACCCAACCAACTTTGGTTACCAGGACTGGCACCATACTGATAAAATTGTCCAACAATACTGGGGCAGTACTTCACCTAAGACTGGGTAGCTAAGACTGGCACGGTACTGATACCTTCAGTTGCCGGTGCTGGCGTCGTACTTCCAGCCGAGACTCAACCATACTTGGTAACCAAGACTGGCACCGTACTGATAAAATAGTTGACCATTACTGGGTCAGTACTTCACCCAAGACTCGGTAACCAAGACTGGGTGGGTGCAGTTGCTTGAAGATGTTGTATAATTTTTGTCGGTCATCAGTTGATGCCGGAACCGTTCAGCTTTTTAAGCTTCTGTGACAGCCACGCGCGTATCACATCGACTGACAATTCTTCGGAATGCCTCTATGCTAATAAAATGCCGGTATGCTAATAAAATCTGTAAAGTTTAAATCCGATCGGATAAAATTAACCTTTGCCCCAAAGTATTCCCCACCCAAACGTGAGTTTCAGCGAGAATTATGAGTACCTTGCGATGAGATTAAAATTAAAAATATTCAACAACATTGAAGATCCTAAGAACATTCATTTCCGTTAATAATAATGCAAAAAAATTATAAGTACATTGTTGAAAAAAATAATTGTTTATCTATAGTCCGGTGAACTACTTGTTTTATATTATAAAATAAATTCGTAGATTTTTCTGAATAGGTATGATTTTTTAATAGAATTTTCTTTCTATTATCATGTTAATTTTTTTAATTAAAAAAAAATGCATGAAGTCACCAATTTTTAATGTTTTCGGAGCAATGTTCCATATTTAATCCAAGAAGTGTCCGGGGTATTGAACGGACGGTGTCATATGTACAGCCTAGGAAAATTCCAAAAACGATGTTTTCGAAACGGAGAGAAAATTCTTCTAAAAATCATATGTATTCAGAAAAATATCATTCATTTAATGTTACAAGAAATCAAGTTTACCGGAGTTTTTTTTTAACTAAGTTTTGTTTAAATAATTTATTTATACATTTTTGGCATTCTTATTATTCAAAACCAATGTTCTTAGCATCTTGAATACGGTTGATTTTTTTAAGCTTTCAATGTTATCGCAAAGTACTCAAAATTCTCACCGAAACACACTGTTGGTAGGAAATGTACGGGCAATACATCCTTAAAGATTAACATTGATTTTACATTAATAAAAACGAGCCGTTCACTATTTACCATGTAATTAGGCAAGAATAAATATTAAAAAATTGCGTTCTCCAGTCTCTCTGCTCTCGGTCTTGGTGAAATAAACAAAATTAGAGGTCAAAAAAATATTCTGGAGCTCAGTTATACGAATGTTAATAGACAGATTATGAAAATAATCGGTAAAATCTCTATTCGGCATAAATTCTGCGATAAAAAATATATCTGAGCGACATACAGACAGCACTCGCATAACCGAACTCGTCGGGACCGTAAACATTCACACAACTCGACTTTCCCCTCGTTCTCCCACCCTTATGTCCAGGTTCACGCGTACTGCCTTTTTAGCACCATGCATGCGTATGCCTTATGTTATCTCCACTCTAGGTGACCGTCGAGGTTTGGAGTGGGAATAAAGGACGTAAGGGGTAGTTCAGTTATGTAAATTGGTTACCGTCGCAACGAGTTGAGAAACACGACAAGTGAAATAATGCGGGTTCAAGTTATAAGAGCGTCTACTGTATATGTATAATAAATATCTACAATAGATGTATGTATATTGCATCCATTAAATACGTTTTTGTTTAATTTGCCAAGATAGCCTTTACGGGTGGCGAAATCAATTTTTCGGCGCTACAACGAAATATCTTATTTCGTCATAGAATAATGAGGTGCATACACAAGCTATAGCGAAAAAAAATTCGTAAAAGCTAGGCGAGGTACGGAAATATTTAGAAGTAGCAACGAACGACTAAAATCTGTTCCTAATCAAACATTTTTCAAAATTAATTTCATCGGAATACCGACGATGGCTAATTAAAAAATATTCACCCGAGTGTTCAATCCAAATCTTTAACGAATAATATTGACAATTGTCGATGGCGTTGCACTCTTCATGAGCAGCTGTTGCAGTTTTTGTGTTTTCGGAAATTTGTATTTCTTTCCAAAACCTCAGTTTATTTTGCACAAAAAATATCCTCAGATAGCATCCATTGTCACTAGTTTTTGAGATAAGGTAAATGTCCCAATTATTGAACAGCTAAGGATCTGGGGGATCGAATTCGGTAAGAAAAAAATATAAAATCAAGAAAAAAAACCATCGCTTTCATGTTTAAATGATACTTTGATATTTTAACTTTCGAAAAATCACCCTTTAAATTATGTTTGAATGATTTCAAATGAAAAAAAAAAATAACGTGAAGCATGCAAATGTCCCAATTATTGAACACTGGGAGTGCTTATGTCCCTAATATTGAACAGGTATGTCCCAGTTATTGAACACTCGAGAATTCTTTTTCCGTTCTGAAAATATTATTTTGGGTACAATATTAAGAAATAAAAGCAAAATCAAACACTTAAATAATCTTGTAATCATGTAAAAATAATCTAATAATCATGTAAAAATACAAAAATATATATTTAGTCTCTTTTGACAGGTTTTTGGTTCATTCGCATTTGGTTTATTTTTGCTTTTCAACTCGAACTTTATTTTATTCTTATTTTCAGCTTCCTCGTTTTTATGTTCTGTTTTTGAGTTTGTCGCAGCTTTCTTGTTTTTCGACTCCAACTTTATTTTTAAAACCGCATCCAATGCGGTTTTTACAACTTCCGCACTGTATGCAGAGCGACGTCTTTTTGTCGCCATGTTTATGGCGTTTTATTGGGAAAATTTTGTCTCTGAAATATCGGAGAGCAAAAAATATTGAACGTTACATTCGTATTTTTAGATTACATTTAAGTTATATTCTCTTTTTACTTTTCTTTTTATGTTTATTGCAAGAAAATACAAATAAAAAATATATTTGACGATCTTAAAGTTATTATTAAAAGAATAAAGGTAAGTTGATTCAGGAACTTACAGTTTTTGTTAGAATAAATCCGATTCACACGATCTGTCACACGTTAACTGTCTAGATGTTTTGATGGGTTTAATGACGCCATCTTGGAGAATTCAAGTGTTCAATAATTGGGACACACTGCTTTTTCTATGTCCCAATGCTCGAATACCGTATTTTTTAACAAATAATTCATTAAATTTTTTTTTAATTGTTATTCGTAAGAAATTTTTTGAGGAACCTGAAACGCCTTTACTTTTTGAGATGCGACCGTTTTTGAATTTTTTATGCTTTTACGCATGAAACGGCGCGTCTTAGCAAAAACGATAAGCAGTTACCACGAGACGTCAAATCGGGTCACCGTTGCTGATTAAATAATTTTTTTCTCTATTAATGAAAGCTTTTTTTGCACAAGTAAGGTAACATTTCGATAGCTAAAAATTCCATATATGTAATGAAATTTTTATAAATAAGTAGATGCATGCAGGTGAATGAGAAATAATAAACATACAAGATAGTGTTCAATAATTGGGACAGTTACCTTACGAATAAAAAAAATAAGTTTCATAAATTTACAAAATTCGTGTCTATAAATCTAGAGATCATAAGTGCCATTGCCACAGGACCTTTTTCAAAATTGTATAATGGTTCGGAGAAAAATAGTTATTATCAAAAAAACTAAACAAAGCAAAAATTGCAAAACGGAGAAATAGCTCTTTTTAGAATCAGTGGATAAACTTTTTTTGACATTTTTGGAAGCCAGTGTCACGTCCGGAGGGGACGTGGGCATATAAAGTGTGGTTCCCTCTTTCTTGCCTACGCCTAGCGCAATAGCACGGGATGAGGGTAAAAAGAGGATGTGCTGGAGGAAGGAAGGATTTTCAAGGAATTTATGGAAATAATCCGATTATTTGGAAATGACTCGTTTCTAATTAATAGTTGATTTATTGAAATCAGCCAGTTTGGCTGATTCTATTAACGCTCAAGTACAAAGAGTGTAAAAATGTGGTTCGCTTACATTGATGGTTTCGTTCGGTGTCGATCCTATCGTTCAGTTAGCGGGTGTCGGTCGTAAAATTTAGGGCCTTCGCTAGCGGGCCGGCGGCGGTCGCAGATGGTATCGGTGGCACGCGTACAATTTTCGAGTACACTGACTCTATTCCACATACAATTTTCAAGGATTGGAGATAGTCAAAAACAATTGATGTTTGGATATTATACTGGTTCGAGATACTTGTCTTTGATAAATGACAACGATAGACTGCGCGGTAGACTTTTGGAATGAACGAACTGCTCTGATGTGTCTGAAGTGCTTGAAGAATACTTTAACTCGAACTCGAACTCTAACTACAACTAACTTCAACTCGAACTCGGTACTGGAACTCTCTTGAACTGCTGGGTCGCTCCCTTTATATATGATTTCTTGGTCTCCCGAATTCATAGAGTGGGAGAGGGAGTATTGACCTCACTTAGTTTGGGAATAGAAGTATCATACGTAACGAACGCATGAACCTGGTTCCAGTGGGAGGTTTTTGTGGAGGAGGGCGCATCTGCATTCTCCGCATACGAGTTCTTTTCCTGTGCTACTTAATTTTACGATCGGGCCGTTGAGAGTTTTCCGGGGCCTTACTGAGATTCATTTGTATGTTGTTTGTATGCATTTAGAGAGAACGTGGGGACGCATTCATGGGTTCTTATGCAGGGGTCATACGAGTCCATTTTTGTGACCGGATTTCTATCGGGGAAAGCGTAGCGGTTAGGCGCTACGTGGTCCTTCCATATGCATATCCCTTTTTGGTACTTCTTAATTTTACGATCGGATTGATGGAAATCTTCCCGGGCCTGACTGACGTTGCCCTAAAGGCGCGGTACGTGTTTTTGTTTTATGGCTTTTCTGAGAAGTCGCGCCCAGTGTCCGACACGGCCGTCGAATAGACAAAAAAGGAGAGGCCGCATGGAGAGAGTGCGCGACGCTCAGGTTCTATTAATGAGCGGTATCTTAACTATAGAGTGCCCTTTGGAAATATGTCGAGGAATGAGAATATTCTTATCGTGCTTATTTTGGTGCACGCGGTCCCGTAAGGGACCGTGGGAGTCTTTGGTCTCGTCGGAGTTCAATGTGCCTTCCAACGTGACACCTCCCGACGTGACACCTCCCCCCTTTAAGATCGAGCGTCTCGCTTGATCCGTAATCGAGGGTGGTGATCGAAATTGCAGGAGCATGCTTGAGTGGACCGATATTGTCATTCGTCGACTTACAATTTGACTTAAATATATTCGAGGATTGGTATCTATTATGACGGTGTGACTTATAGTTATCTTGCGCTTATGAGGTACGCATGAATTTCATTATCACCTTATAAGAAAGCGTGTGTATTCCTTTTAAAAATATTATCCTACGAGATTTTTTGTTGCTCCTTATTAAATGATGTATATATGTTTTTTCCTTCACTGTAAGATGTATATTTACGCGTTTCCTTCTTTCTTTTTCTTTACGAATAGATACTTATTTACTCATTTCAAGTTATCTTACTTGACAAAGTTAAAAGAAAATAATAATGAGGATCGAGAAAAAGGTTATTTAGCATGATCAGAGTGGTCGTTTTGATACTCGAATGTCTTCTCGTGCGAACTCAAAGGGAAGGAACGTGTTTTAGGAGGTTGATTGTACCTTGAACGATCGGAGATGTTAATGTAGAGTACATGTGGTGCAGCGTTGGCCTCGACTAGATCCTTTGGTTCGACTGAAGGAGCTGTCACGAGCTTATGAAGTTCTTGACCAGTTCCACCGTTGACGTTTTCCTCTTAGGTCGTTTAGTCAGGTGCTTCAGGAGGTGCGTAACCGAGTCTCGTACCGCACCGATGAGGTAGACCGAACAGCCGTAGACAGTGTATAGGCTGTACGTATGGATCACCGTGAGAAGTGTACTCGATCGAACGATGGGTAACATTCGGGTGACACCAGCGTTTGCTGTACCGAATTCAAAGAATTTTTCCCAGTTGCGATTCCAGATGGAGTCCGCTTAGTTGACAGTGTTTTGACCACTGATGCCCCGTGCCATATTGTTTATGGCAGTGGGCTGCTCTACAGGAAACATGATGTGTTTTCGTACGTTGTCGATGTCTTCTGCAGAATAGATTCCACATGGTAGTTCTGGGTTGGTGTATCGCCGAGTAGACTTCGTCGTCGGCTTCATGCTTGTAGGTAGTATGGCTTTGACAGGAGCAGGTATGAATTTGTATCCGATGTCTCCGTAAAGGTAATATGGGGGAAGAAATTACAGGTTGTTGAGTTCTTGTTTTGGTAATATATGAGTTCGAGGAGTAAGGAGATACTTTTCGTTCCCACGAGTGACAGGTTGATCATAATAACATTCTTTCTTTTAGCATTATTTTAACCTTCTTTTAGCATTCTTTTAACATTCTTTTAGCATTATTATAACCTTCTTTTAACATTCTTTTAACATTCTTTTAGCATTATTATAACCTTCTTTCAACATTCTTTTAACATTCTTTTAGCATTATTATAACCTTCTTTTAACATTCTTTTAACCTGATCAGGTTTACTTCTATTGGTATACATTTGATAACGTGTAATACGTCGCTAACTAGTACCGCCATATGGCGTGGAGCTTTCATTAAAGTATATGTAAATTCGTCTAGTGGTTGTATCGCAGGAGGTAAACTATTTTGAAACATTTAACATTCTCGGTTACATTATTGAATAAGTATATCGTAGTATAGCGTTTAAATTTGTTTCTGGATGTGTCGCTCATCGAATATAAATATAGTGTTAACATTGAGCGGATATCTTTTAAATTGGTGTTAGATAATTCTTAATAGACAGCGTTGTTGTTTTTGGAAATTTGAATTTGTTTTTGGAATTTCGAAGTTGTTTTTTGGGATTTCATAAAAGTTATACCCCTTGATGTTTCTGAATAGTTGGATAACAGCCATCTGAAAAAAGTGTAATTGTTGTGGTTATTTATTTAATTAGGATTAAAATCGGATTCGTCGACTCTTGGTGGTTTGTTCCTCTTTTTGTTTTTGATTTCAGTGTTAATGTGTGAGTATCGCAACCTGTTTTCATGCACTATTCGTGTTTTGTTATTATATTGGATTTTTACGTTACCCTTGTCCAGTTTTTCTAGAACCTTATGTGGTCCGGTATAATGGTCTCCGAGTTTACCTGGTTTCGGTCCTTTTTGGAGGTAGACATAGTCTCCTACTTTAAAATGTTTAGGATTGGCATTTTTATCATAATATTTTTTTGAACGATGTTTGGATGAGATTAAATTTTCGTAAGCAAGGTTTCTGATTCCGTTTATTCTTGTAATCAATTCGATTAGATACCCGCGGTAGGTGGGTAATTGATCTGACTCTCGAAGAGGTTCACTTGATGGGACTCTTGCCAATTTTCCAAAGACAACTTCGTAAGGTGTATGCTTCGTGCTTTCATGAACACTGGTGTTATACGAAAGCATGGCTAACTCTAACCATTGGTCCCATTCATTATCTTTATCAGTATATTGTTTCAAAAATTCAGCGAGTACGTGATGAGACCGTTCAAGGGATCCATTGGATTGAGGATGAAATGCCGTGGTTCGGTATCGCTTTATGCGAAAGCGTTTGGCGATTCTTTTCATTAGACCGCTAAGGAAGTTACTTCCCTGGTCCGTCAATAATGCCTTGGGTGCACCAAAAATACATATGAAACGTTTTATGAACGCGTCAGCGACGGTGGTCGCCAGAGCGTTTGGTAACGGAATTGCGACACAGTATTTTGATAAGTGATCTTGAATTGTGAGAATATATTCGTTCTGACAGGAGGTCCGTTGCATTGGGCCCACTATATCCATTGAAATTTTTTCGAAGACTGTACCTGGAGTATCAGTAATTATCATTGGTTGTTTCGTTTTTACCCGGACTAATTTTTTTAGTTGACATTCGAGACATTGTGGAACTCTTCTTTGGATATCGGACTTTAGATCTTCCCAATAATATTCTCGTTTAATTCTATTATATGTTTTTGAAACCCCTTTGTGACCTCCAATTGGAGATTTGTGCATTTCATAAAAAATAGAGTCTCGTTTTTCAAGTGGCACAAAGTGGAGTGTTCCTAAGCAGATTATTATTTTTGTTTCACTGGCTTTGAATGATTCTTTTATGACGTTCAAGACGTCAGCCCATATCATGTGCTCGATGTGATTAGTGTGGCAAATACTTAGCGATTGAATTTTGAGGTTTACGCAAAGATTCTTTAAGTCCTTTACGCTTTCTTTAATGTTTTCCGATATGAAAGATAATGGTCTGGAATACTCGCCTTTAATAACTAGAGCAAAGTGATATTTTTTTCCAACTTTGATACTGTAGGCTTGACCTTCTGTCAGATTTTTCCAAGAAGGTAGCTTATTTAATTCTTGCAATTTTTGTGATCCAGGATCACAAGGATTTCCTTGAGAATCAATAAAATAAACAAGATTGTCGTTACGGAAATGAAATAATTCTTTTGTCTCAATACAATTAGCGATTTTAAATTGGGACGTCGTCGCGTCCTTTGCAGGATGATCCTCGTCTTCGGAGGTCAATGAATTATTGGAACTGGCATCTGAGTCTGTGGAGGTATCAGAATTTGGGTCAGTGTGTTTTCGGGAAAAGGGAAAAGGCTGTGCCTTGCGCTGGCTAGGGCCCTCGGCTGTTTTCGGATCAATGGCCTTCACGGGCCTTCGGGCGCGTGCCGGCTTAAGTACCTCGGCTTCTGTTTCCTCGTCACTACTCTCCTCGTAATTTATGCGTTTACGTGCGCGGCGGGCCTGGTGTCGAGGCATGGGACGCAAGTCTGACTGTTTAGGGCTAGGTGCATTGACCCTGGTCATGGTCTCTTCGCTTGACATTTCATTTTCCTGTTGCGTTGATTTCCCTAATTCCGGAGGTATATTGTTTTTTGCTTGCGAGCGAGTAACAACGTTTATATTTTCTTCACAGGGAATGGGATGGACTTCAGCTTGAGTTGTGAAAGTTGTGGGATTTTCGTTTTCCTCGTCGCTATCACTAGTCTCTTCTAATTGGCGTGCCAAATCTTGTAACGTGATTTTTGAATGTTCGATTTGTTCCTGTTGACAATTGGGTATAGTTTTAACATCTTCTAATTTTTCTATCGGGTTTCGCGATAGTGCATCGGCATTCGAATTAAGTGTACCGGGTTTATAGACGACTTCATAATCGTACTCGGAAAGTTTGAGTCGCCATTTCAGCACACGTGCGTTAGCGTCTTTAGCGGTCCTAAACCAAACTAAGGGCTTGTGATCTGTAACGAGAGTGAACCTTCTGCCATAAATATAAGGTCGGAAGGCTTTTACGCTGTGAACGATTGCCATAGCTTCTTTCTCGTATGTGTCATACCGAAGGGCTGCACCGCGTAACACTCGCGATGTGTATGCTATAGGTTTATCTTTTCCGATTTCGCCTTGTGATAGGACTCCGCCTAAAGCGTATCCGGAAGCATCAGTAGTGATGATAAATGGTTTGTCGAAATCGGGGTATTGGAGGATAGGAGCTTCGCATAATTTATTTTTAAGAATTTCGAAGGCTGTTTGCGTTTCGTTTGTCCATACAAAGTCAGTTTTATCTTCTAAGAGATGAGTTAAGGGCTTCGCGATTTTTGAGAAGTCTTTAATGAATCTGCGGTAATATCCAGTCAAACCTAAGAATTGGCGAATATTTTTAACGTTCTTTGGAAGGGGGAATTCTTTTACTGCTGCTAATTTGTTAGGATCTGGCTTTAATCCATCTTTTCCAATTATGTGGCCGAGGTAAGTTACTTCCGGCCTAAGAAATTCGCATTTGTCCGGCTGCAGTTTGAGATTAGCGTTTCGTAATCGTTCCATTAAATTGTGGATTTTGTCACCGTGTTCCTTTAAGTCTTTTGCGTAAACAACGATGTCATCAAGATAGACAAATAGGGATACTCCTTGGAGTCCGCTAAGAACAACGTCCATTAAGCGCTGGAAGGTTGCCGGAGCGTTTTTAAGCCCAAAAGGCATTCGAGCGAACTCATAATGCCCGTATGGCGTGGAGAAGGCTGTCTTTGGTTTATCTGCAGGATTCATTTCTATCTGGTGGAAGCCAGATGCTAAGTCGAATATGGAAAAATAAGCTGCATTTCCCAATTGATCCAAGATGTCAGTAATATTTGGTAGTGGATAGGAATCGCTGATTGTTTTTTCGTTAAGGGCTCGAAAATCTATAACCATCCTCCAACGCTTGTTGCCATTGGAGTCCGGTTTTTTTGGTACAATCCAAACAGGACTGTTGTTTGGGGATTCCGAGTGATTTATGATGTTGGATTTTAACAGCTCGTCTACCTGATTCTGGACTTCGCCTTTAAGGGCTTGTGGAAACCTATATTGCTTGGTGTTGATCGGAAGGTCATCGACTGTCGGAATCTTGTGTTTGAGTATATGGGTAGCTCCCAGAGGTTCGTCTTTTATGTGGAACCGGTCAGCATAAGTTTCGATAATATCTTCGACATGTTTTAATTCTTCGTCTCCCAAGTGGTCTAGACGCAAGAGATTTTTAATGATTTCTGGACGTTGCGAATTTTCTTCAATTATGTGTGATGTTGATTCGGGGATAGAAATGGAGTTTAGGCTTTTTTCAAAAATTGTTTTTACATTCAAATTTTGATTTTCGTTTTCATTTTGATTTGGACTTTGTTTTTTATGTTGATTTTGATTTTTATTTTGTTTTTGATTTTGATTTTGAATATTTTCTTGATTTTTGATTGTTTTCATTTTCCTTTTTGTTTTTGATGTTTCCTCGCTACTGGAATTTTTATTTATTTTCCCCTGATCATTGCCCTCATCGGAGCTGTACCAGGGTTTTGATTCGACTTTTTCCGTCGAATTTTTTGGATTGGCCACTTTTGGGCCCTGGAATAGCGTAGTTGTCTTGCAATCTACGACTGAAATAGAAGGATCACGAGGACTCGAATTGGAATTGGTAATAGAATTTGGACTTGTCTCTGATCGATTTATTTTCAACGCTTCATTGATTCTAGTTCTTGCCCTTTCCTCGCTACGAGAATTTTTATTTAATTTCAAATTGGCCTCTTTTGGGCTCTGGATTTGCGCGATTGTCTTGCTATCGGCGTTTGGAATAGGAGGATCACGAGGGATCGGACGAGGACTAGAGATCGTCATGCAATCCGCGTCTTCAATCGAATCTTCGACAGTGGTGAATTCTTGTAATTTTATGACTGGTACGACCAGTCTTATGATCTCATTAGTGGTGTTATAAATTTTTAAATGGGCCTTGCCGTTAGTATTCGTTACCAGGCAATCGCCAGCATAAACACCTTTATGGATGGTTAAAGGTGGGATATAACCTTCCTTTAACGTGCGGTTTTCGATTTCGATTCACATGGAAGGCCGCCTCCGAACGCGCGGGGATTTCAATTACCTCGTCGGGTTCGTTCGTTTTTTCGAAAGGCACTGCCTTATTTCCACATTCGAAACACTCTGTCTCGAAATTTATTTTGGATTTTGTTTCATAAAAGTAACGGGTCCCTAATAAACCGGGGTGAGGGGTTCCTACCTCATCAGGTATAATATGGAATAAGGCTTCGAATCCGAATACTCGCAACATTACGCTTCCTAATCCAAAGACCGGAGGCTCGGATATTCCCTTTAATCTAATGATATCTTGTTCGTCGATACCAGGCAAATTTTTTACATATTTTTTTTAAATTAAATTTGGGATAGCGCCACTGTCTAATAGTACCGATATTTTACCCACTTCCGGTAGTGCTCCGATACACACCGAGGGTAGTTTATCAAATCTTTCTGAATTTATTGTGTAGGTGGGATATCTACGTTTGGCGCAGTCATCGTAACTGATGTCACCGGACGCGTTGGAAGCCCGGACCCTCTCGGCGCGTCCGTCCGAGGGGGATTTGGGCCGTTTCCCGGCTGATTTCGTGAATTATAATATTCGCGAGTACGACAATTTTCAATTACGTGTCCTACCTTTTTACAATACCGGCAGACGTTTGGGTTGGAGTTAGACGCTTCGGTTTTTAGCTGGAAGCACTTATTGGCAGTATGTCCAATTTTTTTGCAAATTTGACACTGAAGACTGTCCGACTGGCGTTGCCAATTGGCTGCGAAAGTTGTGAATTTATTTTGGAAATTGCATTTTTCAGCAGTGTGCCCTGGTTTTTGGCACAATTGACAATTTATGAAACGGGAATTTTGATTATTATAGCATCTATCTGCAGTGTGACCAGGTTTTTTTACAGATTTGACATGAGACAGAGCTTTGCTCGTTTGGCAGTCTTCGGCATTCGTTGGCGCTATGGCCTTGATTTTGACAAATCTGACATGTAACAGATTTGAATCGACAAGTTTCAGTTGAATGATTGTTCTTTTTACAAATATTGCATGACTTAGCTGGTTGTGATGGAACTGTTTCTTCCTTTTTAGCAGAGGCTAGTAATTCTTCCCGTGCATTAACCTCGCGTTCAATTCTTATCGCGTGTTCAATGGCGTCTTCGATGGTGTTACACGGGGGAAGGCGTTGTTCGATTTCTACCTTTAACCCTCGCTTAAAACACGTTAGGCAGTAATCGCCAACTGTGACTCTAAAAACGGGGTCTTCTGTGCCATTGTTAGCTAATTTTCGTGCCTCAACTATCTCTCTGCCCTTTTTTCTAATTCTGGAAGTGAAATTTACGACACTTTCGTTGCTTGCCTGTAAAAATGTACCGAGTTCTCCTAATAATTGCATTTCTGATTTATTTGGTGTATATATTTTTTTTAGGAAGTTTGTGAGTTCGTTTATCGTTTCGAATGTTGCCCCATATATTGTTTCTCTTGCGGGGTCTTTTAATTTGTTCCTAGCTAATTTGACTAAATGTTTTTCGGCTTCAGGTGGAAGCATGTCTTTTGCATCTTCACACCCGCGGATGAAGTCCGCCAAAGAGGTATCCTTTCCATCGAATTCGGGGATACAGTCTACAGCTGTTTGAAGGGAAATAGATTGGTTCGTTGCTAGAGCCATGTTTCCTGAGTTGTCTGGATTCTTTTTAGGGGGTAATGCTAATGATTTGACGGATCTTTTAGGAGGTTCAAGACCAGGAAATAAGTTAGCATTCGATCCTCTCAAGGCGTAGCCTGTATTTGTGGTTTGAGCAGATTCGGAATCTGATAGATCTTCACTGATATTCAAATTTAATGACTCGCAGGTAGATTCTTTGTCCATTGAGTAAAATCGAAAAGGCACATTCTCTTTTTAATATCCCGGACGAGCCCCCAAAAATTAATATGTCACGTCCGGAGGGGACGTGGGCATATAAAGTGTGGTTCCCTCTTTCTTGCCTACGCCTAGCGCAATAGCACGGGATGAGGGTAAAAAGAGGATGTGCTGGAGGAAGGAAGGATTTTCAAGGAATTTATGGAAATAATCCGATTATTTGGAAATGACTCGTTTCTAATTAATAGTTGATTTATTGAAATCAGCCAGTTTGGCTGATTCTATTAACGCTCAAGTACAAAGAGTGTAAAAATGTGGTTCGCTTACATTGATGGTTTCGTTCGGTGTCGATCCTATCGTTCAGTTAGCGGGTGTCGGTCGTAAAATTTAGGGCCTTCGCTAGCGGGCCGGCGGCGGTCGCAGATGGTATCGGTGGCACGCGTACAATTTTCGAGTACACTGACTCTATTCCACATACAATTTTCAAGGATTGGAGATAGTCAAAAACAATTGATGTTTGGATATTATACTGGTTCGAGATATTTTGTCTTTGATAAATGACAACGATAGACTGCGCGGTAGACTTTTGGAATGAACGAACTGCTCTGATGTGTCTGAAGTGCTTGAAGAATACTTTAACTCGAACTCGAACTCTAACTACAACTAACTTCAACTCGAACTCGGTACTGGAACTCTCTTGAACTGCTGGGTCGCTCCCTTTATATATGATTTCTTGGTCTCCCGAATTCATAGAGTGGGAGAGGGAGTATTGACCTCACTTAGTTTGGGAATAGAAGTATCATACGTAACGAACGCATGAACCTGGTTCCAGTGGGAGGTTTTTGTGGAGGAGGGCGCATCTGCATTCTCCGCATACGAGTTCTTTTCCTGTGCTACTTAATTTTACGATCGGGCCGTTGGGAGTTTTCCGGGGCCTTACTGAGATTCATTTGTATGTTGTTTGTATGCATTTAGAGAGAACGTGGGGACGCATTCATGGGTTCTTATGCAGGGGTCATACGAGTCCATTTTTGTGACCGGATTTCTATCGGGGAAAGCGTAGCGGTTAGGCGCTACGTGGTCCTTCCATATGCATATCCCTTTTTGGTACTTCTTAATTTTACGATCGGATTGATGGAAATCTTCCCGGGCCTGACTGACGTTGCCCTAAAGGCGCGGTACGTGTTTTTGTTTTATGGCTTTTCTGAGAAGTCGCGCCCAGTGTCCGACACGGCCGTCGAATAGACAAAAAAGGAGAGGCCGCATGGAGAGAGTGCGCGACGCTCAGGTTCTATTAATGAGCGGTATCTTAACTATAAAGTGCCCTTTGGAAATATGTCGAGGAATGAGAATATTCTTATCGTGCTTATTTTGGTGCACGCGGTCCCGTAAGGGACCGTGGGAGTCTTTGGTCTCGTCGGAGTTCAATGTGCCTTCCAACGTGACACCTCCCGACGTGACACCAGTCTTTTTCCTTCCAGACTTTAATATCATGAAAAAAGGTCCCGTGTCACCAGCCCTTACTATCTCTAGTTTTCTAAATACAAATATTGTAAATTAACAAAATTTCATTTTTATAACTCGTATCTCCAAAGCTAATGACAATAGACGCTATTATTTAAGGACCTTTTTTGTGCAAAATCAGGTTTTACAAGAAAAAAAAACGGGCTTCCAAAATAAATACCAGGTGTACCGGAAAGTTTTGACCGGATTTTTAAATGAAAAGACACATAATTTTAAAAAAATTAAAAATGGTATTTATTCAAAGTATTGGCCATTCGATTCTACACATTTTGTCCATCTTTCTGGCAAATGATGAATGCCATCCCAAAAGAACTGCTTGTCCTTTGAGCGGAACCATTCAACGACCCATTTTTCGACTTCTTCGAAATTTGCAAAGTGCTGCTCAGCCAGTGCGTACCCCATTGATGCGAAACGGTGATAATCGGACGGAGACAGGTCCGGAGAGTACGGCGGGTGTGATAATACGTCCCATCCAACCGATTTTAATACGTCTTTCACCGGTTTTGCTGTGTGATGGTGCATTATCATGTAACAAAATCACTTTACCGTGTCTTCGGGCCCATTCTGGACGTTTTTTAATCAATGCATAATTCAAATTGATTATTTGTTGTTTGTAGCGATCAGTATTTACTGTTTCACCAGGTTTTAGAAGTTCGTAATACACCACACCACCCTGGTCCCACCAAACACAGAGCATTGTCTTCTTTCCAAAGCGATCCGGCCTTGGAGTTGATGGGCCAGGTTGGCCAGGCGACAACCACGATTTTTTGTTTTGGATGTTCGAAAAAAATCCATTTTTCATCACCCGTGACAATCCGATGCAAAAATGACTTTCTTTCGTACCGTTGAAGCAGCATTTCACAAATGGTTTTTCGATTTTCCATTTGCCTATCATTCAGTTCATGTGGCACCCATCTTCCTAGTTTTAAAATCTTTCCCATTGCGTTCTGCCAATTGTTTTTGAGTTTGGGTTGGGTCTTCGTCCAATAACTCCTGCAATTCCGCGTCCACAAATTTTTTTGGTCTACCCGAACGTCTACTGTCTGTTAAATCAAAATTCCCACTTTTAAATTTTCGAAACCACGTCTCACACGTTTTTACGCTTGGAGCACACTCTCCGTAAGTTTCTACTAGCAAACGATGAGTTGCAATGGCCTTTTTCTTTTGATGAAATAAGAAAAGCAATGCATGCCGCAAATGCTCTTTGTCAGGTACGAAATTCGACATATTCACTATGACACTATTATTTAGTCAGAATGAAAATGAGTAGTTTTTAAAGGTTAATGACAGTAGAATAAAATGACATATATGCCAAATTATTTTATTCCATACTGACGGCTAGCGGCATCTGTCAGAAAAACCGGTAAAAACTTTCCGGTACACCTTGTACATATTTACGGTATCGCGGTTTCCGCGTTCATTGCGTTAATACACTTATTCAACAAACCTTGCACCTCTTGGTTACGTACAAGTCGAAAAGAGTCGTCATCCGTTGTTCGTTTCAGTAACAACTTTAATCGTTCACCTTCCGGCCATAGCACCATTGCCAAGTGATGGAGTCGTTTCTTCATTGTACTGCTTTCAACAGCCGATAGACCCTTTTGACATCGAACTTAAGTCCTTCAGCTTCTAAAATTACCATCAGTATAATCATTCCAAGTTCATCGAATCCGACCCTTTTGTTATGGATGTACCATTGATTGTATTGAATATGTGTTACTTTGCCATCGTCATCCCGTTCCGGTAAGCGATTTATGAGATGTTCGTCGCTGTCGTCTGAATTGACCTCGTTTTGTTGACGGTGTTGATTTTTTGTTACGGAGGCGAGTTCCTTCAATTTTTTCGCAATTTTGTGAAGCAGACTCCTTACTTTCGGCCTCAATGTCCTTTTTCTTTGTGGATGCTGCTTCTCGTCCAATGTGCCTTTCTTCTTATTACGTACCGGAATCAACAAAAATACATGAAATTACAGTGCAATTGCCTTCCCTTCGACTTCTCCCCTCTCTCCATGCCCTGGCCATATATTCGGCCTCTACTTACCTAATACTTTCTAACCTGATTTGCCTCGTTTCTATCAAGAACTACGCTAACAGCGCGAGGGCCAAACTCTTCATTCCGCGCCCGGTTGGCTACATATCCGACGATCCAGGGGTAGCGCGGATTGCCTGGGCCGACTCACTAGGAGGGTTTAGCCCCACCTTTGCTTCCCGAGCCACCCTGCGGATGTTCGGACGCGCGACCAGGCCTCCCACTTGTCCATCCCTAGTCATACCCATATGCATACTGTTTTTGTTTTTCCCATATTTATTCCCACGAGTAAGGTGGAAGTATTGGGTTCACCCCGAGCAGAGCCACCAATGCCCGGGTAGGGGGTAAATATGACAGGGTTCCCCCAGGTCCCCTGAAGGGATCGTTATCGACTGCAACCAAAAAAAATAGAAACAAAAACATCCTCTATGCAGCCAGCAGACTATGAGCACGATGCCTCCGACCACTGGTTTCGGAGGTTTTTGGCTCCGTGCCGTGGGGCAACAACGGACCGCTGTAAATTTACAAAACAAATTTTCGAAAATTGTCGATGGCATTGCACTCTTCCTGAGAAGCTGTTGCAGTTTTTCTATGTTTTTGGAAATTTACATTTCTTTCCAAAGCCTCATTTTATTTTGCACAAAAAATATCCGCAGATAATAGCATCGGTTGTCCCTAGTTTTTGAGATACGAATTTTCATAAATTAAGTTTCATAAATTTACAAAATTCGTGTCTATAAATCTAGAGATCGTAAGTGCTATTACCACAGAACTTTTTTCACACAAAATTGAATAATGGTTCGGAGAAAAATTAGTGACTTCCAAAAAAAATCTCAACAGAGCAAAAAATGCAAAACGGAGAAATAGCACTTTTTAGAATCAGTTGATAAACTTTTTTTGACATTTTTGGAAGCCAGTCTTTTTTCTTCCAGACTTTAATATCATGTAAAAAAGGTCCCGTGTCGCCAGCCGTGCAGCCAGATCGCGCGCAAAAGTTACCCCCTCTCTAGTCTCTTACGCACCCATCACACAATCATAGTAGCGCGGTCGACGTTTCCCGACCGCGCCTTCGGCAGCTACACCAATATATGGACGCTGAGCACGCTCACTTGCGGCCAAGCCGAAATGAAGGCTTCGTGGGAAAAAGCAATCTGAGCTAGCCGTCGTGTGACGTCACGCGCGAGACTTTTACAAGGGGACAGTACGGCAGTCGGATTTTTGTAATTTTTCGTACTCATGGGACGCGAAGTTCAGAGCTCGAATATTAATATCCCAAAGCAGTTCGACGCCATATTCAGAAATTTTCGAGTAAATTGACTTTGAAGTTTTCGAGCGCACTCTTATCCCACAAAGATGCAACGATATTCGAACCGGGCTCGTGGCGTACCCGGTAGTGCTCGAGTCTAGTAATCGCGGGGTCGCTGGTTCGAGTCTCACTTCGAATTTTTTTTTTTTTTTTTTTTTTTTTTTTTTCATTTTTTTAAAATGAAAAAACGCATGTCATATTTTTAATTATCTCTTGATTATAAACATACATTTTCAAGTATCAATATTTATAACCAACATTTTTAGGTTCAACTACCCGCTTCGCAGGTAGTTGATCAGGACAAAGGCAAATGATGTACGCAGAATTGTTATTCACAATATCGACGGTTGCCAAAGCAAGCGTTATATTCACATATTTCAACATTTATTCTTCTATTTATATTCCTATTAATCTACAAGGGAGTTTATGTAAATATTATTACTGGATATTTTTACGTCGCCTATTCGCAATTTCAAGCAAGAGATAATCAAAAATAAGACTTGCATTTATCATTGACAATTATAATTACATATATGTGAATTAGCATAGATTTTATGATTTTTATCCCGGGATTATTTATTTATTTTTTTAAAAATAATCACCTATTGTTATATATAAATAATATATGATCATATATGAGAAAATATATAATTACGTAACCGGTGCGATGGTCTAGTGGTTAGCGTGCTCGCCACTAAACCTGCGGACCGGGAGGTCCCGAGTTCGAAACCCAGCCGCGTACATTTCGTCGTGAAATGTTTTTCTTCGGCATTTTCACGGCGAAATAAGACTAGTTCCACGACTGGGGAGCGAACTTGATGACCGGCTGTATTGGTATAGGTTTTCCGCAGTTTCCCTATACCCATGACAGATATGTCATGGTGAATACGATACAGAGGGGGAAGTCGGCTGCGGCCGCAGGTGGGGCGGGGGGGGGGGGGGGGGGGGTGTGGAATTGACGGTAGAGGCGGATTGGGGGCTCGTTAAAAGGGAAGGACCCTGTACGACTGGAACAAACCCAATAAAAAAAAAAAAAAAATATATATATATAATTATGTATAACTATAATGAATTTTGTACATAAATAACTATATATGGATTTTGTCCATATATAAACATATATAGATATATTATATTAATTATATATAATAATATGTGATTATATACAATAAAAATTTATCGGGATATTTAAATGACGGAGGTATGCGAATTAAAAAAAAATGAAAAAAAAAAAAAAAAAAAAAATTCGAAGTGAGACTCGAACCAGCGACCCCGCGATTACTAGACTCGAGCGCTACCGGGTACGCCACGAACCCGGTTCGAACATCGTCGCATCTTTGTGGGATAAGAGTGCGCTCGAAAACTTCAAAGTCAATTTACTCGAAAATTTATGAATATGGCGTCGAACTGCTTTGGGATAGTAATATTCGAGCTCTGAACTTCGCGTACCATGAGTACGAAAAATTACAAAAATCCGACTGCCGTACTGTCCCCTTGTTAGATGATTTCAATGCTTATTTAGCTGTTGATTCTCTGCGTTATTAATGTAGTCAAAAAAATGTATCGCGCACTCTGATCGCTTATTTTTTTAGTTTATACGTTAATTGAAATATAATAATAAATCTAAATTACAACTTATTTATCTTCTAATAAATTGTTTACGCTTTACTCACACCCGCCCTTATGTCAAATAAATTATAATTCATAAAAGTAAGCGGAAATATATTTATATTCGTATTATTATATTAATTCTCATACTTTGATCAAGCGATAAAGCATTATCCCCAAAAATAAGCCAATCATCCATCCGGCCGCAAATCGTAAGTGCCAAAAAGTGCATTTTTAAAACTAGCGATAAGATGGTCCCGTTGGTAGCGTTCCTGGCTTCGGTCCGCAGGGGCGCGGGATCGATCCCCGCGCTCAGTACTTTGCTGTTTTTTTAATTTTATTAATTTCTTTCTTAATGGGGCGAATTGTTTATTCGTGAAACACGCTCATTGAAAGAACATTATTCTGAAAATAGGAAAACTGCTCATGATGTTTTACGATTAAAAAAATTTTGTTCTGTCAATGGTGAGTGTTCACAAATAAACAATTCACCCCATTACAATGAAAATTACCTGTAAATGTAAAAACAAAAAAGGCCATGTTTTGTACTTCTTTCCACGTCACCCATGAGGTAAAGTACAATGGTACGCATTTTTTTAAACATGGTTTCCCCAGGAGGTATAATCCACGCCGAAAAAAACCCTAAAGAAACCTCCAAGTCCAAGTTTTTTATCGATTGCACAAAAATTATTAAAATTTTTGTGCAATCATTTAACATTTTTCGCGAATATTGCACTAAGATCACTTCTTATGTTCCTGTGAAAAAAAATTCATTTACCCCGGAAAGTTGTAAACGTCCAAGCCATCGTCCTGGTCGTATGCTCGGACTTGGAGCTTTTCTTTTGGTTTTTTGCCTCCCTGACTGTACAAATTTTCCGCGTTGATTACAGAAAGATGGTCTTGAGTTATAGTCATTGTGATCGCACTGTCCCCCCTGCCCCTCAAAGCCAACTTTACGACGTAGATTGAATTGAGCGTACTCGAACTGAGGCAGTTCCTTTTCTTTGTTTTTGTGTCTGCGATGAGAGAGAACGCTCTTTCAGCCGCAGCATTCGAATGAGGCAATGTCCTCACCATACCCAGCAACAAACGCAAAGTTTCGTACCGGAGAATACCGTCAGAATTGGTAACAGTGCAAATTGCCATCCACATGGCAATGTGGATGGTCCTTTTGGATGGTCCTTTCGTCGAAGGACAATTTACACCATCCTTCCTTCAGATGACTGTTCTCTTCGTACAAGGAGTGCCATTCGTTGCGAATTCTTATTTCGTCGGAAACGCGAAGTTGACTACAAACGAACAATACGCGCGCAACGGTCGACTCGCGATCCGCATCTAATAACGCGGGGCCCTTTTCGAATACCGTTAAATTCTTCAAAAATTCGTTGTCGATCGTCTATCGCGAATTTGACTCGAAGCCGTGACGTAAAACCGAAAGCAGTTTTTGCAGAACGTGTCGACTTCGGCTAGTGGAGTCCCTCTAGTCTGTACATCCGCCAAATATTCTTTGCAATCATCCCCAATATCAATATTAATCACTGCGGGCTGTTTCGCGCAATTTTCAAATTTGATATCGTGAGCGTGAACGTCAAATATTGCCGGCTGTAACAGAGCGGGTTTAAGAAACCTCTGGAGGATCTCTACAAGCATCGTCTTTGAAGAAGGTTGCAGACCTTCAGCAGAAGAACAGACCTAAAGCAGAAGAACCTCGAGAAGTTCTTCTGCTTTTTTGGCCTTCTCCAATGACTGATCAGCCAAAAATGCTATCAGCGTCGGCCAATTTTCGATAATTTTGACAACGGCGGAATGACGTGAGAGCCATCTCATTTCTGCGTATCTCGTGATTTTAGCTGGACGATCCTGGAAAGCTACCTGAGAAGCTACCTTGGAAATCGCGAAAAACTGCTGTTCGTTTCGGACTGTTGTTCAAAAAGGTCGCGATCCCTCTGATAAAACGATCAATTTCTTTTAGATTAGCGGACGATGCGGCGCTGGCATACAACGCGAGAGAATGGCAAATACACGGCTGCGTTATGAGATCGGGATTATTTTCCGACTGAAATGTACGGAATGACGAATGTTTGCCGACCATTACGAATGCGTTGTCGCACGCGACACCGAGAATGCTGTGCGAGGGAATTTGTTTCCGGAAAAGCTCATTTTTGAACGCTTTGAACAGTTCAATGGCCGAGCAGTTCGCCGCGTTTAAATTCAACGCATTGTCAACAATTCTGTCCTTACCGTCAGCGTACTTGGCTCTACGTAACGGACCATTAACGACATCCATTTATCGTTTTTACAGTCTGATTTTCGTCCACGTGAATTGAAAATTTGTTTTCAGGTAGTACTTGCGTTATTCGGTCGGCTTCTACTACGCTAACAATCCTGTCGACTAGCTTTGTTGCTTTTGTTTTATCAACTGTCATAGCCTGCAACACAGCAGGCTCTTGACCGATGAGTTTAAATAGACTGAACATATCCGGTGCGACCGTCATCGCAATATCATGCCCAGCCAAAAAAGTCGCGAAACGAATTTCAGCAACTTGTGCTCGTTCCCTGAAGTCAAATTCAGCACCAGAGGCAGCTGAAAAACTCTCTTGAGTACAAGTTGCTTCCGGAACACACGCAGAAGGCGTAGTGTTCCCTGAATCGAGCGATCCTACACCTAATACCCTCATGTTTTTTACATGCACTTCTGACTTGGAACGCCTCTCTATCTCACTGTGGCCACATGACAGCGTTATTTCGCACGCAAAGCAATACAATTTATCAGGTTGCGATGCAACACCCTGAGCCCATTTTTCCACTCTGGGTGCTGATTGTACCATTGATGTTGAAAATGGTTGTTTTTAGCCGGTTTCGGCTTTTTTACCGCGGGCTCATCCATGAGGAAAGAATCGAGGGTTGAAAAAACACAACCCAAATGTCGAATAAAGGAGAAAAAAATAATTTAAAAAACACCAATGTTACGAGGCACAGCGTAAAAAAATCGCGTTTCACAAAAATCCCGGATCGCGGTTCACAAAAATCCCGAATCGCGTTGCACACAAATCCCGGATCGCGGTTAACAAAAATCCTGAGTCGCGTATCACGAAAATCACGAATCGCGTTGCAACAAAAATCCCGGATCGTGATTCACATAAATCCCGAAAATCACGAATCGTAAATTACGTACGTTTAAATTTTTAAATTATTCCGATCGGTACGAAGACAATACGAAATACGAGACTGTCGAAACAATCCAGTCGAATAACGACGAAACAGTATGCTTTCCCTTATGAGGCGTTGAAATTGATATATAAAAACAAAAACTAGCGAGCGACGTTTCTTGGAAAAAAAGTGGCAGGTTCAGATTTTTTACATTTGGATACATAGTATGATTTCACGAATAAACAATTCGCCCCATGCAAAAAAAAATCAGAAATGTACTGAGAGCGGGGAAACGATCCCGCGCCCCTGCAAACCGAAGCCATGAACGCTACTAACGGGGCCATCTTATCGCTTGTGTTAAAAATGCACTTTCTTACGATTTGCGGCCGGTTAGATGATTGACTTGTTTTTGGGGACAATGCTTTATCGCTTGATGAAATTATGAGAATGAATATAATAATACGAATATAAATATATTTCCGCTTACTTTTATGAATTACAATTTATTTGGCATAGGGACGGGTATGAGTAAAGCGTAAACAAATTTTTAGAAGATAACTAAGTTGTAATTTAGATTTATTATTATATTTCAATTAACGTATAAACTAAAAAAATAAGCGATCAGAGTGCGCGATGCATTTTTTTGTATACATTAATAACGCAGAGAATCAAGAGCTCAATAAGCATTAAAATCATCTAAAAGCCTCGCGCGTGCCGTCGGGTGACGTCACGCGCGAGTCGTGCTCAGATTGCTTTTTCCCTCGACGCTTTCGTTTCGGCTTGGCCGCACATGAACGTGCTCGGCCTTCATGTATTGGTGTACCTGCCGAAGGCGCGGTCGGGAAACTTCGACCGCGCTCGGCTTTTTCCGAAGATGTCCGAGCGTCGCTCGGTCACGGATACGCGCTACTATGATTGTGTGATGGGCGCGTAAGAGACTAGAGAGGGCGTAACTTTTGCGCGCGATCTGGCTGCACTGGTCACCAGCCCTTACGACCTCTAGTGTTCGAAATACAAATATTGCAATTTAACAAAATTTAATTTTTATACCTAGCATCTCCAAAGCTGGTGACAATAGACGATCTAAGGACCTTTTTTGTGCAAAACCAAATAAGGCTTTACGATAAAAACAACCAGGCTTCCAAAAGAGATACATATTCACGGTATCGCGGGTTCCGCGTTCATTACGTGCATGTACTTACTCAACAAACCTTGCACCTTTTGGTTACGTACAAGTCGAAAAGAGTCGTCATCCGTTGTTCGTTTCAGTAACAACTTTAAACGTTCACCTTCCACCCATAGCGCCGTTGCCAAGTGATTTAGTTGTTTCTTCATTGTACTGCCTTCAACAGCCGATAGACACTTCTTGACATTGAACTTCAGTCTTTCATCCTCCAGAATTACCTTCAGTATAACCGTTCCAATTTCATCGAATCCGACACTTTTGTTATGGATGTACCACTTTTGTTATGGACGTTGTTGATTGTATTGAAAATGTGTTACTTTGCCATCGTCATCCGGTTCCGGTAAGCGATTTATGAGATGTTCGTCGCTGTCGTCTCAATTGACTTCGTTTTGTTGACGGTGTTGATTTTTTTGTTACTGAGACGAGTTCTTTCAAGTTTTTCGCAATTTTTTGACGCAGACTCGTTACTTTCGGCCTCAATGTCCTTTTTCTTTGCGGATGCTGCTTCTCGTCCAATGTGCCTTTCTTCTTATTATGTACCGGAATCAACAAAAATACATGAAATTACAGTGCAATTGCCTTCTCTCCTACTTTTCCCCTCTCTCCATGCCCTGGCCATGTATTCGGCCTCTACTTACCGCTCCTTCGCGCCCTTTAGACAAAGGCCCTCTCGGCCGCCCGGTGTGGCCACATTTATCACGGCTTGTCTAAGGGAGAAGGTCGGCCGGTCTACTTGCCTTACCTGATTTCCCTCGTTTCTATCGAAAACCAGGCTAACGGCGCGAGGGCCAAACTCCCTCCTGGGTCTGGGACCTGGGACCGACTGGGCCCTATACCGGGCCCAGTCGGTTACATATCCGACACCCCAGGGGTAGCGTGGGTTGCTTGGGGCCGGCTCACTAGGAGGGTTTATCCGCACCTTTGCTTCCCGAGTAGTGATGCAAAATGACCGTCACTTTGCCCTAACGTCAAATGACGAAAAAATGACGGTAATTTGACGTCATTTTCTGTTTTAATAATTTTTTATGTAAATTGACGGTCATTTGCAAGCTTGGTCAATTGACTGTCATAAAGACCGTCAAATGACGCGCAACGTCTAATAAGTTGTAAAATGACCGTAATTTTTTTTGGTAATTTTTTTTCTCTCTTGCGACTGAAGGTATATACGTACACATTGTTTAAATATTAAATCATGTTTTGTAATGTGGACTTAGGTAAATAACAATGACTCTGACTGGATATATAATGAATGAAAATGAATATTTCATTCACCTGTTATATTATTTATTATATAAATGCAACTTGTTATTGTTATCACATTCAATGTTCATACAATCTATGTAATAAAAAATATTCTTTGGACTTATAAACATTTTCTTTCGATGTTAACAAAAGCTGAAGTCGTAGGAAAAGTAACATTTAATGTTCATACAATCTATGTAATAAAAAATCTTCTTATTGTATTGTTTGGACTTATAAACATTTTCTTTCAATGTTAACAAAAGCTGAAGTCATAGAAAAACTTATATAGTAATTGAACGGAATTCTAACAAAAGAATATTTTAAATATATTAATGTCAAAAAATTCAAACGGTTCGACTAGAGAAGATTCGCGGTACTTCGTATTCTCTTCTATATCCCATCATTTTCTGTATCTTCCTCTTCAATGTCGGTTAAAATATTGACCTCTTCGGTTTCTTCATTTTCCAAGTTCGATCAGGTCAGGTGGCGCTTGAAATCGCGATATACGAGCATTTATTATTTATGACAGAATTGGTCATTTTTTTGGCGGTCATTGACCGTTCACATCACTAAAGGTGACACGATGGTTATGCGTAGAAAAAATGTACATGGGACAGTACGTGTGTTGAAGAGAAATTAAAATTTTCCGTTGCTTTATGAAGATAAACATGAGACGTATCCTGTTTTTTATTTATTTACTTTCGGAATTTCTTGCTTGGTGCATCGAAACTCGATGTAACGAATCTCTAGAGAAGTTCGTTATCGAGTTTTCGTTATATTGAGATGTCATTACAGTAGAACCTCGATTATCCGAACCAATTGGGAGACTAGTTCGGATAATCAAAAGTTCGGATAATCGAAACGTGGGTTATTTGGGACGGGATCATAAACAACACCTTTTTACATAAAAATAGTACACACATATCTGTATGTACTGTTTTTATACATATATGTATGTACCTTTAGGGTACATACAAAAAACCCACGTTTCGATTATCCGAACTTTTTATCCGAACGATTTTATAAAAAAAAAAATATTTAAAAAGGCATTCGACTTTTGGGTTTTTTGGGACGAGATCATAAACAACAACTTTTTACATAAAAACAGTACAGTACATGTCACTAATATATATGTATGTACTGTTTTTATGTACATACATATATCAGGTGTTTATATATATATATATATATATATATATATATATATATATATATATATATATTAAACACCTGAAAAAAGTCGAATGCCTTTTTAAAATAGTTTTTTAATAAAATCGTCCATTTTTAATTAACGAGCGGCCGTAACGCGTTTTTGAGCGGCTAAGTCTCGCAGCCGTTTGAGAAGGAGAAGTTGCGTTGGGTTGCTCATTGTTGCTCACAGCAGTGGTAACGAGCAACAATGTATTTTTCGCGCCAACGTTCGGATAATTGAGCGTTCGGATAAACTAAACCATCGTTCGAATAATTGAGGGTTCGGATGATCGAGGTTCGGATAATCGAGGTTCGACTGTATATTGAAGCTGTGGTCCTTAAAATGTTAAAAAAAAACGATATATTAGTACTATGAATAAAGGGATATTTGTTAAAGACAGAAAGATTTAAACCTGAGCACTTTTGACAAGCCATTAGCAACTAGAGACCTCTGCCTTTTACCTTTTGCATCCAAAATTATTACTTTTTCATCATTTTCCGTTGTCCTGGCTTGTACAATACTTTTTGGTACAGTAGTTTCTGTACATTACTTTTGATAGTCTTTTCGTTGAATTAATAATGTGAAGTACTTGTTCGTTGTAATAATAGCAGGATAGTATATGTGCTCTGATGTTATCATATGAGCTAGGGTTTCGCCAAAATGCAAGAATAGAATATTCGTTTGCATGTTAAATATTGAGGTTTGCGCCCAATGGAGCCTCTCGCGTCCATGTGCAGAATGATCGGTTTCTGACCAATGATTGCAAACAGATCTTCCTCGGTAGACATTATAGCCGTAAGAGGTAAACTGACGAATCGCAAAAACGGATTTTCAAGCTTTTGCTCCTGGATGCAGAATTCTACTAGATCCGAAAAATCAAAGGACTTCAGAGACAAACGAAGTTTCGATTTCACTTTTGATTTCATTTTGTGACGTGTATTAGGACGTATCTTATCTTGCGGATGTCCATCGGCGTCTAATTCGCTGCTTAAGTTTTCATCAATGATGGCTAGAATTTCTGTTGCACGCGTGTTCTGTAATGCATTGTGCAACTTCCTCCGTTCCGGGCCTCTCACCGCCCTGCATTTTTCTGCCTGTGTACCCGGTTTGTGGGCAACCTTCAGTTTTTTGTTGCTAGAGATTTGGAGACGGGCAAGTGGTTCTTCCAGATGATCGATCCGGAACTGGAATCTCTGTTCATGGTCTGGCTTGTTACACTTGGCATATGCGACTACGTCTTGCAAATTATATCGAACTGAGCCATAAAAGCTGAAAATGCAGGTACATTTTAATGTTTTCGACATTATTTTATCGAAAACAGATCGTACTACATCAGCGCTATTGTAACCAAGCTCCGTTTTGAAATTCCTTGACGGAATTTCTACCGTACCTAGATCTCTTGTAAAAACGTTCTTTTTACGACTTAACTATTCATTTTCACTCTGTTTGTTTTTTAATTTTTAGCACCTTTTCCAATGCGATCTGGTTCACTATCTGTGCTATACTCGATTGAACTTTGCTGTCCAATACTTTCCGTATGTTTCCTTCCTATTCTTTTACGTCCACTCTTCGTTAACTCAAAGGAATTATTTGAACTGCAACTGATGCTTCGGAATCACATCCTTCGTGACTGCTGGTAGTGAACTTATATGGATCACTCTCTTTTTCCTTCCTGGGTTGGATTTTTCCTTCCTGGATTGAACTTTGCTGTCCAATACTTTCCGTATGTTTCCTTCCTATTCTTTTGCGTTCACTCTTCGTTCACTCAAAGGAATTATTTGAATTGTCAACTGATGCTTCGGAATCAGATTCTTTGTGACTGCTGGTAGTGAATTGATATGGATCACTCTCTTTTTCCTTCCTGGGTTGGACTCTTTTTGTCTTGTAACTTGGTTCTTGCTCTGTGCGTTCTACAAAGCTATGAACTTTTTAGTCATTCGTCACCGTACTTTCACGTTGGCATAGTACATTTGGCGATACGCTGTCGATGGAGCGTTCGTCCCCAGTATTATCCATTGCTCCGTTTTTGTTTTGTTCCGGTCTTTGGCTGACCCTTTGTTCTGAGTCACGAGTTACTGCGGACAGAACCTCTATCGAATTCACGCTTTCCGTAAATTGTACAAATGTTGTGTGCTCGTCGGAAGTTTTATTTTTTGCAGCGTTGGGCAATGCCGAAACATTACCATTCCTAACGCACTTGTTTTCATTACTAAAAACACCACTGTCCGGAGTAGATATATCTCTATCTTCCTGGTTGACTTTTTCTGTAACCGAACTTCCTACTATTTCATCGCATGGAATCGATACTTTGGAAGGCTTTTCGTTGAATTAATAATGTGAAGTACTTGTTCGTTGTAATAATAGCAGGATAGTATATGTGCTCTGATGTTATCATATGAGCTAGGGTTTCGCCAAAATGCAAGAATAGAATATTCGTTTGCATGTTAAATATTGAGGTTTGCGCCCAATGGAGCCTCTCGCGTCCATGTGCAGAATGATCGGTTTCTGACCAATGATTGCAAACAGATCTTCCTCGGTAGACATTATAGCCGTAAGAGGTAAACTGACGAATCGCAAAAACGGATTTTCAAGCTTTTGCTCCTGGATGCAGAATTCTACTAGATCCGAAAAATCAAAGGACTTCAGAGACAAACGAAGTTTCGATTTCACTTTTGATTTCATTTTGTGACGTGTATTAGGACGTATCTTATCTTGCGGATGTCCATCGGCGTCTAATTCGCTGCTTAAGTTTTCATCAATGATGGCTAGAATTTCTGTTGCACGCGTGTTCTGTAATGCATTGTGCAACTTCCTCCGTTCCGGGCCTCTCACCGCCCTGCATTTTTCTGCCTGTGTACCCGGTTTGTGGGCAACCTTCAGTTTTTTGTTGCTAGAGATTTGGAGACGGGCAAGTGGTTCTTCCAGATGATCGATCCGGAACTGGAATCTCTGTTCATGGTCTGGCTTGTTACACTTGGCATATGCGACTACGTCTTGCAAATTATATCGAACTGAGCCATAAAAGCTGAAAATGCAGGTACATTTTAATGTTTTCGACATTATTTTATCGAAAACAGATCGTACTACATCAGCGCTATTGTAACCAAGCTCCGTTTTGAAATTCCTTGACGGAATTTCTACCGTACCTAGATCTCTTGTAAAAACGTTCTTTTTACGACTTAACTATTCATTTTCACTCTGTTTGTTTTTTAATTTTTAGCACCTTTTCCAATGCGATCTGGTTCACTATCTGTGCTATACTCGATTGAACTTTGCTGTCCAATACTTTCCGTATGTTTCCTTCCTATTCTTTTACGTCCACTCTTCGTTAACTCAAAGGAATTATTTGAACTGCAACTGATGCTTCGGAATCACATCCTTCGTGACTGCTGGTAGTGAACTTATATGGATCACTCTCTTTTTCCTTCCTGGGTTGGATTTTTCCTTCCTGGATTGAACTTTGCTGTCCAATACTTTCCGTATGTTTCCTTCCTATTCTTTTGCGTTCACTCTTCGTTCACTCAAAGGAATTATTTGAATTGTCAACTGATGCTTCGGAATCAGATTCTTTGTGACTGCTGGTAGTGAATTGATATGGATCACTCTCTTTTTCCTTCCTGGGTTGGACTCTTTTTGTCTGGTAACTTGGTTCTTGCTCTGTGCGTTCTACAAAGCTATGAACTTTTTAGTCATTCGTCACCGTACTTTCACGTTGGCATAGTACATTTGGCGATACGCTGTCGATGGAGCGTTCGTCCCCAGTATTATCCATTGCTCCGTTTTTGTTTTGTTCCGGTCTTTGGCTGACCCTTTGTTCTGAGTCACGAGTTACTGCGGACAGAACCTCTATCGAATTCACGCTTTCCGTAAATTGTACAAATGTTGTGTGCTCGTCGGAAGTTTTATTTTTTGCAGCGTTGGGCAATGCCGAAACATTACCATTCCTAACGCACTTGTTTTCATTACTAAAAACACCACTGTCCGGAGTAGATATATCTCTATCTTCCTGGTTGACTTTTTCTGTAACCGAACTTCCTACTATTTCATCGCATGGAATCGATACTTTGGAAGGCTTTGCTTCGAGCACTACCCAATGGCCACTGCGTTTGGGTCCCCTTAACATTATTTGCAAATGCCTTCCCATTGGAAATGCAAATGCCTTATCATTGGACGGCTCCAATTTTCCCGCTTGCTTTACTGGTTCCTGTTTACTGTTTTGGCGAAAAACTGTCACGGTTACTCCGTACTATCGCACAAAAATGCCGAGTTCATAATCGGTACCATACGTCCCGCTTGAACCCATTACTTTACTGTACTCGTCAGCATTTTTATACCCTTTCCCTGGGCAAGTATCGTGTATTATATATAAGAATCGTGTATTCAACGATTCTTTATCTAATCGTAGAATGCAATTCCTGGTTACCGAGTACGAAGTACGCTAAGCATCGAAATAAACAATTACCATCGCCGGCAACGTTAATTATTTTGAAGGTATTGTCTCCGTGCTCTACATCATCCCAGTCGTTTACGACTTTCTCAGTTAAATTCTTAATATATGCCACGTTAGAAGTTGCTTTCGAACACGATGAACGAGGAATTGCATCAACATTATCTGCACCTTTTGTTTCACTAACATCTTGGTGTCCTTTTTTTTGTCATGCAATAAACTCACCACCGACGATCTTAACGAGGAATCTTTGCGACACCAATTATTTTTTAGCTGCATCCGGAAGTTGCTAGTATAAGCAATTTTCAACGCGTTCGAAATCTGTCAAAAAAAGTTCCAAATGATTTCGAAACATGTTTCGAATTACTGCGTTCATACTGAAATTAGGGTGGCGTTGAAATTTGCATCGTTGGAATGCCACGAAAGTTCTTTTCTATTATTCTTCATTACTTCATTTTTATGACGGTCTATAATTTGTTCTGTGCATTAAAGGCTTGGACCTCTAACAAGGATAAGAAAAATCGTTTGGGTGATTATCGTACCCTGAATCGGCGAGAACAATGTGAGCAGTGGTAGAAAAATTAACTTTCGTTGAATTCCAACGATGCCAACTTCAACATCGTGAAATTATTACGTTGAAGTTTGCATCGTTGGAACGCAACGGAAGGTAATTCTTTTTAGCTACGCAAACTTTTTTTATCCGTTTTAGACTACGAAAATCACTCTAATCTTTTCATGTATTCTTAATAGAGATCTACAACCGTAATTTGCAACAAAAAGGCCTTTGGATAATGAGAAAAATGAAGGAATAAAAAAATATAAAAAAGAAATCGTTGCATTCCAACGATGCAAACTTTAACGTCGTCGGTAATTTCTTAACCTCGAAGTGCCCTAAAAAATCCTCAAAGTTGCAAAGCGCTGCGAATTTTTTTCTTAGTGCCCCGAAGGATCAAATTTATCGTTTCTGTCAAAAATCACCGTGACAAGCAATTTTTCGATTTTAATTTATTTTTTTCAACTTTAAAATGGTTTTTTTAGCACCATTTTAATTGCGTAATTTTTCTATTCAAAAACATCAATTACCAAGAAAAAATATTTTTTAGACTAAAATTTTTTGTTCAAATATTTTTTAGAATAAAATTTTTTGTTCAAAAATTTTTTAGAATACAATTTTTTGTTCAAATTTTTTTTAACCTGTCCGCAATGCTTGATTACCTCTATTTTTTTACGGTTTTCAGTTACCGCCGGCATTAGCGTTACCCAAAGCGTACCACGTGGAGCTTGTTACGGTAAAAAAAATCAAGGTAATCAAGCATTGTGAACATGATGAAAAAAAATTGAATGAAATTTTTTTTTTCGAAAATAATATTTCATTCAAAATTCTTTTAATAATTTTTTCTTGGTAATTGATGTATTTGAATAGAAAAACTACGCATTATTACAAAAAAAAACCATTTTGAAGTTGAATAAATGCATCAAAATCGAAAAATTTCTTGATACGGTGATTTTTGACAGAAACGATAAATTTAAACCTTCAGGACACTAAGAAAAAAAAAATCGCATCGCTTTGGCAAGGGTTTTTTGGGAACACTTCGAGGTTAAAAGATTACCGACGATATCCTTTGTTCATGCATTATATCCAAACTTATACCAAATTTTACAAATATCCTTAAATTCACAAATTTTCAACTTTTTTTCAATCAACACCATCACTTCGAAAAAAAATTGTATCAACAGCCAGTAATTGTGTGTTATAGAGAATGTGTTGCAGTTTCCAAAACCCTACTTTTATTTTCTGTACGATCATTAGTTCCCGAGTAATTGATTGACAAAGTTAAAAGGGACTTTTTTGCTTTGATCGACGATTACTCCGCGCCAAATCATCGTGCGGAGCTCCTTAAAAGGACTATGTTGAAGTTTGCATCGTTGAAACGCAACGAAAATTAATTTTTATTTTTCTATTGCCACATTTTCCTCATCATCCAAAAATTTTCCTTACGTAATTGGGTTGAAGATCATTAATAAGGATTCTGAAAAAGTTGGACAAGGAGACGGCACGACCGTGGGGTCGGGGATTTGGCCGAATTTTTTTGTGGTGAAAGAGGACCCCTAGCATCTTACGTGGTTAAAGTAGTAGGACGCACTACTCGGAAAATTCGGAGAAAAATATATTCAAAGTTTCTTAGGCGCCTTATGAGTTTAAAATGTCAGGCACTTGTCGACGAGGATGGAGTTTGCATCGTTGGAATGCAATGGCAACGAATATTTCTGAATTTCTTCCACTTTTTTACCAGACTTTGCCTACAAAAGTCCGTCAACTATTTTTAAAGATACTTATTTAGGGACCTACAATAAAAATGTATTAAATAAAAGTGTGATAACGATAAAAATGAGGAAAATAAATGTAAAAAACAACTTTCGTTGCGTGCCAACGATGCAAACTTCAACACCGTCACTTGACGAGGATGGAGTTTGCAGCGTTCGAATGCAATTGCAACGAATATTTCTGAATTTGTTCCACTTTTTGACCAGACTTTGCCTACAAACGTCCGTCAACTATTTTTAAAGATACTTATTTAGGGACCTACAATAAAAATGTATTAAATAAAAGTGTGATAACGATAAAAGTGAGGAAAATAAATGTAAAAAAAACAACTTTCTTTGCGTGCCAACGATGCAAACTTCAACACCGTCACTTGTCGAGCCGCCGTCTAGTCTAAACGGTTAGGGCTCGATCTTTTGCGCCGGAGGTCGCGAATTCGATTCCTCCTTCGGGTCTTATTTTTTTTTTTGTTATCCCAACAATTATTCAAACCGTTTCTTATGCCTACATTATTTTTTCAAATTTATTTACATAATTTTTTTTTATTATTTGAATTTTTTAAAAATTATAATTTTTTTTCCAATAAAACAATTCATAACGGTGGGTTTTTTATTTTTCATTGTAAACTATATGAGGAGGAACATTGAGTTTTTAATAAGAATAACAAAGTCGATTGGAAAAATTTAATTTTTATTCATGGAATAATTATATACAAAAACCGCAGTGGTAATTATCGTAGAAACAAACAAAGCTATAATTTTTGCAACATCTTGCGCAACATATGACGTTTACTTTTACAGACAGGCTGAAAATGTCATAAAGCACTTGCAAAATTGCAGCGAATTGTTAAACCAGAATCGTGAAATTAATTCTCAGGAAGATTGTATAAAAATCCATTCAATAATTCACCATCAATTATCGTCACCAATATTCCGAGACATGATTCAATACGCATGGTTTGCCTCAAAATTATCAGGTACTAGAAACATTTTTATGAATGTATCGCAAACTCCCTGTGATTTTAAAAAATCCGCTTTTATATGTTGCGCAAGATGTCGCAAAAATTATTGCTTTATTTGCTTTTACGATAATGACCACTGCAGTTTTTGTATATAATTATTATATGAATAAAAATTGAATTTTTCCTAATCGACTTTGCTATTCTCATTAAAAACCCAATGTTCCTCTTCATATACTTTACAATGAAAAATAAAGAACCCACCGCTATGAATTGTTTTATTGCAACAAAATAAAAATAATTTTAAAAAAATGATAGAAATAAGTTTTTTAAAATAATGTAGGGATGAGAAACGTTTTGAATAATTGTTGGGATAACAAAAAAAAAGAGAAAAAAGAATAAGATCCGAAGGAGGTATCGAACTCGAGATCTCCGGCGCAAAGACCGAGCCCTAACCGTCTAGATTAGACGGCGGCTCGACAAGTGCCTGACATTTTAAACTCATAAGGCGCCTAAGAAACTTTGAATCGATTTTTCTCGGATTTTTCCGAGTAGTGCGTCCTACTACTTTACGCACGTTGCATTCCAAGTACGCAATCTTCATTATCATCGTGCAGTCTCTTTGTGAGTGATTTTGGAGGCCTGAATTAGCAAAAAAAAAATTGGGCTACGGAACTTTCGATGCGTTCCAACAATGCAAACTTCAATATCATGCTAGAATGAGGTTGAAGTTTGCATCGTCGGAATGCAACGGAAATTAATATTTCTGAGTTCCTTCCATTTTTTTTTTGCAGATTTTGCCTATCAAAAGCCTTTGACGATTTTTAAAGATATTTATTTTGCGATTTACAATATAAATCTAAAAAAAAGTTCTATGAAATTATGGAAAATAAAATGTGAAAAAGAACTTTTGTTGCGTCCCAACGATGCAATCTTGAAGCTCGTAGCTAAGGACGTGACTGTCATTGCTACGTCTATTGTTGATTACCGTCTCTTTCCTTTAAACATTAGAAACATAGAGTGCGTGTTGAATATTATGATAATATATATGACTTCGTATTATCATACTATTCATGATGGTGATAATAATAATAATATACGGTGTAGTAATAATTTGAATACTTTATTATATTATGATAGTGTACAGTATGAAGATATTTTGAATGAGAATTGTTTAACCCTAGAATAATGGTAAGCTTTTTTTTACCTATTACGGTAACCTGGGGTGACACATCACCCCAATTTTGAAAAAATCATACTTCCGGTCCGGATCAACCGGTTCTCCATCATGAGAAGGTTGAGCGAGGGGCTTTTATCGATAAACTGGCCAAAACCCTCGTTCAGCACGAAGAAATACTCGACCCAAAGAAAACATTCCCTCTAAACATATGCGAGGAAATCTGTCGAGAGCTAGTTACGAAAAATATAACCAGTACGGCTATAAGCATCAGACAGTTCATCTACTACAATAAATTGAAATTAAGTGCACTAATTTCGGAACTGAAGGTAATTCTTCATGAGAAAACTTGGGGGATCAATATATTCTCTCAGCTCGGAAATAAGATGATTTACACTCATTTTTTAAGACGGAATGAACGAGCCGTGTCTCGAACTCGCTGCAGGACTCCGCTTTGGCCTGAGACGGGATGACACCTCATCGCGGTCGGTATGGTAGAACAATTATAGATACCCAAAAATCTCTGAAACGGCTCTTCAGATCCCGTCAAAACTTCCACTTGAGGAAAACCTGAGGCAAATTTTTGGAAAGTGAATAATTTCGTCAGATAATTTTTAATAACAAATGAACTATGCAATATAAAAAAATCCTACGTACTTCCATAAACAATGTATTTTTCAAGATATATTCAACATTTAAAGTGAATCGGTTGAAAATTGTCTGAGTTATGTTTCTGGCCAACTTAAAAAATGCAGTTTTGAGATAAACGCTGCACAGCGGCCATTTTAAAATCAATCGCTTCAAAAAAATTATTGTATACAGTCACTGATATGTATGATAAACACCCTTTTTTGTAATCTCAATTTATTTTGTAGTTTTTCTGAAAAAAAAAAATCCCCAAAAAGCTTATTTTTTCGGCCTCTGGAGTGGCCTTAATGGACGACCCCACGTATAAATTATACGTTTTTATATATTACATATATATATTTACTTAAAGTAAACAATATAAATTGTTCGTTCTGAAATAGCTTATCAAAATGGTTTTTGTATTTTACTTGCTTCTTTTTGTTGAAAGAAAAACGAGAGCAGACGGGAGGGTCGGGCTCCATGTCACGTAATTTTCGGGAGCGGCAGGGGGGGGCACCGGCACCCGTCACGAAACGTCACAGAGGGGGGGAGGGGGGTCGAATATTAATAAAATTTGCGTCACGTGTTTTATGAATGGCCCCTATACACAAACCCTCGCGGTGTGCGTTCCCGGCGTCAGCCGAGAAGACTGACGTACGAGGAAACTCACATTCCACCGTCGCGCAAAAGGAAGCGCCGATGTTAAATACGCAAAAATGTTCTACATTGGGTGCCAAAAAAATTTGAAAAAAAAAACGTAGATTGGCTTATCATAAGCCAATCTACTTATTTTTCCTCAAATTCAGAAAATTTGAGAGGCAGACTGCTGTTCGTCTATCTATTTGACGTCGTTTGGCAAAGTTTCGACGGGATCTGAAGAGCCGTTTCAGAGATTTTTGGGTATGTATGTACGTGGGATGACAATCACACAGCGAAGAGCTCACGAAGAGAGTGATAAACTATTATCTCGTCATGAAAGGACATTTTCTAGCGCGATCGGTCAACGAAAATAATCACGCGAGGAAAATAAAAATGAAAGACAGTAGGAAATAATAATAACTGTACGATCGATTTATTTGTACAGCGTATCACAATGTGTGATAATTTGTGAAAATTTGTCTGGATGTAAAACTCTCATGAATGTTCTTGTCTCTATAAATAAACTTTGTTACGGTTTACGCAACGAAAAAAAAAACATAGTGACTCAATTTCGGTATTTCGTTATTATTCTTTATCTGTACAGCGTGTCATAATGTGCAAATTTGATGTGTGATAATTTGTAAATCTTTCGTTTGATTTCAAAATTCTTATGAATTTTCTTGTGTCTATAAAGACATGTTTTTACTGCTTCGGCAACAAAAAAACACATTGACTTAATTTGTGTATTTTGGTATTCTCCAAAACAATCTATATATAAGAATTCTGTCTATCTATATAGAAATTGCCTTCACAAACTGGTTGCAAAAATTAATTTGATGAAATGATCACTCCACATGAAGTAGCAAAGGGTGCTTTTTGCATATCGTACGGCACTGCCTTTACAATTCATTTAATCAAATTATCGCTCCACATGAGGGAGCAAAGGGTGCTTTCTACATATCGTACGGCATTGGGTTGTTGCTCACTTTACTTCGGTGCGGTAGGAGAGCAGCGCCGCCCTTCTCGTCCTCGCTTTTGCGGACGTTTCGACGACACGGCGTTCGTACTCCTTACCTCGTCTTCCTGATTTTTATTTTGAGCTTCCTCGTTTTTATGTTCTGCTCTTGTTTGATTTTGGCGCGGCGTGGCTGACTGAAATATCGGAGAACAAAAAATATTGAACAGTATATTCGTATTTTAAGGTTATATTCTCTTTTTACTTTCCTTTTTATGTTTATTGCACGAAAATACGAATAAAAAATATATTTGACGATATTAGAGTAATTATTAAAAGAATAAAGGTAAGTTTATTCCGGAACTTAGTTTTTGTTTGAAGAAGTCCTAATAACATGATCTGCCACACTTCAACGGTCACGATGTTTCGATCAGAGACTGATCTTTTCGGTTTCGATTGTGGCGGTCCTGGAATCTCTACACGATGGTCTTGAGGCGGAAAGAGGTTCTGAGAATGATTTGTGACACGTTAGGTACACACACACTATCAATATTTATTCAAAACATTCAAGAATAATAATAGAATTGGTAGCAACAATACCCATGTGAGAAAAGCGTCTTTTTCGGACCCGCGCACGCTACAGCTCCAGCGGAAGCGAAAGCAGTCTTTTTAAGGCTAGGTTACTCGATGCGAGGCACTAGTAACTGTTTTCCCCGTTTGCGCGGCTTCGGAGTTCCGTCGTCGCTTGCGGTTGCAGCTTGTGCCGGAACCGCTACAGTCTTAATGACGCCATCTTGGAGAATTCGAGTGTTCAATAATTGGGACATACTGCATTTTCTATGTCGCAATGATCGAACACAGTATTTTTTAACAAATCATTTTTTTTTTAAATTGTTATTTGTAAGTTTTCTGAGGAACCTGAAACGCCTTTTTCCTGTATTTCCTATTTAATTTCCTTGGATCCAATATGGCGGACGCAAATTTGAAAAATGGTTTAATTCCGACGAATACCTTAGGGTTTTCGAGGTCGCTGAATCCAACTCTGAAATCAGAATCGGATTCAGCGACCTCAAAACCTATTTACCAAATGTTTTTTAAATGCCCACATGATTCATTATGCAAAAATGACACTTTATTCGTACATGTGTAAATCAAAGAGATTTTTTCAAGTTCAATAATCGGTAATGTTTTATTGTTCCGTGACCGCTTCTGTCGCCATCTTCAGCGCCGTCCTGCTTCTGTAAGACTCACAAGGAACATCCCTCAGGTTTCCACCTCCGATTTTGTTGAAACTCATATATGTGATAGAGCATCGAAAACTTTTAGACACGTATTTTTTTATCGGCGGAAAAACGGATTTAAGGGGGGAAACCGCCCCTCAAAGAAAGGCGTGTCGAGGGGTGATTTTGCAGTTTCACCCAGAAGCAATCCACCGATCTGAATGAAACAAAAACGAAAATTCATCTAATGAAAAGCGATGAAAAATCCACTATGAAAATGTTAAGAAAAAATTAAATTAGGGGGTAAACCACCCCTCAATTTGCCTTTTTTCACCCCACACTTAAGAGGATTGTATGTAAATTAATGAAACAGGTATCATTTTGAAGGGCAATTAAAATTAAAGTTGACGGGTTTTTGCGTTTTGGCAGCATGGCAAATTTAAGGGGGTAAACCACTCCTAACATAAATTTATTTATCATGGTCGTTTTTTCTTTGTGTAAAGTGTATCCGCCGATTTTAAATACTTCTATCAGCTACAATTTAATGTTTTATCATATTTCAAAATTATCATATTCGTCTTAAGGGATAACTACCCCTCTGACGAGAAACATCATTGAAGTATCCGCTTTCGATTTCGTTGAAAATCATATATGTGGTGAAGCATTGCAAACTATTAAACATGTTTTTTTTTTGTATCGGCAGAAAAACGGTGTTAGGGAATAAAACCACCCTTCAAAGTTTCTCCCACCAGCAGTCCACCGATCTGAATGAAACAAAATCGAAAATTCCTCTAATATTAAGGTATTCCTCTAATATTAATATATTGCGAGCGTCAACTCTTGACGCTCGCAAGAGTTGACAAGTGAGTGCGATATGTATGGAAAGCCCATCTAAGAAATGACAACCGCTCGAGGCGAGGCGGTGCTGATCGGGTGCCGGGTTGATAAGTGAGCGACGACCTAAAGCAACCGAGTTTTGGAGATTATGCATCAGGGGATAGAATGATAGGTTAGAAATTGTGCATTGGAATTTTTCGCTCTGAAGAATTCCCTGACGTGGGGATTAAAGATTTTATTTGGCTCTAATTATCATTTATCTGCGAGAAATAGCTGTTCGGAAATTTTACTTACCTAGCACTGATACGTCACGTCGTCCACCTTCCGACCGTGATCGTTGATTTTTTTTCTGCTTCTCTTACTCCTGTACTGTTTTTCTTTTCGATTCTCTCGTGCCGACTATTGAGCAGTTTTGCCAGAGTGAGCTATCGTTTCGTACTAGACGGCAGTGCCAAACCGTAATGGCTTCTGCACACTGCGCGCAATTTGCGACGAGCGATGGGTGATATCCAATGGGAGCTTCACTTTCTCACGGGGTTTCTGGAATATCTGAGCTCTCATTGGATATCGCTCATCGCTCATCACAAATCGCGCGCAGTGTCCGGAGGCCATAACAAATATTGAATTTTCGTACTATTAATTCTTTCGCTACTATTAAGAGGGAATGACACCTCATCGCGGTCGGTATGGTAGAACAATTATAGATTTCCAAAAATCTCTGAAACGGCTCTTCAGATCCCGTCGAAACTTTGCCAAACGACGTCAAATAGATAGGGGAATAGCTGTCAGCCCCTCAAATTTTCTGAATTTGAGAAAAAAATGTAGATTGGCTTGTCATAAGCCAATTACGTATTTTTTTCTCAAATTCAGAAAACTTGAAGGGCAGACAGCTATTCGTCTATCTTTTACGGCTTGCAAGCATTGGTGAGTGAGAGTGAGTATTGTGTTCTCTCTCGCACATTGACTCCTCAATTGCAGCGCCTCTCGCGGCGAACTTCAGCAAAGGAACCATGTGAACTAACGGAGTTTCCAGACCTGTATGTAAGACCGTGCCGTAGGCCACAGTAACGGGTATAAAATCATGTGCGATTTTAACATTTTTTGTTTGTTTGAAAATGTGATTCACTAATAAAGTTAATTACACATCTACTTATTGTCAGCATGAATGTCAAGCTGTTAGAAAATAGATCGTTTTTTTTTTCGATGTACACAATGGCTGACTACGTGAAACTTCTCAAAACAGCTTTTTTCCAATTGGCGTGACAATCAACTTCAACAATTTTCACTCGATTTACTTCAAAGGCCATAGCCGGGTAAGTAGGGAAAAATTGCCCCCGCATTTTTCCAGTGAAATTTGGAGTATATCCTGAGGTATAAAAAAAAACAAATTTTCTGAAAATTTCATCCCCGTCAACGCAATGGTTTTAGAAAAATGAATTTTTTTAAAACATCAACAAAAAAAAATTCCGGAAACGGTTCAATGGATCGAATTGAGTTTTTTATTGGTCCTTGTTACGATCAAACGTGTTACGAAATAAAATTATAGAACATCTTGCGAAAGATTAAGGTTTAAAAAAAAATAAGGTTCCTTGTTTTATTTTTTTAAAACTATAATCCACTTGGGGTACAATAACGAATTTTTTTTTCATATAATCTTTGGACGCCTTATTAGACTATATAATTTTTTCAAAATGATCGGTTTGGTACGCCACAGTGAAAAAAAAAGAAACAAACTTTATTGATATATTTTCGTTATATATATCTATATAACTAAAATATATCAATAAAGTGTGTTTCTTTATATTTCAGTGTGGCGTAGCAAACCGATCATTTTGAAAAAATTATATAATCTAATAAGATGCCCAAACATTATATGAAAAAAATTTCGTTATTGTACCCCAAGTGGATTATAGTAAAAAATAATAAAACAAGGAACCTTATTTTTTTTCAAATCTTAATATTACGCAAGATGTTCTATAATTTTATTTTCTAACGCGTTTGATTGGAACAAGTACCAAAAAAAAATCAAATCGATCCACTGAACGGTTTCCGGAATTTTTTTTATATTTAAAAAAAATTCATTTTCCTAAAACCATTGCATTGACGGGGATGGAATTTTCAGAAAATTTGTTTTCCTATACCTCAGAATATACTCCAAATTTCGCTGAAAAAAATGCGGGGGCAACTTTTTCCCTACTTACCCGGCTGTGGCCTTTAAAAGTTATGTTCAAATACCTACAACTTTTGAATAAAACAATATTTTTTTAATTCCGCACGTACTTCTCTAGGTATTCTAATGTAGATTGACGAAAATTTTTGTTTTCTATCTAGGTAAAACATAGTGGATGCTAAATGTCACGCCGCGGAGCACCTAAAAAAAAGATAAAAAAAAATACTTGTAGTCGGCCATTTTGTACATCGAAAAAAATATATATATTTTCTAACAGCTTGATATTCATACTCAATAGATATGTAATTAATTTGATGAGTGAATCACTTTTTCATACGAAAAAAATTGTTAAATTCGCACATGATCGCACGCAATCAGCCAATTGGAGTTTTCGAAACTCCACTAGACAACTTTCATTGAAGGGGATCCTGCTCTGAAAGATCCGAGAAGTTGTTCCTGCGTACTTACTTTCAATGGCATCAATTATATGCATTTTATTGCGGCGCAAAAACAGTCGCAGCGACTCTTTTTCTTTCACTGACAAGCGATTTGTATAAACTCGTTCAATAATTAAATTTAGTGTTTCACTTCTCAAAGATTTTGCTTCCATAAATTCTAACCGGCACTCGTCGCGGATAGCGCGTATAATTTTATCGAAAGTCGGAAACTTCGCGAACGCGGTGATTTTTTTTGGCATTTTGGACGGCTAGATGCAACGATGGCGATTCGATGATAGGTCGGGTTGGATTTAGCAATCTGACGTGAGGTACATGCTGAACCAAGAGTATCAAATTTTCGTAAATTGACCAACTTCATGATGCTCCCATCAGAATATTGCTCGTAATAAATAAATGGATCATGTTACACGTAATATTGATATCTATGCAAACACTTACCAGTTTTCATCCAATCAAAAATATCCTACGTCTCGGTGCAACTCGATGTAACGAATTTCTTGAATTTTCGACGACGTAACGAATTTTCTGAATTTGAGAAAAAAAATGTAGATTAGCTTATCATAAGCCAATTTAGTTTTTTTTCCTCAAATTCAGAAAACTTGAAGGGCAGACAGCGATTCGTCTATCTATTTGACGTCGTTTGGCAAAGTTTCGACGGGATCTGAAGAGCCGTTTCAGAGATTTTCTGGTATCTATAATTGTTCTACCATACCGACCGCGATGAGGTGTCATTCCATCTTAAACGTCATGAAATTACACTTGACCCTGAAAAAGTCATGAAATGTCATGAAAAATTACCAGTCTACCTGAACTATTATACCTTACTAAATTATCGTTGAGTCTATATTCAATATGAACTAACTTTGTGGTACTTGTCGATAGAGAAACGAATATCGAATCGATAGAAAATAAAATAGAAGAAAGTACAAGAAAATGATGCGTTATCTCAACATATATTCGTTTTTCTTTGTTATTCGTGTAAAGTGACTAGATGATATTACTCAAAGTTCCTAAATGTATGTAATATTTTTCTATATGTTCCCAAAATATATTTCTTTACAGCAATCTTGAAATTATTTTTGTCTCCCATTTTTTACTACATATGGAATTGTACAGTTTGGTGACTTTTCGTTTATTCCGTATACTTTTATTGGCATACAACACACATCTGTTTGAGAGAGCAAAAAAAAATATAAAAGTTTAGAAAATCGGTCGCACTGTAGAATCATTAAGTATACTTCTACGCCAGAAAGTCATACTAAGAGTCATGAAAAAAACCCCATTTCTTGCCTTAAAAATTCTTAAATGTCATGCCATTTCAGTTCTGGTCAAAATTAGACACCCTGATATAAGTTTGAACCAATCATCAATTTCCACCAAAATGTTTTTATGTAATTTTCTGTGATGAAACTTGAGAGAGTTTCATCACAGAAGTTTCATGACAGAGTTACAGCACAAATTTGAATGCATCCTCCATATAAATGAGAATATAAAAGTAATGATAAGGTTTAAAATTTTCAGAATTTCTGGCCTAATTCAAGAGACAGCTTGCTTAGATGTTCTTCACAACAGTCGGTGGAATACGGGTCTACAAACTATGCTTTCCACAGGCAGGGATATCTTGGCAAATATCTTTAATATACGTTTCGCAAATATCTCTTTTGCTTTTAGAGTGACGAAGAAAATGTCAGAAGGTAATTTAATTGATTTCGGAGGGCTAATATAGTGGTGAAAAATTCATTTTTGCACAAAATAAAATTTTCTGCACAAAAAAATCACTTATCTTATTCGGATATTCTTATTCCCAATACCATCACGATTCCCCGTTATTACGCGTGTATTTTGGTGACAAATCGTGTCAAGGTCATATTATAGGTCGTTGGATTCGTCTGAATATCAGCTACGTCTTAATAATTTAAAAAAAAACAAGTTCCATTTGAAAAATCATTGATGACCTGGAGGTCGCAAAAACGACGACCTTGACAAAAATGAATTTTTCACCACTGTATCAGCCCTTCGAAAGCAATCAAATTGCGTCCCGACTTTTTTCGTCACTCTAAAGGCAGCGGAGATATTTGGAGTAGTCACGTCAAATGGTCCAACCACATTGACCTTGAGTAAAAGTCTTTGATTTTCCAGTAATGAATGAATTTCCGATTTCAGCTCAACTCCAATCAACATTCAACGCCGATCTGCAATAACATGAGGAGGTAATGAAATGTTGATACTTAAAAAAAATAACTTACGGACTTTATTTATTACTTATTATTTACATCCGATCCCGTCGTAATTTTGTTCGCAGTGTCCACAGCCTGGTGGGATGACTGAAAATGTCTCGTCGACGCGATAAACACTTATGTTTTATGGCGTTATCATAGATTCAGAAATTTCCTTCTTCAAAGTTTCTTTTGAGATTGCTTTATTCTCAATATCGGGGAAAATGTTACGCTTTATGTAAAAATAATATCTTTTATATTCTAATATTGATGAAGACAATAAAGTAATTATTCATTTCAAACTTGAATTTACGATTCACGCATATGTAAACTACTGATGTTCCAGAAAGCTTTTATCGAAGACTTCCAGAAAAATACCACACTTGAATCTCGTCTTACAATATTCCCTTTTTATTTTTTTTCGATTTGAACTAATTACAATATTCGCAGTTGACCGAAAAACCAGAAAAAAAAATAAATACATCCATTTTTGCACCAGGATCGTCTGGATCTCGGTAAGGAATACTTCGGCTGAGGAGTACTTCGGCTGAGGAGTACTTCGGCGACGATCTCACTGAGGAGTACTTCGGCACCTATGACGAAATGAGCGTTGACGGACTACTGGCAGATCGTCTGGATGAGTTTGATAGCCATCTAAATAATGTTAATTCACAGAAGAAATAATGTCTAAATATATGAAGTTTATACATCTACCTTCATTTTGGCTTTTTTTTTTTAATTTTACGATTTTTTTTACAATTAGCACCCGTTTTTTGAAAACGACCATTTTTTGTCGTTTTTTGTTTCTTTTTGAGTTTTTCAGTAAACAAATTTTTTACGCATTTCTTTGTACAAAATCATAAAGAAGGAAGCCTAAGCTTCAACTTCGTTAAAAAAAAAAATCTACGATTTTTTGTCCAGCAATCTTGAAAACTTCGATAATCCGGAGCAATTTTTAAATTAACTATTGTTTCACAAAAAATATAAATCACATTGTTGGAAAAAAAAAATCGTAGAAATTTTTTCATAAAACGATATTCAAGCTTAGGCTTCCCCCTTCACGAATTTGGTTAAAGAAATGCGTAAAAATGTTTTTTACTGCAAACAGGGTTCACTCAAAAAGGAACAAAAAAACGACGAAAAAGAGTCCTTTTTAAAACCAGTCTTAATACTGTTTTTCTACATAATAAATGGATTAATCAGTGTGAAATCTTAAGACGGAATGACACCTCATCGCGGTCGGTATGGTAGAACAATTAGAGATACCCAAAAATCTCTGAAACGGCTCTTCAGATCCCGTCGAAACTTTGCCAAACGACGTCAAATAGATAGGCAAACGGCTGTCTGCCCCTCAAATTTTCTGATTTTGAGAAAAAAAAATGTAGATTGGCTTATGATAAGTCAATGTACTTTTTTTCTCAAATTCAGAAAATTTGAGGGGCAGACAGTTGTTCGTCTATCTATTTGTCGTCGTTTGGCAAAGTTTTGACGGGATCTGAAGAGCCGTTTCAGAGATTTTTGGGTATCTATAATTGTTCCACCATACCGACCGCGATGAGGTGTCATTCCGAAATTGAGAAAATTTGAATTCCGAATTTTCCGAATTTGAGAAAAAAAATGTAGATTGGCTTATGATAAGCCAATCTACATTTTTTTCTCTCAAATTCGGAAACTTTAAGGGGCAGACAGCTGTTCGTCTATCTATTTGACGTCGTTTGGCAAAGTTTCGACGGGATCTGAAGAGCCGCTTCAGAGATTTTTGGGTATCTATAATTGTTCTAACATACCGATCGCGATAACGCGTTATCGTCGGCGCTTTTTTTTTCGTGACGGTGGTAACTGGGTGTCCTCATAGTGGAAAATTAGCGGCGGACGCCGACAGCGCACACTCCGAGTCATGCACGCGGATGGAGGAGAGCCCGATGGAATTTCGCCCTCTTGCGATTGCGAGCTGTTGCTGTAACTTGCAGCAGGGCTCGGAGCGGGAGCGGTGGTTTCAACCTCCTCGTCATGAGGGGGTTGACGTCCACGTTCTTCCGCTTCGGCCTGAGCGGGATAAATATGGGGAACATTTGAGTATAGATTGATGGAAAAAAAATATATTTCTAAATGTTTTTAGCCACCGACACCTCACCTACTTGTATTTTTAATTTAAGACGGAATGACACCTCATCGCGGTCGGTATGGTAGAACAATTATAGATACCCAAAAATCTCTGAAACGGCTCTTCAGATCCCGTCGAAACTTTGCCAAAAGACGTCAAATAGATCGACGAAAGGCTGTCTGCCCCTCAAATTCAGAAAATTTGAGGGGCAGACAGTTGTTCGTCTATCTATTTGTCGTCGTTTGGCAAAGTTTCGACGGGATCTGAAGAGCCGTTTCAGAGATTTTTGGGTATCTATAATTGTTCCACCCTACCGACCGCGATGAGGTGTCATTCCGAAATTGAGAAAATTTGAATTCCGCATTTTCCGAATTTGAGAAAAAAAATGTAGATTGGCTTATGATAAGCCAATCTACATTTTTTTCTCTCAAATTCGGAAACTTTAAGGGGCAGGCAGCTGTTCGTCTATCTATTTGACGTCGTTTGGCAAAGTTTCGACGCGATCTGAAGAGCCGCTTCAGAGATTTTTGGGTATCTATAATTGTTCTAACATACCGATCGCGATAACGCGTTATCGTAGGCCCTTGACGGTGATAACTGGGTCTCGTCGAAATGCAGCCTTTTCGGTCGATGCCCAGAGCGCACACCACCGATGCTGCACACCGATCGTGGAGAGCCCGATGTGATTTCGCCCTCTTCAAATTGCGAGCTGTTGCTGCAACTTGCAGCAGGGCTCGGAGCGGGAGCGGTGGTTTCAACCTCCTCGTCATGAAGGGGTTGACGTCCACTTTCTTCCGCTTCGGCCTAAGCGGGATAAATATGGGGAACATTTGAGTATTGATTCATCTAAAAAAAATATATTTCTAAATGTTTTTAGCCACCGACCCCCCACCTACTTGTATTTTTAATTTAAGACGGAATGACACCTCATCGCGGCCGGTATGGTAGAACAATTATAGATACCTAAAAATCTCTGGAACGACTCTTCAGATCCCGTCAAAACTCCCCCAAACGACGTCAAATAGATAGACAGCTGTCTGCCCCTCAAATTCGGAAAATTTGAGGGGCAGACAGTTGTTCGTCTATCTATTTGACGTCGTTTGGCAAAGTTTTGACGGGATCTGCAGAGCCGTTTCAGAGATTTTTGGGTATCTATAATTGTTCTACCATACCGACCGCGATGAGGTGTCATTCCGCCTTGAGAAATGAGTGTAAATTATCTTATTTCCGAGCTGACAAAATATATTGACCCCCCAAGTTTTCTCATGAATAAATACCTTCAGTTTCGCAATCGAAGCGTTTAGTGTTTGTTTATTATGGTAAATAAACTGTCGGACGCTGGAACCGGTGCTGCTTGTTTTCTTAGTACTCATTTCTTCAAGAACTGCCTCGCAGAGATTTAGAGGAAACGTCTTTTCTGCCTCTAGTATTTCCTCGTACGGTATTAGTGCTATGGCCAATTCTTGTACGTATGCCTTCCGCTCATCGTCGGTATGGTGACGGACTGGTTGGTCCGGATCCACGTCGATTTCTGAAAGGTATACGAGAGGCATTGGAAAAAACAAAATTCAAGGGTGGTCCATGGAAACGAAAATATATAGAAGATTATTTTCTACATTCATACTCGAAAATTCAATTGTTTTTTAGTTATACAATAAACGATTTTTTTTAACATTTCAACAATTTTTTTAGGGGTGAAGATATTATCGGAGAGGGATGATCAAATACTCGATCGACGCGTCTTTTCGAGGGCTACAAGATTTCCATTTAAACAAAAATTGTACGAATTTTTCCTAAAGAGTTGTTGAATCAAAACTGATTTTTCAAAATTTCAGCCCACTCTTTCAGCGCCAAAATGAGCTTCCCTGACTTTGACGCTTCGGACAAAAATAAAGCCCGGATTTTTCTGAACATTTTGTCTCACGGCGTCGACCTCGTAGGGGTTGTAATTTGGCATTGATTTGACGAGAATTTTCGTTTTGTGATCTAGGTAAAAAATAGTGGATGCTAAATTTCACGCCGCGGAGCGCCAAAAAGAAAAGATAAAAGAAAATATTAGTAGTCGACCATTTTGTACATCGAAAAATATATATATATTTGCTAACAGCTTGATATTCATACTAAATAGATGTGTAATTAATTTGACGAGTGAATTACTTTTTCATACGAAAAAAAATTGTTTAATTCGCACATGCTTTTATACCCGTTACTGTGGCCTACGGCCTTAAGAGGGAATGACACCTCATCGAGGTCGGTATGGTAGAACAATTATAGATTCCCAAAAATCTCTGAAACGGCTCGTCAGATCTCGTCGAAACTTTTTTAAATGACGTCAAATAGATAGACGAACAGCTATCTGCCTCTCAAATTTTCTGAATTTGAGAAAAAAAACTAAATTGGCTTATGATAAGCCAATATACATTTTGTTTCTCAAATTCGGAAAACTTGAGGAGCAGACAGCTGTTCGTCTATCTATTTGACGTCGTTTGGCAAAGTTTCGACGGGATCTGAAGAGCCGTTTCAGAGATTTTTGGGTATCTATAATTGTTCTACCATACCGACCGCGATGTTTAATTTTAATTGCCCTTCAAAATGATACCTGTTTCATTAATTTGCATACAATCCTCTTAAGTGTGGGGTGAAAAAAGGCAAATTGAGGGGTGGTTTACCCCCTAATTTAATTTTTTCTTAACATTTTCATAGTGGATTTTTCATCGCTTTTCATTAGATGAATTTTCGTTTTTGTTTCATTCAGGTCGGTGGATTGCTTCTGGGTGAAACTGCAAAATCACCCCTCGACACGCCTTTCTTTGAGGGGCGGTTTCCCCCCTTAAATCCGTTTTTCCGCCGATAAAAAAATACGTGTCTAAAAGTTTATCTCGCTCAGGCCAAAGAAGAGGAGTGCTCGTCTCGCCAAAGTGCTCCATCTAATTCGATAAATAGCTCAGAGTATGATAACCAAATCCCTTGTTGTTCCCAACGCGAGCCAGTCCATACGAACACTCGGGGGACTCGTATCCGACGCGCGCCACAAAGGCTGGTGTACGAAGAGGGTCATCTTCCTCCATCGCGAAAAAAAAGGCGGTTAAATTGAGTACGTAAAAATGTTTTTCATTGTGTGACAAAAAAGTATCTAAGCAGGGCAAGAGCTGATCGAAGAGTTGATCGAATTATTCTCCAAATGAATCCTTTTCGATCATCTCGCCAGGTTATGAAGACTGTGAACAAAATAACGACGGAATCGGATAGATTACGGTATAAAAAAAATATTATGATTTAATATAGTATTACCCATTTTGTATGTGTATGTGTAATATTATGATTTAATATAGTATTACCCACTGATTTCTAGTGTTTAAATAAATAAAGTCGGTAAATTCTGTTTTTTTAAGTCGTAAGGTTTTGAAAATTGAACTTAAAATTGAATTCTACTCTTATTTTTATTAAAATATCATTACCTCCCGTTCATGATTGAAGAGTTGTTGTAACTGTTGTTACAGATCAGCGGCAAATATTGATTGGAGCTGATCTGGAATGGGAAGTACATGTATGACTGTAAAATCAAAATCTTCTACTCAAGTCAAATGTGGGTGGACCATTTGACGTGACCATTCCAAATATCTCCGCTGCCTTTAGAGTGACGAAAAAAAAGTCAGGAGGTAATTTGACTGCTTTCAAAGGGCTGATATAGTGGTGAAAAATTCATTTTTGTCAAGATCATCGTTTTTGCGATCTCCAGGTCATCAATGATTTTTCAAATGGGAACATGTTTTTTTTAATTATTAAGACGTTGTAGCTGATATTCAGACGAATCCAACGACTTATGATATGACCTTGACATGATTTGTCACCAAAATACAGGCGTAAAAACGGGCAATCGTGATGGTATTGACAATAAGAATATCCGAATAATGTAAGTGAATTTTTTGTGCAGAAAATAAAATTTTGTGCAAAAATGAATTTTTCACCATTATATTAGCTCTTTGAAATCAATTAAATTACCCTTTGACATTTTTTTCGTCACTCTAAAAGCAACAGAGATATTTGGGGTGGTCAGGTTAAATGGTCCACGCTGTATACAAATCCAATAAAAATGCATAGTAAAGATATTTGCCAAGATATCCCTGCCTCTGAAATCCACAGTGTGTAGCCTCGTATTCCATCGATTGTGAAGGAAATTGACACAAGCCTTCTTGTGAATCAGGCCCGACATCATCCTGAAAATTTTGAACCTTTTACTTTTATATTCTCATTTATATGGAGGATGCATTCAGATTTGTGCTGTGACTCTGTCAACATTCTGTGATGAAACTTGAGAGAGTTTCATCACAGTTTTTTAAATTATTAAGACGTAGCTGATATTCAGACGAATCCAACGACCAACGAGCTGATATTCAGACGAATCCAACGACCATATGACCTTGACACGATTTGTCACCAAAATACACGCGTAATAACGGGGAATCGTGATGGTATTGGGAATAAGAATATCCGAATAAGATAAGTGATTTTTTTGTGCAGAAAATTTTATTTTGTGCAAAAATGAATTTTTCACCACTATATTAGCCCTCCGAAATCAATTAAATTACCTTCTGACATTTTCTTCGTCACTCTAAAAGCAAAAGAGATATTTGCGAAACGTATATTAAAGATATTTGCCAAGATATCCCTGCCTGTGGAAAGCATAGTTTGTAGACCCGTATTCCACCGACTGTTGTGAAGAACATCTAAGCAAGCTGTCTCTTGAATTAGGCCAGAAATTCTGAAAATTTTAAACCTTATCATTACTTTTATATTCTCATTTATATGGAGGATGCATTCAAATTTGTGCTGTAACTCTGTCATGAAACTTCTGTGATGAAACTCTCTCAAGTTTCATCACAGAAAATTACATAAAAACATTTTGGTGGAAATTGATGATTGGTTCAAACTTATATCAGGGTGTCTAATTTTGACCAGAACTGAAATGGCATGACATTTAAGAATTTTTAAGGCAAGAAATGGGGATTTTTTCATGACTCTTAGTATGACTTTCTGGCGTAGAAGTATACTTAATGATTCTACAGTGCGACCGATTTTCTAAACATTTATATTTTTTTTTTTGCTCTCTCAAACAGATGTGTGTTGTATGCCAATAAAAGTATACGGAATAAACGAAAAGTCACCAAACTGTACAATTCCATATGTAGTAAAAAATGGGAGACAAAATTAATTTCAAGATTGCTGTAAAGAAATATATTTTGGGAACATATAGAAAAATATTACATACATTTAGGAACTTTGAGTAATATCATCTAGTCGCTTTACACGAATAACAAAGAAAAACGAATATATGTTGAGATAACGCATCATTTTCTTGTACTTTCTTCTATTTTATTTTCTATCGATTCGATATTCGTTTCTCTATCGACAAGTACCACAAAGTTAGTTCATATTGAATATAGACTCAACGATAATTTAGTAAGGTATAGTAGTTCAGGTAGACTGGTAATTTTTCATGACATTTCATGACTTTTTCAGGGTCAAGTGTAATTTCATGACGTTTAAGATGGAATGACACCTCATCGCGGTCGGTATGGTAGAACAATTATAGATACCCAAAAATCTCTGAAACGGCTCTTCAGATCCCGTCGAAACTTTGCCAAACGACGTCAAATAGATAGACGAATAGCTGTCTGCCCTTCAAGTTTTCTGAATTTGAGGAAAAAAAACTAAATTGGCTTATGATTAGCTAATCTACATTTTTTTTCTCAAATTCAGAAAATTTGAGGGGCTGACAGCTATTCGTCTATCTATTTGACGTCGTTTGGCAAAGTTTCGACGGGATCTGTAGAGCCGTTTCAGAGATTTTTGGGAATCTGTAATTGTTCTACCATACCGACCGCGATAAGGTGTCATTCCGTCTTAAGGTAGTACGAACGCGCTATATTGATTTCTATAGATTTTGTTCAAATTTTAACCAGACATTGTGCTTGTTTGAGTGAAATTTCAGAACAGTCAACTATTTAGATTGGGAGATAATGGGTTTTAAAATTGCAACCCTAACACTGCAGAGTCTGCATTGAAATTTAGACAGAATCATTTTCCGTAAAAACATTTGTCCCCTACAATAAGAAGACATATGCCAACACGACAGAACGGTATTGTTCAATATTACGAGAAAAAAAAAATTATCGTGTTGCTAAAGTTAAAAATGTTGTCATAAAAAAATATTTGCATAATAAATATTAATATTTTATATTGTTTATGTTATCTTTAGTAACAAATAGAAGTGTTGGTTCATTCATAACTAATTAAAAACTTTGTTCGATTAAAAATTACTTCCGAATAAAAATTTGTGTTACAGTATTATTTTAAATATGTCGCTCAAACTCAGGTCATTGGATACGGGGAACGATGCGGTATTGCCCGATCTCCCAATCTAAATAGTCGGCTGTTCTGAAATTTCACTCAAACATGCATAATGATATGAACAATGTCTGGTTAAAATTTAAACCATATCTATAGAAAACAAGATTGCGCGCTCGTACTACCTTATGGGGAGGTACGTAAGTAAACGGCGAGAAAAAGAGGTCGACTGCGCGGATTTTTAACTCAAAAACTAATGTTTCGATAGGATCCGGGTTTTTTTAATTGGAAAATATGTACATTGGGGTATGTTTAGGAATTTTTTAAAAATAAATTTCTTGACTGGAAGCGATTCAAACGCGATAAAATCGGTCAAGCCGTATGTTTACGAATGTTTAGGAATGTTTAAGAAAATGTTCAAGTTATCCAACCTTGGACAAAATCGGACAAGCTGTTTTCGAGATACATCTGGCATCGACTTTGAAAACTATGTTTCGGGATAATCGTGTTTACATCGCTCCCAGTCAACGAATTTTTTTTTTTTAATTCCTAAATATTCCTCAACCTTCTTTTTCTGGATTCCCTATTCAATTTCCTTTCATTTGAGATGTGATTCATCCAATTCGCAGTAAAATTGACCGAGAAATCACCAAATGAACCAATTATCGACCGACAGCGATCAGTGCCGTCGACCACCCCGAGACGGGTCCGGGTTCGGTCGATGAAAAATCATACGGGATCTGATTAACCTAACTGGATGTTTTTTCCTGGGTCTCCCATTTCATTTCCTTCAATTTGAGATGTGATTCATTTTATTCGCCAGTATAATTTGTAGTTTTGTGTGAGCTTTCAAGCAGGCGACCTGAAATAATTTTTACGTTCCGGTAACGCTGATTTTTTACCAAAAAGGGGGAATTTTTTTAAAAATAAAAAAATGGTCATTTTTTTAGCTGAGAAAATTACAGAGTCTTCCAGTATGTCTGGCAATATCGCAAAAAAGTCGCCAGAGTGGCACAAATCGAGGTTCTAGAGTAAAAAAAATGAAACCACACAAATTAGTTTCTTTTTATACCGGAACCTCGCTCCGTGCCACTCTGGCGACTTTTTTGCGATATTGCCAGACATACTGGAAGACTCTGTAATTTTCTCAGCCAAAAAAATGGACTTTTTTTAATTAAAAAAAATCCTGGTACCAGCCAGGACAACGGAAAATGAAGAAAAAGTAATAATTTTGGTTGCAAAAGGTGAAAGGCAAAGGTGTCTAGTTGCTAATGGCTTGTCAAAAGTGCTCTGCTTTAAACCTTTCTTTCTTTAACAAATATCCCTTTATTCATAGTACTAATATATATTTTTTTAAAACATTTTAAGGACCACAGCTTCAATATAATGACACCTTAATATAACGAAAACTCGATAACGAACTTCTCTAGAGATTCGTTACATCGAGTTGCGACGCACCAAGCAAGATATTCCGAAAGTAAACAGGATACGTCTCATGTTTATCTTCATGAAGCAACGGAAATTTGTTATCTCCCTTTCAAACACGTACTGTCCCATGCACATTTTTTCTACGCATAACCATCGTGTCACCGTGCTCCCGAATGTGAAGCGCGCGAAGTGATTAACCAATGGTCGTGTTCTTTGGGAACACGACCAATGGTTAATGGGAACATGGTTAATGGGAACAATGGTTAATGGGAACACGACCAAATACGCGACAAAGAGAGCTCGCGCCAAGCCGGACGACCGGACTCGAAATCGTCATTGTACGCTGGTATTCCAACTGATTCGTCCGCAACGGTAATTTATTCTAACAAAGAAACTTTGCGAGGTCGGTGCCTCCTATTTTGATCAAATCTGCTATACTTTCAGAATGGGTAAAAATAGGCGACACGTATTGTTTTATATCGGCGGAACCCGATTTTTAAGGATTTTCAAGACAGAATTCTCATATCCATTAATCAATCGTCGATCACACCGGGTCTCGCTACAACACGAGTGCGCATTCACTGTCCCTGCTTTGGCATTGTCGTTTTGTATGACCACTCGGTTCGTCGTTGAAATAAAATCGTTAGGTTGTATTGAGCAAAAACAACGAGCAGTACGTTTTTAAGACGGAATGACACCTCATCGCGGTCGGTATAGTAGAACAATTATAGATACCCAAAAATCTCTAAAACGGCTCTTCAGATCCCGTCGAAACTTTGCCAAACGACGTCAAATAGATAGACGAACAGCTGTCTGCCCCTCAAATTTTCTGAATTTGAAAAAAAAATACGTAGATTGGCTTATCATAAGGCAATTTATGATAAGCCAATCATCATAAATCATAGGAGTGAAGATATTATTGAAGAGGGTTGATCGAATACTCGATCGACGCGTCTTTTCAAGGGCTACAACGTTTCCATTTGAACAAAAATTGTATGAATTTGTCCTAAAGAGCTATCGAATGAAAACTGATTTTTCAAAATTTCACCCCACTTTTTCACCCCAAAATGAACTTCCACGACTTCGGCACTATGGACAAAAATAAAACCCGGATTTTTCTGAACATTTTGTCTCCCGGCGCTGACCCCGTGGGGGTTGTAGTTTGGCATTAATCCACCCCCATCCCCTAAAAAAACCCTACCCCCCGATTTTTAGGCAAACTTGGTTTTAGCACCCGTGGCACCTACAAAATCACCTGTCAAAAAACTAGCCTTCTTCTAATTTTTTCCAATTCCAATATACAGCACGACTGTACTAATGGAGGGAATATGCACACCAATTTTTATATTTTTATCTCTTTTCTTTGAGGAGTTAAGGTCGTCGGTCACTTATCAACCCGGCACCCGACCAGCACCGCCTCGCCTCGAGCGGTTATCATTTCTCGACAGTTTATACTTTCAAGAATATGCTGTACAAATTTCCAGGCCGTATCTCTAATTATTTTATCTTGCGGAAATCGATAGTTGAATATTTAAATGCGTTTTTCTCGAAATGAGATTTTTCAAATTTACTGACATTGTAACTCAAAGAGCAATTATCCGATATAATATTGAATATATTTACTCTACAATGACGTAGGATATTTTTGATTGGATGAAAACTGGTAAGTGTTTGCATAGATATCAATATTACGTGTAACATGATCCATTTATTTATTACGAGCAATATTCTGATGGGAGCATCATGAAGTTGGTCAATTTACGAAAATTTGATACTCTTGGTTCAGCATGTACCTCACGTCAGATTGCTAAATCCAACCCGACCTATCATCGAATCGCCATCGTTGCATCTAGCCGTCCAAAATGCCAAAAAAAAATCACCGCGTTCGCGAAGTTTCCGACTTTCGATAAAATTATACGCGCTATCCGCGACGAGTGCCGGTTAGAATTTATGGAAGCAAAATCTTTGAGAAGTGAAACACTAAATTTAATTATTGAACGAGTTTATACAAATCGCTTGTCAGTGAAAGAAAAAGAGTCGCTGCGACTGTTTTTGCGCCGCAATAAAATGCATATAATTGATGCCATTGAAAGTAAGTACGCAAGAACAACTTCTCGGATCTTTCAGAGCAGGATCCCCTTCAATGAAAGTTGTCTAGTGGAGTTTCGAAAACTCCAATTGGCTGATTACGTGCGATCATGTGCGAATTTAACAATTTTTTTCGTATGAAAAAGTGATTCACTCATCAAATTAATTACACATCTATTGAGTATGAATATCAAGCTGTTAGAAAATATATATATTTTTTTCGATGTACAAAATGGCTGACTACAAATATTTTTTTTTATCTTTTTTTTAGGCGCTCCGCGGCGTGACATTTAGCATCCACTATGTTTTACCTAGATAAAAAACAAAAATTTTCGTCAATCTACATTAGAATACCTAGAGAAGTACGTGCGGAATTAAAAAAATATTGTTTTATTCAAAAGTTGTAGGTATTTGAACATAACTTTTAAAGGCCACAGCCGGGTAAGTAGGGAAAAAGTTGCCCCCACATTTTTTTCAGCGAAATTTGGAGTATATTCTGAGGTATAGGAAAACAAATTTTCTGAAAATTCCATCCCCGTCAATGCAATGGTTTTAGGAAAATGAATTTTTTTTAAATATAAAAAAAATTCCGGAAACCGTTCAGTGGATCGATTTGATTTTTTTTTGGTACTTGTTCCAATCAAACGCGTTACGAAATAAAATTATAGAACATCTTGCGTAATATTAAGATTTGAAAAAAATAAGGTTCCTTGTTTTATTATTTTTTACTATAATCCACTTGGGGTACAATAACGAAATTTTTTTCATATAATGTTTGGGCATCTTATTAGATTATATAATTTTTTCAAAATGATCGGTTTGCTACGCCACACTGAAATATAAAGAAACACACTTTATTGATATATTTTAGTTATATAGATATATATAACGAAAATATATCAATAAAGTTTCTTTTTTTTTCACTGTGGCGTACCAAACCGATCATTTTGAAAAAATTATATAGTCTAATAAGGTGTCCAAAGATTATATGAAAAAAAATTCGTTATTGTACCCCAAGTGGATTATAGTTTTAAAATAATACAACAAGGAACCTTATTTTTTTTTAAACCTTAATCTTTCGCAAGATGTTCTATAATTTTATTTCGTAACACGTTTGATCGTAACAAGGACCAAAAAAAAAAACTCAATTCGATCCAATGAACCGTTTCCGGAATTTTTTTTTGTTGATGTTTTAAAAAAATTCATTTTTCTAAAACCATTGCGTTGACGGGGATGAAATTTTCAGAAAATTTGTTTTTTTTTATACCTCAGGATATACTCCAAATTTCACTGGAAAAATGCGGGGGCAATTTTTCCCTACTTACCCGGCTATGGCCTTTGAAGTAAATCGAGTGAAAATTGTTGAAGTTGATTGTCACGCCAATTGGAAAAATGCTGTTTTGAGAAGTTTCACGTAGTCAGCCATTCTGTACATCGAAAAAAAAACGATCTATTTTCTAACAGCTTGATATTCATGCTGACAATAAGTAGATGTGTAATTAACTTTATTAGTGAATCACATTTTCAAACAAAAAAAAATGTCAAAATCGCACATGATTTTATACCCGTTACTGTGGCCTACGGCACGGTCTTACATACAGGTCTGGAAACTCCGTTAGTTCACATGGTTCCTTTGCTGAAGTTCGCCGCGAGAGGCGCTGCAATTGAGGAGTCAGTGTGCGAGAGAGAAAACAATACTCACTCTCACTCACCAATGCTTGCAAGCCGTAAAAGATAGACGAATAGCTGTCTGCCCTTCAAGTTTTCTGAATTTGAGAAAAAAAGACTTAATTGGCTTATGATAAGCCAATCTACATTTTTTTTTCAAATTCAGAAAATTTGAGGGGCTGACAGCTATTCCCCTATCTATTTGACGTCGTTTGGCAAAGTTTCGACGGGATCTGAAGAGTTTCAGAGATTTTTGGAAATCTATAATTGTTCTACCATACCGACCGCGATGAGGTGTCATTCCCTCTTAATAGTAGCGAAAGAATTAAAAACAATTCTTTGTACTGGGATGACGATTTCGACGATTCTACCATCGTGCTATGAGAGTTGTTAGTTTATTCTACGGCTACCTACGTTGAATTAATAAGAAGCCTGCTTCATGAAAAATTAGTTAAAATAAAAAAAAACTAGTCCATAGCCAGAGGAAGGGTATAATCGTGATCGACAGGGTACTTGATGACATCGTCTGTCTCCTATTCTCCTTTATCTGAAACGGCGTCTAATTTTCGTCGAACTTCGTCACGATACTTAACTATTTTGGGTTCCGATTTTTTGCCACTCAAAGCTTTCAGATCGCTTAGCGATATCAAAATCTGCTGCTCAGGTCGTTCTGTAATGGTACAATTACCATATTTTGGAGGCTTAATCACGCTATATACTGACAGCAGTTTATATAGCTGCAAAACATTGATAGTTTCACTTTTAGGCTTCTGTAAGCCTTATTGCACTCCGGTACTACGCAGGATTCGGCATTCGACTGACTCCTCGATACTAGCGACCCCACGATTTTTGTTTCAATAGTGGAACCACCCCCACCGCCCGAATTTCGACGAGTTTCCAGACCTGTATGTAAGACCGTGGCCTACGGTCTTAATTATCCCGAATTAGTACAGTAGTGCTGTATATTGGAATCGGAAAAAATTAGAAGACGGCTAGTTTTTTGACAGGTCATTTTGTATGTGCCGCGGGTGCTAAAACCAAGTTTACTTAAAAATCGGGGGGTAGGGTTTTTTTAGGGGATGGGGCTGGATTAATGCCAAACTACAACGCCCACGAGGTCGGCGCCGGGAGACAAAATGTTCAGAAAAATTCAGGTATTATTTTTGTCCATAGCGCCGAAGTCGTGGAAGTTCATTTTGGGGGTGAAAAAGTGGGGTGAAATTTAAAAAATCAGTTTTCATTCGATAACTCTTTAGGACAAATTCATACAATTTTTGTTCAAATGGAAACGTTGCAGCCCTTGAAAAGACGCGTCGATCAATTATTCGATCAACCCTCTCCAATAATATCTTTACCCCCAAAAGAATTGTTGAAGAATTAACAAAAACATTGTTTATTGAATAACTCAAAAGCGATCGATTTTCCGGGGATGGTTCAAATGTACGAAATGTAGAGAATAATTTTCTCTATATTTTCGTTCCTATGGACAATCCTTGAATGTTGCTTTTTCGAACCCCTCTCAAGGGGTTGAAAATTCAAAATGAACTTCTGGGAAAACTATTGATCGAAACTAAAAAGATACGAGTTTGGCGCTGTGGACAAAAATGTACCTGAGGGTTCAAACTAAAAATTCTTCCACGCGTCAAATTCGTGCGGTGAATAGTTTTCCCAGAATTTCATTTTGAATGTTCAACCCCCGAGAGGGGTTGGAAAATCAAAATTCAAAGGTGGTCCATAGCAACGAAAATATGGAAAAAATTATTCTCTACATTTCGTACATTTGAACCATACCCGAAAACCCGATTATTTCTTAATTATACAATAAACTATTTTTTTTCTTGGTTTTTTAACCATTTTTTGGGGGTGAAGATATCGGAGAGTGATGATCGAATACTCGATCAACGCGTCTTTTCAAAGGCTACAACGTTCTCATTTGAACAAAAAGTGTACGATAAAAAAAAAAAATTATTGAATTAAAACTGGCTTTTCAAAATTTCACCGCACTTTTTCACCCTCAAAATGAACTTCCACGACTTCGGCGCTGTGGACAAAACTAACACCCGGATTTTTCCAAACATTTTGTCTCACGGCGCCGACCTCGTAGGGGTTGTAGTTTGGCATTAATTCACCCCCACCTCCTTTCATCCCCTAAAAAAGAACCCTACACCCCAATTTTTAGGCAATCTTGGATTTAGCACCCGCGGCACCTACAAAATCACCTGTCAAAAAACTAGCCTTCTTCTAATTTTCGTCAATTCCGGATTTTTTCAGCGACAGCACGACTGTACTAAATCAAATTTTTGACGTTTCTGTATACGTTGATTGTATAATATTTAAAAAGTTGTATTAATTTTTTTACCGTATTTCCTTTCCGGCCGGGAGTCCTTTCCTTAACCGGCTCTTCAGATCCCGTTGAAACTTTGCCAAACGACGTCAAATAGATAGACGAACGGCTGTCTGCCCCTCAAGTTTTCTGAATTTGAGAAAAAAAATGTAGATTGGATTATGATAAGTCAATCTACGTTTTAGTCCTCAAGTTCAGAAAATTTGAGGGGCAGACAGCTGTTCGTCTATCTAGTTGACGTCGTTTGGCAAAGTTTCGACGGGATCGAAGAGCCGTTTCAGAGATTTTTGGGTATCTATAATTGTTCTACCATACCGACCGCGATGAGGTGTCATTCCGTCTTAAGATTTTTCATGACTTCTCAGGTCGGTAGACACCCTGCTTATATGCAAAGTTCCTTTGTTTACCAAGTGTACAAGTATGGAATTCAGATTTCATTTCAATGTTAACAAAAGCTGAAGTCGTAGGAAAAGTTACATTTAATGTTCATACAATCTGTGTAATCAAAAATCTTATTATATTCTTTGGACTTATAAACATTTTCTTTCAATGTTAACAAAAGCTGAAGTCATAAAAAAACTTATGAAGTAATTGAACGGAATTTTAACCAAAGAATATTTTAAATATATTAATGTCAAAAAATTCAAACGGTTCGACTAGAGAAGATTCGCGGTACGTCGTATTCTCTTCTATATCCCATCATTTTCTATATCTTCCTCTTCAATGTCGGTTAAAATATTGACCCCTTCGGTTTCTTCATTTTCCGAGTTTGATCAGGTCAGGTGGCGCTTGAAATCGCGATATACGAGCATTTATTGTTTACGACAGAATTGGTCATTTTTTGGCGGTCATTTGACCGTCATTTGACCGTCATGAGACAGTTTTTTGACCGGTCACAATTTCAGTTCACATCACTATTCCTGAGCCACCCTGCGGGTGTTCGGACGCGCGACCAGGCCTCCCACTCGTCCATGCGCAGTCATACCCATATGCATACTGTTTTTGTTTTTCCCATATTTATTCCCACGAGTAAGGTGGAAGTGTTGGGTTCACCCCGAGCAGTGCCACCAATGCCCGGGTAGGGAGTAAATATGACAGGGTTCCTCCATGTCCCCTGGAGGGATCGCTATCGACTGCAGCCAAATAAATAGAAACAAAAACATCCTCTATGCAGCCAGCAGACCAAGAGCACGATGCCTCCCACCACTGTTTTCAGAGGTTTCGGGCCCCGCGCCGTGGGGCAACGACGGACCGCTGTAAATTTACAAAATAAATTTTCGAAAATTGTCGCCGTCGTTGCACTCTCCATGAGCAGCTGTTGCCGTTTTTTGTATGTTTCTGGAAATTTGTATTTCTTTCCAAAACCTCTTTTTATTTTGCACTAAAAATATCCTCAGATAATAGCATCTATTGTCACTAGTTTTTGAGATACGAATTTTCAAATAACAAGTTTCATAAATTTACCAAATTCGTGTCTATAAATCTAGAGATCGTAAGTGCCATTGCCACAGGACCTTTTTCACACAAAATTGAATAATAGTTCGGAGAAGAAATAGTGATTTCCAAAAAACAATTCAAACAGAGCAAACAATGCAAAACGGAGACATAGCATATTTCAGTGCTATGAATCAGTTGATAAACTTTATTTGACATTTTTGGAAGCCAGTCCTTTTGCTTCCAGGCTTTAATATCATATAAAAAAGGTCCCGTGTCACCAGCCCTTACGATCTCTAGTTTTATAAGTACAAATATTGCAAATTAACAACATTTATTTTTTATAACTCGTATCTACAAAGCTAGTGACAATAGACGCTATTATCTTAGGACCCTTTTTGTGCAAAATCAAAAAAGGTTTTACGAAAAAAAAACAGGCTTCCAAAAGAAATACATATTCACGGTATCGCGGTTTCCGCGTTCATTACGTTAATTTACTTACTCAACAAACCGTGCAACCTCTTGGTTACGTACAAGCCGAAAAAAGTCGTCATCTGTTGTTCGTTTCAGTAACAACTTTAAGCGTTCACCTTACGTCCATAGCGCCGTTGCCAAGTGATTGAGTCGTTTCTTTATTGTATCGCTTCCAACAGCCGATAGACACTTCTTGACATCGCACTTAAGACGGAATGACACCTTATCGCGGTCAGTACGGTAGAACAATTATAGATACCCAAAAATCTCTAAAACGGCTCTTCAGATCCCGTCGAAACTTTGCCAAACGACGTCAAATAGATAAACGAACAGCTGTCTGCCCCTCAAATTTTCTAAATTTGAGAAAAAGAAGGTACATTGGCTTATTATGAGGCAAACTACATTTTTTTTTCAAATTCAGACAATTTGAGGGACATACAGCTGTTCGTCTATCTGTTTGACGTCGTTTGGCAAAGTTTCGACGGGATCTGAAGAGCTGTTTTAGAGATTTTTGGGTATCTATAATTGTTCTACTATACCGACCGCGATGAGGTGTCATTCCGTCTTAACGGAAGCGATAAATTACAAAATTGTTTCAGTGATTTTTGGAAGGCCGTAGCTTCGCGAAAACGGTCGTATCGGGAGAAAAAAACATTATGAAGCTATCGTCGTCAGTTCGGTCCTAACTTTTCAGTATACAATTAAGCTTCACGTATAGGTTTTTCATGGCAGGAATAACGTATAAGTGAGGTTATTAAATAAATACATCAGTTATTGCACTGCTTATATACCTTTTTTTGGCACCCAATGTAGAACATTTTTATGTCAACATCAGCGCTTCCTTTTGCGCGACGGTTGAATGTGAGTCTCCTCGTACGTCAGTCTTCTCGGCTGACGCCAGGAACGCACCTCGCGAGTGTTCGTATATACTTCCACTGGTTGCGAACACGATGGAATTTCGTCCTGATCACATTACGAGCCGTGTCTTGAATTTGATGCAGGACTCTGAGCAGTGTCTTCAATTTGATCCGTGTGTTGAATTTGACACTCCTCCGCTTTGACCTGAGCGGGATAAATATGGGGAACATTTATGAGCATTGATTCTTCTCAAAAAACAATATTTCAAAATGTTGTTAGCCACCGAACCCCACCTACTTGTATTTTTAATTTAAAAAATGAGTGTAAATCATCTTATTTCCGCGCTGAGAAAATAGATTGATCCCCCAAGTTTTCTCATGAAGAATTACCTTCAGTTCTGCAATAAGGGCACTTAATTTAAATTTGTTGTCGTAGATGAACTGTCTGATGCTTATAGCCGTGCTCATTATATTTTTAGTAATCAATTCGTGACATATTTCTTCCCATATGTTTAGAGGGAATGTCTTTTTTGTATCCAGTATCGCTTCATGTGGAACAAGGATTTTTGCTGGTTCCGCAATAAAGGCCCCTCGCTCAACCTCCTCATGATGTAGGACCGGTTGATCCGGATCCGTGTCAACTTCTGAAAGGGCATACGTTCGAAAAAATTAAAACAACTTTCGAAATATTACACAATCGTCGTCAGTCCGATCATAACTTTTCAGTTCACAATGAAACGTCAAAAATTTGATTCGGGATAATAAAGACGGAATGACACCTCATCGCAGTCGGTATAGTAGAACAATTATAGATACCCAAAAATCTCTAAAACGGCTCTTCAGATCCCGTCGAAACTTTGCCAAAGACGTCAAATCGATAGATGAAGAGCTGTTTGTCCCTCAAATTTTCTGAATTTGAAAAAAAAATGTAGTTTGCCTCATAATAAGCCAATGTACGTTTTTTTTCTCAAATGTAGAAAATTTGAGGGGCAGACAGCTGTTCGTTTATCTATTTGACGTCGTTTGGCAAAGTTTCGACGGGATCTGAAGAGCCGTTTCAGAGATTTTTGGGAATCTATAATTGTTCTACCATACCGACCGCGATGAGGTGTCATTCCCTCTTAAGTCCTTCAGCCTCCAAAATTCCCTTCAGTATAATCCTTCCAATTTCATCGAATCCGACCCTTTTGCTATGGATGTACCATTGATTGTATTGAAAATGTGTTACTTTGCCATCGTCATCCGGTTCCGGTAAGCGATTTATGAGATGTTCGTCACTGTCGTCTGAATTGACCTCGTTTTCTCTGTGGATGCTGCTTCTCGTCCAATGTACCATTCTTCTTATTACGTACCGGAATCAACAAAAATACATTAAATTACAGTGCAATTGTCTTCCCTCCGAGTTTTCCCCTCTTTCCATGCCCTGGCCATGTACTCGCGGCCTTTAGCCAAAGGGCCTCTCGACAGAAGTCGGTGAAGACGGAGAAGGCCTGAGTGCTGGCCGATGAAGTTCCGCAGAGTGACTCTGCGGTTTGTACTTGGGGTCCTCGAGAAGAAAGTGCCGGGCCATGTCCAGCCCCCCACAGTTAGTCCTCCTCCTCGGCGAGCCCGAGTGATGCGAGTCGTGCCCCGAAGTTGCTGTGGCCGGAGAAAACCTGCGTGCTGTATTGGTTTGGCTGGAACCAACCCGCTGCGAATCGTTCCCGGATGTTTCCGAAGAAGGAAAATGTCGTGTGGCCTTTGCTGGAAAATTGCCAGGCGGCCGGCCACATATTGTTTCCCTCGTCCTTGACCCTATCTACGGCGTTCCCCGCCCCTGCTGGAATTGCCACCCCATTGATGTCGGCCTCGTATGCTTTCCTCAATTCATATTTAGCCCCAGCCTGCTCCAGTACAATGTTGACTGGAGCGGCTGCTGGAATCACGCATGCCGTGTCGTGTGACACTGTTCTATACGCTCCAGTGACTACGATCAGCGCGAGTCGCTGGGCGCTCCTAAGTACCCTCAGGTCAGCCCCTTTGCACAGGTCTGCATACCCGGCTGCGGCGTACGGCACCGACAGGATGAAAACTCCCCTATATTATTATATATGTTGCTAACTTTGTCGAATCTAAGGCCCCACCCAGCCCTAGCAATTTTTCCTCGACGTTCGAAGAGGGATGCACGTTTCTTCCTAAGATAGGAGCAATGGGCATTGACTGCCATTTCCTTGTCGGAGTGGACACCGAGATACCTGACACTTGCAGCTTGACGCTCTTCCTCTCGGACAATTGCAGCTTGGCGCTCTTGCACCAGACCACAATCCTATCAACTATCACTTGCGCCCTATCCTCGAGTTCTCTTCCACCATAACCATCAGGTCGTCGGCGTAGGCAACGGACCTGTTCGGGGCTATCTCCTCGAGGATTCTGAGGAGCCCGTAGAACATCAGGTTCCAGCAGGTTGGACCGAGGACCAAGCCCTCGGGGGCACCCCCTCGCGGCCTACTTGGAGACCTCTCTATTACCCCACGATATTCCCACTCCTATCGCTGAAATAACTGCGGAACACCTCGAAGATGTTCCGTGGGAATTCCCTACCTTTCAGACTGTCAAATACCAGGGGTCACCACACGGTGTCAAAGGCGCCCGAGATATCGAAGAGCAGCGCGACGGTGTACGGGTCCTGAGACCCGGCCACTGCCCTGCGCAACTCCACGATTGCATCCTCTGTCGACGTGCCCGAAGGAAGCTGAACTGTTGATTGAAGGTTTTGCCCGGGTCCATTGACGAGCACGCGATGTCTCCCTTAAGTGCTTTTTCAAAGAACTTACCTACCACGGAGAGGAGACACATGGGCCTGTACGATTTTGGGTCCTTTTCGTCCTTGTCCTCGCCCTTCCCAAGGGAGAGACCCTCTTTCAGGCAGAGGGAAAGACGCCCAAACCTAAACATGCGTTGAACAGACGAACCAGTACATCGGGAATGACCGCGAAGGCTCTCTTCAGCACCACGACCTCAATGAGGTCTGATCCCGGGGCCTTCCCGCTCTTGAAGGTTTTGAGGTGGGAAACGAGCTCCGCTTGGGTGAAAAGCTGGTCGTCAGGGGTCTCGGATGCAGCAAAGGCATCCGAGACCCTCCCTGACTTGCCGCTGTTGGGGGGTATCTTCCTATTCCCGATCTTCAGGGACGTGAGCCTCGAGGAGGAAGCTGGCGGTTTCTTCCATGTCTATTGTGGAATCGTCGTTTTGCTGGAGGATGCTGAGGACCTTCTCACCTCGAAGCTTTTCCAACTGGAGCTTGTTAACGAAGCCCCAGAGCTTCGCGTTGCCGTGCGACGAGACGAAGTTCCTCCCGCTTTCGAGCTTGACTCTCTTCACTTCCCGGTTATATTCCGGCAAAGAAGTGCGGTACTGCAGCTGGAGCTCGAGCCGACGAGCGTCATCCCGTTCCCTCTGAAAGGCCCTACGTTGCCAATACCTCTCTCTTGAGGTTAGTGAGATTGGCAGTCCACCACGGGTTGGACTTTCTTGAAAGCTTTTTCCTAGGCATCGCCCCCTCACAAGCCTCCGTGAGGACACTGGTGGCTGTACAATATGTGCTAGTTGGTGACAAGGCATTTCAATTAACAGTTATTTACTTCGCTTGTACCCGGGGAGAATCGGTTTAAATCAAGAAAAAAATATTTTTATTTATCGTTTAAACCGTGCTCGACGAACGATCGAAAATGCTTTTGGCATAATGGTTAGTCAGTGGAGGATAATGAAGAAGCCTATGGAAGGCACAGTTTGAAATATTGTAAGTACGGTTCAAGCAATTTATGTCTCCATAATTGGTTTCGTAAACAAGATAAAGACAACAGTTACATTCCGGCGAACATTAATGATTCAGATGTATCTAATCGTATAAGCTCGGAAGTAAAAAATAACTCAGCTCTTAGAGATGGTAAATGTAGAGGAATAAATAATAGCAGTCGCTCTGCTATTACTGTTCGAGATTAATTTTGCGATTTTTTTAATGTCGAAGGAGCAGTGCCATGGCAATACAATCGTATTTGAAATCATTGTGCCAATCCATGCACATCCCAATCAATTTTGGCCCATGCATGTGCCTTGATAAATTAGTGATAATCGAAAACTAATTTAAAAAATTCTTCAAAAATCGAACAATCAACCGATCCTCATGTCCCAAGTTGCTCTTTAAAGAGCAATGAAATACGAAAAGAATGAGCGCAGGTATAAGTCGCTATCTCTTTAGAAATTTTTTAGTATTTTTTTTCTTTATTTATTTTTCTTATTATTTTTTTTTCTTTTATTTAATTTTCTGGTATTGTATTACAAACATACATTAAACTTCACGGACTATTTTGTAAAATAATGAATTGAATATCATAGTTGAGTTGTCTGGAATTGTACTATAAAAATAAAATTTTGTATCATTGTTATAATTTGCGAACTTGAATACAACTCAGATACAGTTCCGAAAGGCTTATACGGCTGATTTATTTAAAATGTTGTATTTCTATGTGTTCGAAAGGAACCCAGATCCCAAGAAGTCCCCAAACACAAACTCAAACCGGAACGAAACCAATAGTACCAGAAAACTCCAAATATCCAATATCGCACGCACACACACTTATGGAAACGAAATTTGATACAAAATAATTGATTACAATATATTATATTTATTTTAAACTAGGAACGACAGGGATGAATGGTGCCAAAAATATCGACAACGATAACTTTTTTTAATTTCAGTATAAAACTGTGTCATTTATTGATTTTTTTCACTTCAGTTCTTTTAATTATCACAATCTTAAAAAAATAGTATTTTTTCTTAATAATAAAGGAACAAGAATTTATATAAATAATTCGATAAACGAAACAAGAAGATCTGGTTAACGAATTAAGTATTTGACGCAAATCTCTGACATTTTTGGTGCACCAAATTCAAAATCTCGATGACGGTTTCCATTCATTCCCACAGTGGTAATCGTCGCAAGTAAACACCCACCCCAACTAGAAATCCATCGACATCATCCATTTGTGGTGGTGGAGGTAGTGCAGGCACTGGTTCTTATCTGGACATTGCCTCGGCAGTACGGTTTAGAAGGACCATTGACTCATCCGCTCCTTCATCTCTGACGGAACGTCTTCTTATCCTTTTACTTGACTGGATACCTGATTTTTTTTAAACGCAATCACAATGATAATTAATTCATATTGACAATCGAAATGTCGATAAAATTTAGGCAATCTGTAAGGATTGAGTTGAATTGGTTACCTCCCTCATTAACGTGTTCGTCAACACTTTCGTCTAGATCTACGGCCGCATCTAATTCGTCCCGATCCTCTTCCTCATTGTTAAGCCGGCTGACATTACTGCTTGTTCTACATGAAATGGAAATTATCGAATCTCAATAATTAAATCGATTCCATTTGTTCAAAAGATACGTGAAATGAAGTCATTAAAATATTATATGAAATGTAAAAAATATTATACAAAAATTCAACTAAATTTAAAAAAGTAGTTTACGGCCGTAGGCTACAGGATCCCGTAAAAATTTCATTTGGCCGTAAAATTTCCACTTCTCTTTTGGCGTTGCACGCCCAGAACCGCTCGGGAACTGCTCCGCGTGAATGATGCGCCTGTACACATCCCTTAAGCTTTTGAATTTTTTTTTTTGGAATCATCTGCACTTAATTTTCCTGTTCAGTTGAAGGACAATAAAATATTATGATACACGCAAAAATAAATGCACATTTAGCTCTTTAACATGACTCAAGGAGGCAATGGCCGAGATAGGATAGGTAGGAGTCAGGGGAATAGAGAAATGCGGAAATGTAAACGAGGTGGTGAAGAAGGGATACACAGACTGGAGAATCGGAGTGCTGGAAAAGGAGCCGGTGCTGGAACGATGCAAATATAGAACATTTGAGAAAAGGACCAACGGAAACAATTAAAACTGTGGGGTGGGGGGGGGGGGGGGGTGGAAGGCAGGGAATGGAGGAGATACAAGGTGATGGGGCCAAAAAAATAGAAGAGAAAGGGGGTAGTTTTAGAAGGGTAAAGGATAAGCCACATTATATTGAGAGTAGTGTACAAGAGGAAATGTAAAGAAAAAATGAAGTAATGTATAAAGGTGAATATTTAACCCTAGACTCCCACACTGGGGTAATTAGTTACCCCAGTTTTTTTTATAGTAAAAACGTAAATTTTTATATATTTTTATGACTTTTTTTCGTTTTTCAGAATTTTTTATATTGAATCTTCACCGTAAGCTATTTTATCATATATTCTTCTCTTTGGTATCGAAAAATGAAGGGAGTCGTGTAAATTAAATTCCATTATCGCATGTGAGGAACATTTCATGCCCAAAAAAAGGTGGGGGCAATTAGTTACCCCACTTTGGGGCCTACGTCCCAAAACAATAATTGTAGGAGTCTAGAGTTAAGACCAAAAAATGCAAAGCAATGGAAATAAAACTACTAGTATTTTTTTTGGCATAAATAGTAATTAGCCATACATTTACAAAAGCTTATTAGCCGTATTCTCATCCTCACATATAAATGTAAAAGGGACTAACATTAGAAATGTTTATTTCTTAATTTTCATTACCATTAAGTGCCGTTGAGACTTCCTCCCACAACTTGAACGTCGTTTCTCTACTCTTTTCTTCTATCGGAATAAAGAAGTTCCATAACGGAATTCTTCTCTCTACCACGAGAATGAGAAATTCAATTTCCAAGTCCGGCAGCTTCCCATTGCGGTTGGCAGGCAATGGTCGTTTCAGAACCTGCGATGGCACTCGGATCTTTGATGTTTTTGAAGATTCTGCAAATAATAATAATAATAATGATAATAATAATAATAATAATTTTTTTTATGCCTCCTTGTTCAATCGTGGTTAGTTCACGAGAGACAAGTGATGAAGGACTCGCTCCCTGATCGTATAACATAGAGCCAACGATCTGTGGAAACTTTGCACCAGCAAACTCCAATAACGCATTGAATGCGTCGAAGTCTGCCTTCAAAGTGACACGATCTGGCCAGTTGACTGGACAAATCATGTTCCCATTCTCAACTACTGAACGGTCGTCGTAAACAGCACCAGGCAATGGATTCCATCCCTCGAACTGACGGCGTCGCGCCAAATCACGATCGAGAGACAGACGGTCAACTACGAGCCGCAAATTGCTCGCAGAGAATGCGAGCGCTGACGTTGACAATAGTCTGCCAGTGTCAGACAAACAGGGTGCAGAATAGGTCTGAAAGACCTGATCGTGCATCTCGAACCAGCCGATCCCTGTACTCAGAGAAGCAATCATAGAGAACGTGCGAACGTTCGCTGTAATGACTGCAACGATGTCAGGAGGCAGATAGAGATCGTCACGACCACCGTGTGGTGGTGCGAAGTAGGACGTAGGACGGCCTTGTTCCTGTTGCGAGAGCCTTTGTGACACTTGCGCGAGACAAGCTCGCTAATCTTGAAAGATGGAACATAGTGTTCCAACCTTTGCAGGATGAATGGAATAGAGTTTACTGTAGCTTAGTGCAACACTCGCTCCAATTCCCCGCAAACCAAGAGGTACCCAAGCTGAGGACTTGGTGACCACAGGCTTATCAACGTTTAGTTCAGGCAAACCAACGTGAAGCCATTTCTTATCGAGGGTTGCGCGACCTCGAGTAGCGTTCTCCCCATGAAGGAAAGCTTTGCTAACGTTCTTGCGATAAGTATCGCCTCTTTTCTACTGCGCCCCTTTGCCAGGGCCTTTCCTTTTAAAAGAAGGTTTAAATGCCTTAGAGACATTGTCCTTACCTTTATCAATTTCTGAGTCGGACATAGTAACAATAATTCTTTTAGAAAGATTCCGTTGTTGGCAACGAAATATGGCGTTATATTATTTGGCGTTGGGAAGCTGGCCTGTCCATCGCCCGGGGGAGCGCAACTCCCCCGCAATAGCCACTGACGTGCCAGTTCAACCACCTGGCACGCCGAAAACTAGGTTCGACCACCACCTAGTCAGGTCCCTACAACCGGTCCCTCCCGGATGGGGACCAAGAATCAGTTGGGAGGGGCACTCGGGGGATAGCGTACCGGGGGAAGGCAACGTGTCGACCGGAGTGGTGGGGTATAGGAGGGGGATTATCCAGGGAGATTCAGCCCCCTCCTGTTTTGCGTCTCACTATTACCCCTATCAATCGCCTTGCGGGCTGCACGCGGGTACGAAGCGCGGGCCCCCGGGGAGCGTGGCCAAGGGATAACCGCGACGTAAAGCCTTTCAACAACAAAACCACCACGACGATGGCTTCTAACTTTCAAGATGTGTGGATCAATTGGATGCGGGCCGAAGATAGTGTTCTCACAGTCGGTATATTCTTCTCCGACGACAACCCCTTGAATTGTACAAGTCGCACGAAATGCTGCATCGATGAAAAAACAGCGGCGACCATCGCAGTCACCAAAGAAGCGAGTATCGTCAATAGCGCCTTGATTGGAAAGGTGCGCTTCCATACCAGATTGAGCGATTTAATGGAGAAGTTGTTCCAAGAGCAGATCCCTAAATGGGAAACCTCCCATTGGTTGACGGAGAATGGGTCAGCTGTTGAAAATAAAGCAATGCTACAGGCATTTGTCATCGAGCTGTCTCCACTGACCATTGACTGGGTACAGAATGAAACTGATTCCTACGGAAGCAAGGCGGCGCTGAAGCTGGCGACAGAAGCCGTCACGGAACAATAATAATAATATTTTTTTAAATAGACTTTACTGCTCTGGGCAACGCCCTTCCTCAGTTTGCACTGGGAAACATTCACCTACCCCCGGGGGTTAGGCTCGGTCTTAATCTAGACCGAAACAATAACGCTAGGCGACGCTCGAGGGTTCCGACATCACCTCGGCTGTCGCCCAGTCAAAAAGTCGCGCGAAAAGTCCAATATATCGCTCTGCGATAGCCGCTCCCTCGAGCGAGAGGGTGAGCGGCTACCGCAGTCCACAATTGTGTTGCCTGAGTAAACGGAGGGACCAAAGTATGACCGCCTTCTGCATCCGACCCGCTAGCAACCGGACACCGGGTTTGCAAACCGGTATGCCAGCGAGGCCCGACACAAAAGACTCTTTCATCCCTCCTAGCGCGCCGATAATGAGACAACGAGAGTCACCCTGAGAGTCATCCCCGGTGCAAACGACACAGCTCGGCCAGGAGAGGCTGATACTTGAGCCGTTTCTACTCTTCCTTTCGCGACACGTTCACTTCGGCCGGAGCCGAGAACTCAATGACGTATGTCGTCTTGTCGTCGAAATCGAAGAGGACATCAGGCTTAGTCGCTTGAAGCGGCCTGATGGTCGAGAAAGAGAAGTTCCAATAAATCTTGCACCTCTCGCCCACGACAACGGACTCAATATCTCCCGGTAAATAAGGCGGCACGGGTTCCCGGTCTATCCCATAAGAGTGCCGTAGATGGTAGTACAACACCCTTAGGGCCGCGTTATGGCGATGGATATAGCCGGAGACTGCATATACCGGGCAGGCCGACAGTAAATGCATTAGTGTCTCCGGCGATTGGTTGCATGCACGACACAAAGTGGTCGACAGAGGCTGACCCATGACGCGACTGCGATAGACCAGGATGTTGATAACTCCGTCTTGGCAGGCGCAGATAAACCCTTCGGTCTCGGACATCAGACCAGCTGACTGCATGAAGGAAAAGGTCAGCTGGGTGGACAGTCCTTGCTCCTCTAAGTGGCGAAAAAACACGGTGCATGGGTCAAGGGGGACCGATCTTGAGGCCGTCTGACATAGTACCGCACTGCACGCGCGGAAGAGCGCCTGCCGGACGGCCTCAAGATCGGTCCCCCTGGCAGTCGGAACCGCCCCGTTGACGCATCGATTTGACAGAGGACTGGGAAACAAAGGAGGGGAACCCTCGAGCGTCGCCTAGCGTTAATGTTCCGGTCTAGATTAAGACCGAGCCTAACCCCCGGGGGTAGGTGAATGTTGCCCAGTGCCAACTGAGGAAGGGCGTTGCCCAGAGCAATAAAGTCTATTTAAAAAAATATTATTATTGTTCCGCGACCGTTTTTGTCGCCAGCTTCAGCGCCGCCTTGCTTCCGTAGGCATCAGTATCATTCTGTACCCAGTCAATGGTCAGTCGAGACAGCTCGATGACAAGTGCCTGTAGCATTGCTTTATTTTCAACAGCTGACCCATTCTCCGTCAACCAATGGGAGGTTTCCTATTTAGGGATCTGCTCTTGGAACAACTTCTCCATTACATCGCTCAATCTGGTATGGAAGCGTACCTTTCCAATCAAGGCGCTATTGACGATACTCGCTGTTTTGGTGAATGCAATGGTCGCCGCTGTTTTTTCATCGATGCAGCATTTCGCGCACCTTGTACAATTTAAGGGGTTGTCGTCGGAGAAGAATATACCGACCGTGAGAACACTATCTTCGGCCCGAATCCAATTTATTCACACATCTTGAAAGTTAGAAGCCATCGTCGTGGTGGTTTTGTGGTTGAAAGGCTACGTCGCGGATGAATCAGTCGCAGCAACCGTCCCCGTTCGAATACCAGCGTACAATCTAATAATAATAATAATACACTTTGCAAAAAAATTTAGGGAGCAAGAAAAAAATCCAAATTTTTGGGGGATTTTCAACAGGCTGTAACTCATACAAAAATGGTCGTACAGCAAAAAAAAAGCAAATTGTAGCTCTAAGTGTCTAGTTTTCGGATCTGAGGTTGAACATTTTTTTTTGAAAATATTTTTCGAGTAATCATAAGAAAACCACCGAAAAAAAATGTTCGAAATTTTTTTGGTTTTTTTTTTAATCTACGGACGTGGAAATTTTTTTTTCGACTTAACCTCTATATGGACCGGATAGCTTGATTATTCAGCTTCAAATTGGTTTTTCAAAAATCTCGATACGAGCATTTCTCGCTGAGATATCGGTGTTTGAATGGAAAAAGATCATTTTGTCTTTGATTACCAATATCTCAGCAACCAATGATCGCACAGAAATTTTGAGGTTGGTTTCAAAAACTTGAATAAATTCTCTACAAGGATTGGCAATTGAATTTTGAAAAAAAATTTTTTTTTCAATCATTACATGAATTTGAAAAAGCGACCAAAAAAGGGCTTATTGTGGTTTTTTGGAAAATCAAGCGCCCAATCAAAAATATTGCGGAAACCACTAATGTTAAGTGTGCCTTTTACTGTTCAATATACCCACAAAAACCCTACGAAGTTTCAATTTAATCCAGCCAACCGTTTTTTTTTCCCACTTGATCGAATTTTTGAAAAAATTAAAGGAGCAAGAATTTCGCTCTGAAAATGTCATTTTTATCAAAAATGAAAAAAAAATTTTTTTTTTTCATTCTTCTCTCAATTCTGTATTAGTGACTTGGAAAATTTTTGAAAAAAAAAAAAATCGAAAATTTTTGAAAAAAAATTCCAAAATTTTTGAAAAAAAAATTTTTAAGAAAAGTTTTAAGAAAAACTATTTTTTTTTAGACACTGTTTAAATTCGCACAAAAAAATTATTGTCCCAATATTCGTAGAACGAATATTCGACTTGCCTTGGGGGTATCAACTTTTAATTTATTCAATTAATTTGTGACTAGGAAAATTAAAGTGCGGAAGAGGAAAATCGGTGAGAAAGTGAGTCGCTACATTTCTTTAATTTAGGGCCAATTGAAAAAAAAAAAAAAATTTTTTCAATCATTTTGGAATTTTTTTTCAAAAATTTTCGATTTTTTTTTTCTTCTTAAATTTTCCAAGTCACTAATACAGAATTGAGAGAAAAATGAAAAAAAAAAAAAAAAAAAAAAAAAAAAAAAAATTTTTTTTTTTCATTTTTGATAAAAATTATAACATTTTCAGAGCGAAATTCTTGCTCCTTTAATTTTTTCAAAAATTCGATCAAGTGGGAAAAAAAAACGGTTGGCTGGATTAAATTGAAACTTCGAAGGGTTTTTGTGGGTATATTGAACAGTAAAAGGCACACTTAACATTAGTGGTTTCCGCAATATTTTTGATTGGGCGCTTGATTTTCCAAAAAACCACAAAAAGCCCTTTTTTGGTCGCTTTTTCAAATTCATGAGTAGTATGGGGGCCACTATGGCGACCCCCACTCCTCATCCCCACTCCTACCCCCACTCCTCGGTAGCCGAGGTGGTGGGGGGTGTGGAGTGGGGATGACCGTCCTTACCCCCACCCCTCCCCCCTCTCCTCGGTATCCGAGGTGGAGGGGATGGAGTGGGGATGGCCGGAGTGGAGGGTTCGCCATAGTGGCCCCTTTTTTTTACTTTATGAAAAAATGGTTTTTAGAAATAATTCTATATCACTCACCGAGGCCGTTGCTGCTCCTGGTGACGGTGCACTCCGAGGGTGTACACACACACACACACACACACGCACACACACACACACACACACACACACACACGCACACACACACGCACACACACACACACACGCACACACACACGCACACACACACGCACACACACTCACAATCGCGCGCGCGCACACACTAGCGCGAGTGTCACGGCTCGTTCTCCCACCCCTCCGGCTCGAACGAGTCGTCGAACCCGTCGTCGGGCCACCCCGCGTCGTAAAAAGCGACGGGTTCGGGCCCGTCGTTCAACGCCGCGATTAATACTGTCGCGACGTCGACCCCGTTGTACATACGCACACGGGGGAGGGGGGTGCCGTTTTCGGCCACAGCCACGACGACGCGGTTCTCTACGAGATCCGCGAGCAGGTCCGAGACGAAGGGGATGGCCTCGAGATGCGCGATCCCCGAAACCGCGCACTGGATGGCGAGGCCCGCGACAAACGCGCAAAAGGGCGCGGGGGGCATACAGCGAGGCCGCGTCTACGTACCCGCTGTATCCCTCATCAACAAAAAAAACCTCGCTGTAACCCTCGGAGTCGCACGACACTACATTTCCGCGGAGCACGCCACAGCCACCCGCGGGGATTGTCACGCACGATGCTCCCGGCACAATATCGTCGAACGGAAGACGTACTCCCGCCCGACGCTGGATGTAAAACGCGTATAGGGCTTCACGCAGCCATTCATGCGTTTCGCCCGTCGCCACGGTGCGTATATAAACGGCTAAGCCGTCGACGCGGGAAACGCGACACGCAAATGGAGCCACAGGGAGCTCGAAGCACTCGGGATACATTTTTTCCGTGGACTGGTGGAACGCGCGCGACGGTGTCTGAAGAGCAACTGAAGCTGCCTGTCGTATGAAGGGCATCTTTTGCAGATTTTGACAGGTCAGCATAATTGCACGTGTGCGGGGTAGTCGATGCATCGTTCTACGATGAGCTCACCCGACGGTGAGCGCGATCGTTCTACGATGAGCTCATCCGACGGTGAGCACGTGTGCAAGCTAAGCGATGCAGTTTAGCTCCGCTCCACGATGAGTTCAGCCGCCGGTGAGCTCACCGCAGGAGCTTGCGAATTATGCTGATAGCCGTCAAAATCTTTTGCACAGCAGCCCACAGGGGAGAAACCGTATTCTCGGCCTCTCCTCTTTGTGCGGATATTCGTACCTACTATAGAGCGCGCACACAGGCGGGCACGAGCATACATGTGTCGTGACATCGGGCCGCTTGTTGGTACACACACACACACGCGCACACACACACACACACACACACACACACACACACACACACACACACACACACACACACACACACACACACACACACACACACACCCACAGGGGGAGTCTGAAACCCCTACGTGGCGCGTCCCCAGGCGGCGGATAGGGGGAGGCCCGCCTATATAAATATGGACATGGATGTAGAAATATCTATATGCATATAGAGATATCTATCTGTATGTAGATGTGGATATGGAGATGTCCATATAGATATACAGGGTAGGAGGCGATGGAAATACCTCCCGTGGACCAACAGACACGGGGAAGAAACCCCGACAACAAATCAACATGGGAAGTACATCGAAGGATATATCGATTAGGGTGCAGGGGCACGGAACCCCAGTACCGGCGTCTGGCGGGGGTGGGCAAGCGGGCCCCGAGACGTCGTCATCAAACGACCGCAATACTGCAGAGGTGCCTCACTTGGCCACGGTAACATCTAATGTACCAAGAGAGGCTCGAGACCAAGCTGAGGAAAGCAGAAAGGCGATGGCCTTCGACAGGCTGGGAGGGCAGATCACCGAGCTGCTCGAATTCATCAAGAGCAAGAACAACGTGCACGGTGATATACGGAGGCTGGCCAGCGCTATAAGCGGCTCCTACAACATCGTGCGGAGAACTGAGGGAGCGATCACTCCTGTGCGACAGAGAACAATAACGTTACCGAAAGTCAGTGCAACGTCAACCCAGACCTCACCGACAGCAGGTACGCTACAGGACGAAAACACGCAAGACGGAAGCACGCGTACACCGGCACGAAACGCGCACAGCAGCGATGCGAGAAAGAAGCGTACTCCGCCGTCAAGAGAGGTAAAAGTGATAAAGAGAAGGAAGGAACTAGCACACCCTCCTCCCACACAAACGAAGCAGGGCTCGGGAACGAGCAACCAGAACCAAGAGTGGCAGACCGTACGTGCCAGGAAACCTCGCAAGTCGCGGGGCAACCCGACGCTACCGAATGCGCTGATAATTAAAAAGAAGGGAGAGCTGACCTACGCCGAAATCCTGAGCAAAGTCAAGAAAGACCCCTCATTGGGAGAGGTTGGCAAAAGCGTCAATAAGATACGCAGAACAGCAGCAGGCGATCTTATTCTTATCCTTGATGAAGTGAGCACCGATGAGACGGCTCACCTACGCTCAAAAATCGAAAATGCGCTCGGCGAAGAGGCCACTGTGAACAGTAGAGTGCACGAGATGAACATCGAGATAAGAGACATCGACGAAATAGCCACCAAAGAGGAGATCTGCGAAGCGCTCACAGAACAGCTCTGCGTCGGAGGACAGATAGCACCTGCTGCGATCATGTCAATCCGCAAGGCGTTCGGAGACACGCAAACTGCGGTCGTGAGACTCGCGGTGGATGCCGCGAAGAAGGCAATCAGCGCAGCCAAAATACGTATTGGCTGGGTTGTGTGCCGGGTCCGAGAACAGCTACGGCCAATGAAGTGCTTCAAGTGCTGGCAGTACGGGCACACGTCACGCAACTGTAAAAGCAAGAACGATAGGACTGAAACCTGCATCAAATGTGGCGGAGTAGGGCACAAAATCAACAAGTGCACAGCGGAAGCGCACTGCGTGCTCTGCGAGGAGAAGGGCAACGTAGCCTGTGGGCATGTGGCTGGAAGCAGCAGGTGCCCAATCTATGTGCTTGCACATGCGGCACTAGTCCAAAAACGCAGATGAGAGTCCTGCAACTCAACCTGAACCATTGCGAGGCTGCGCAGGACCTACTGATGCAGACATTGCGAGAACTGCAACCGGACGTAGCAATACTCTCCGAACCGTACAGGCAACTGGACGTCCAAGCCTGGCAGGCAGATACGACAGGCAAGGCTGTAGTCTGGTCGTGCAACAAAAGGCCCATCCAGGAGTTTATTAAAAGGACAGAGGTAGGCTTCGTGAGGATAAAGCTAGGAGGCATCCAATTCTACAGTTGCTATGCCCCGCCGAGCATGACTCATGGCGAATTCGAAGAATTTCTAGACAAACTGTGCAGAGACATCCGCGGTCGTAGCCCCGTCGCCATCGCCGGGGATTTTAATGCCTGGGCAGTGGAATGGGGGAGCAAAAGGACAGACAGGAAAGGGCAAGCCCTACTCGAGGCTATAGCATCACTAGACCTAGTCCTACTAAATAGCGGCAACTCGCCCACCTTCTGCAGGGGCAATGCGAGCTCAATTGTAGACCTGACGTTCGTCAGCAACTGCCTCGCGAGAGACAATGACAGCTGGAAAGTGACCGGCCTGTACACGCTCAGTGACCATCAGGCAATCACGTGGGAAGCCCACCTCCAAAAGCGAAGCGGGCAACTACCGAAAAGAATGAACGCCATTGGCTGGAAAGTGAGCATGTTCGAGGAGAACCTCTTCCGGTTAGCCCTGCACAAGGAAGTTGTCACCTACGGGGATGCTACCAGTAAGATGAAAACGGTTATGGGAAGAGTCGTCAACGCATGCGACGCCACGATGCCGAGGAAGCGAGACACGAACGTCCATGCACCGGTGTATTGGTGGAATGACACCATAGCCAGGCTACGAGCGAAGTGTAACAAGGCGAGAAGATTAGCTCAACGAGCCCGACAAAAAGCAACGTTCCACGTATTGGAAGAGAAGCACAAAGAAGCACGTACTAAGCTGAATCAAGCCATCAAGAGCAGCAAAAGACAGTGTTGGGCTGAACTGCTCGGTGAGGTTGAAGGTAATCCATGGGGTAGACCGTACAGGGTGGTCATGACGCGGCTCAAAGCACAGACGTTGCCAACACCGTCCTGTCCCGAACTACTGCGGAAAATCGTAACGGCCCTATTCCCGCGACAGCCGGAGTATGAGTACCATATTGAGCGGAGGGTGGATGAGGTCATTCCCCCTGTCACAGTGGAAGAACTGGTGAAGGCCTGCGGCAAAGTGGGACCAAATAAGGCACCGGGAATGGATGGTATTCCCAACACAGCCATCAAGGCAGCCATTAATGGTGCTCAAGAGATGTTCAGGAATATGTATGACACATGCCTCCAGGAAGGAGTCTTCCCGGACCCATGGAAACGGCAGAGGCTGGTGCTGCTGCCCAAAGGGAAAAAGCCTCCAGAAGAACCCTCTTCGTACCGTCCAATCTGCATGCTGGACACAGCCGGAAAAATTCTCGAGCGAATTATATACAATAGATTGGAGAATGCTGTTGGGGACTCCCTCGCGAACAACCAGTTCGGATTTCGGAAGGCTCGCTCAACGCTCGATGCGATAAATACAGTTGTGGAAACCGCTAAAGGTGCTATTCCCGGATCACGCTGGAAAAGAGGGGCCAAAAAGTATTGCCTGGTGGCCACCCTCGACATAAAAAATGCCTTTAACTCGGCAAGATGGGACTGCATCTGGGATGCTCTAAACAAGCTGAACGTGCCGCAGTACCTGACAAGAATTCTGATGAACTATCTCAGCAACCGATTCCTCAAGTACGATACGGAGGACGGTCCCCAAGAGTATAAAGTCACAGGAGGAGTCCCCCAAGGCTCCGTACTGGGCCCCTTATTATGGAACATTATGTACGATGGATTGCTGAAACTTGCACCGCCCGATGAGGCAAAGCTAGTGGCCTTTGCAGACGACGTTGCGGTGGTCATTGAGGCCAAGTACCTCGAGGAGATCAACAGGATCTTTGATGAGACCCTTGCCATGATCAAACAATGGATGGGTTCAGTTGGTCTTGAACTAGCGGAACACAAGACAGAGGCCGTCCTCATCACTAGTAGGAAAGTAACTGAGACCATGACAATCACCGTAGGCGAACACGACATCGTATCACAACCGTACATTCGGTATCTAGGTATGATGATCGATGCGCGACTAAACTTCCACCATCATGTGGAGCAAGCCAGTTGTAAAGCGGCAACCGTAGGAGCAGCACTCTCACGGCTAATGCCGAATGTCGGTGGCCCCAGGCAAATCAGAAGAACACTCTTATCGTCAGTGAGCACATCAGTCCTGACGTATGGCATTGCTATCTGGGCGGACGCACTGAGAATCAAAGCGTACAGGAAGAAGGCATCGGCAGTCTGCCGCCGTAGCGCGCTAAGGGTAGCATGCGCATACCGCACTGTATCGGAAGACGCAGCATGTGTCATTGCAGCAATGGTACCCATCGAAATACTTGCGAAAGAACGACGATCGCTGTATATGAGGAAGAAGACAACGCCTCTAGCCGCGCGCGAGCTGCAAGCGGAAGAACGACGGTTCAGCATGGAGCGCTGGCAGACTAGCTGGGATACATCATCCAAAGGACGATGGACTAACCGGCTCATTCCCCAGGTCGATAGGTGGGTGAATCGCAATCACGGCGAGGTGAACTATTATCTGACGCAAATCCTATCGGGGCATGGATGCTTCCGAGTGTACCTGCACAAGTACAAACTTGACGAGTCGCCGGAGTGCCCAGCCTGCAAAGGAATAGTAGAGGACGCAGAACACATTCTCTGCCAGTGCCCGCGCTTCGACGCGCCCCGCGCTGAGATGGAAGAGGTAATAGGCAAAGAGATTACGCCGGAAAATGTAGTGGACGGAATGCTGGCCCAAGAAGCAGGCTGGGAGGCGGTGAGCATGTTCGCAGCAGAGGCCCTAAAGAAACTGCGGCGAGAAGATAAGCAGAGAAGAACAGAACCATGAAGGGTAGATGAAACGTCCGAGGTAAAGCCCCGGACGAGACCACCTTCGCGAAGTAGTGCCTAACGGCGGTTCCGCGAAGGAAAACATGGCCAAGGACGAAAGAGGTTTAGGGTTTTAGTCGGTAGGGCACCTAGTGCAGAGTCCGACACACGGGTACGCGCCACACAACACCTACGGTGCGTAACGCATTTCCCCCCTCTAGAAAAAAAAAAAAAAAAAAAAAAAAAAAAAAAAAAAAAAAAAAAAACACACACACACACACACATGCGCCCTCGTAGCAACCCACAAGGGAGAAGTTGTATTCTCGGTTTCTCCTCTTTGTGCGGATATTCGTATCTGCTATAGAGCGCGCCCACCGACGGACGCTAGCATACGTGTACTGTGTCACTGAGCCGCTTGCTGGTACACACACACACACACACACACACGCGTGCGCGCCATCGTAGCAACCCGTAAGGAAGAAGCTGTATTCTCGGCCTCTCCTCTTTGTGCGGATATTCGTACCAGAGTGCACACCGAGCGCGCGCGACCCTCGTAGTAGCTCACAAGGGAGAAGCTGTATTCTTGGCCTCTCCTCTTTGTGCGGATTTTCGTACCTGCTTTAGAGTGCGCACATCGACGAGCGCGAACATACGTGTGTGCGGGGTACTGGCCCGTTTGCTACCGTACACACGCAAACGCGTCGCTCACACCGTATCCTTTTAAAAATGAATAACAATTCAGAGATTGATCTGAACCCATACATACTTATATCAACCTATTCCGAATTTCAGTCTACATCCTCGAGAACATCTCGGTTGAGGGATAGCCTGTATATAGCATAGTATACTTATACTCGTTCTATCTTTTTTAAATAGAGAGCGCAGGACCTTAGAGAACGTTGAATTCGACTATGGTTTTAACATGAAACTTCTCCGGCTATAAGCGCTCGACGGAGACGTTGATGAAGATACTTTCAGGAATGCTCGCGAGTCAGCAAAATGCAGCAGCGCGAGATATCAGTTTACACGGTCAGAGGAATAAATCTCGAGATTTTCAAAAAAGGCTATCGTCTTCGCATGCGCTACATGTATGTGTGATAAAACGCAGACATACACATTGTTCGTGACAATGCGAGCATTTGAACAATTGAAAAAAGCTGTCAGTAGTGATCTAGACAGCGCTCGATACATTTCTCAGGAGCATCTATGGATAGCCGTAATATCCGTACGTGTATTTTAGATCTTCTTCGTTTGGTCAAAACGCGGAATGCACAACTTCGCCGAAGGTGTAATAATAACTGGTGCACCGAATTGCGATATTTACCGGAAAATGTTCTCATAACGCGTTTGAAATATGTGCTATGGTGGGCTCCGCTGCGAGCCCTTGTGACGGCCTATAACAGAGGTCTGTTTAGAGGCTACAGGGTTCTCCTATGTGTGTTTGAAGAATTACAACGCAGAAATCTTGAGACTATTCCGTGCACAAGTAATCTCATCAATGAAATAAACGGTAAGTTGTGCTCCGTAGCGCGCGTGCATCTTTTTTAAGTGTGATATCGTGGTAATGCAGAAGTACCCTAGATTACCGTCGGCTCTATGATGCGAGCTCCGATGAAGAAGCTGCGCTCGTCGAGGGGGCGCAAGCCGTGGAGGAAGAAATAGCGCGAGATGATGAAAGCGTGCATGACGATCATCTAGATTCCGCGACTAAAGGACCTTTGCGCAATAATTGCACAGACTCTGAATCGCTTGCTGGTCCTGATCTACGCCCTGCGAGCAGCAATGAGGAGCCTGTTGATAGACTTCCTGATTACCTTCAGCTATCCCCAATAACAGATGTTGAAGAAGAAGAAGAAGGGGTACTACAGCAGCCGGCTCTAAGTCCGGTAGATATATCTATGGATATTTCCGACGCTGAGACCCTTGTCCGACCGTCTACATCCAGTATGGGGCACCCGTCCGAAATATTTTCCGGCAGTAACGAGTGTAAGTATTAATAATAAACCATTATCATACATTAACAATACGTTTTTATCAGACATTAATAATAATAAAACACATGCAGATTTGAATCACCGTTTTAACGTGAATAACCCCGAGCGCGCCAATGGCGACGGCGACGACGACGACGACGACGACGATGACACCGATCAGGCTGTAAGCGAGAGAGGCAACATCATGCTGGAGCAATGGGCTCGCGAGATAGGCAACGACGCGCAACACCCTGATGATGAGGAATACCTGCATAGGAACAACCAACTATGGATGTGGCCTTTTGGAGATTTCTCACCACAGCAGCAAGATGAAAACGATCTACCGCACGATGCTGATGATGGTGCTGATGACGCTTGGCTAAATCGTCTTTTGAGTTCGAGTGACGACTCAGGTAAACGAACCCCTCTTTATTACACGTATCGGTATATATACATTATCGGTTTTGCAAAGCTAATATTAACTTGAAAGATTTTGTTTGCAAAAAATAGAGAGTGAGTTATTATATTTTACGGCAGGTTATGCATCAATATCTCTGCTGTTTGATGAAGACGCTTTGTAGACGTCCGTGGTTAGAAGTAGCAATAACATCAGGTACATTTTGAGCTTACTTATAGACATGGTTAAGCATTTTAAGCATTCCTACTCATTTTACAGGCGTACAAGAAGGTTTCGGTCGTAGACGGCAGCGCGATGAGTCCTTCGACGATGTACAGCCGCCAGGCGCGCGTATTGAGATCATCGAGGAGGCTCGTCGGTACTTCAAGCGTTTTAAACTACGAGGCCGAGAAATCACCGTACGCATTCGTCAGCCCCCACCTGGTGACCATTTATTACCATGGCTGGAAGGAGCGTTTCGTGACCTTTTGACGTATATCACAGCGTCTTGCGAGGCTGGCGATTACATAGGTATATCGTTTGCCTCGAGCAGTTTACCACAAGGACCCGTTTGGCTCTCGTTTCGACCCGTCAGAGATTGCGCGTTCGATGATATTTGGCAGTTGATAATGAGCGTTGCTCAGAGCGCTGCGTCACTGAATATTGACGATGCATGCATAATCAAAGCCAGCATTGTCAGGGGCGTTGAGGGCACTGGCAGAAAACGCTTAACACATGAGGGGGTAGCAAAAAAATCCATTCTCACGATACGCAATACCGATACTCTCTGCTTACCACGGTCCCTGGCGGCGGCGCGCGCGTATGCCGAGCGGGGTGAAATACGCTCAGGTAGTTTACATGCAAACTGGCAACGTATGAGACAGACTAATGGTTCATTGCAGAAAAACGCTGCTCTTGAATTAACGAACGCAGCAGGAGTTATAGTACCGTCAAACGGCTGCGGTGTCCGCGAGATTGCTCTCTACCAGAATTATCTCGCGCAGCACGGTATTGCCATAGTAGTTTATGAATTTTTGACACTCGGGAGGGGGAATGCACCTTTGTTCGATGGCTCGCAGCAAGTCTCAAATACTTTTGGCAAAATCGAACACACACTGCACATTTTATATTACGAGCGTTCGCATCATTATCAGCCGATATTAAATTTACGAGGCGCCGTGGGAAGCCGCGATTTTTGCTCCTCGTGTAATTCGCAATACCGTAGATTTGGCCATAGATGTTTAAAAAAAAAGTGCCCGCGCTGTATGACGTCACCACCGTGCGACCCCGAAGTAAATACAGCTATTCGATGTGAGGCGTGCGCGCGCGAGTTTTACGGGGCGCAATGTTTCGAAAATCATTTGATTGTTAAACAGTACAGAAAACGCAAATCAAACAGTGTGTGTGCCTCGTTCAAACGATGCCCCGAATGCCTGAAAATTGTCAGGCCTCTCGATAAAAGACGAAAACACGTTTGCGGTGTTGCCTTTTGTAAAGTATGCAGAGCGGATCGACCCAATTATCACAGGTGCTTTATGAAGCCTTTTCGCGGCGGTCAAAGCACGGGGAAAATACTTTTTATATTCTACGATTTTGAGACTCAGCAATGTACACAGGTACCAGGCGATGCGAATACTTTTCTACACGAGCCCAACTTGTGCGTAGTTCAACGAGTTTGCACGTATTGTTGCACTCGTGATTCGATGGCCGAGCCATGCGAGTATTGCGACTCTCGACAATATGTATTTCGACAGCAGCCTGTGGGTCAATTGGTCGAGCTTGCTATGCAGCGTGTCGAGCATTTTTCGCGCACTATCTGTATTGCTCATAATGCCGGTGGCTTTGATGCGCAGTTCATTTTGCGCTATTTAATCGAAGAAAAAAAGGTCCAACTGCCGAGTATAATTATGAACGGTACGAAAATCATCTCGATGCGTGTTGAAAAACTTGTTTTTCTCGACAGTCTAAACTATTTTCACATGCCTCTCAGTGCGCTTCCTAAAGCCTTCGGTCTCACAGGAGCTATCGTTAAAGGTGTTTTCCCTCATCTGTTTAACAGGCCAGAAAATCAAAATTATGTGGGTCCTCTACCAGCCGTAGAGTATTATTCCCCCGACACGATGCGCCCCGCAGAGCGTGAAAAATTCTTAGCCTGGTATCACGAGTCTAAAGACAGAGACTATGTGTTTGACTTTTCGAAGGAACTCGTAAGCTACTGCACGGACGACGTTACGATCTTGAGACGCGCGTGTATGGCTTTTCGTGACATGTTTATAGCCAGCGGCCGGGTTTGTCCGTTTGACGAGAGCACAACGATAGCCTCGGCCTGCTTCAGGGTCTTTCGGAAAAATTTCCTCAAAGACAATACGATCGGCATTATGCCACTGGGTGGCTATAGGTGGGTGCATACCCAATCAAAAAAGGCTATTTCATGGCTTGTATGGATGGAGCATACTCTCGGAAAGCGTATTATACACGCTGGTCGTTCGCGCGAATTTAGACTACCTCAAAATTTACTAGTCGACGGCTATTATGAAGCAGGCAATACCGCGTACGTATTACAATTTCATGGCTGCTATTGGCACGGTTGCCCTCAATGCTTTTCCCTCAATAGAGACTGTAAACAACGCGGTGATATATCAATGGACGAGCGGTTAGAAAGAACTCTTGCTATAGCTAATAGAATTCGCTCGGGTGGTTACCAGTTAACGGAAATTTGGGAATGTGAGTGGGACAGACTTTTGGAAACTAGTGCTGAAATTCGTGAACTCATACGGGATCATCCGCTGACGAGTGCGGAACCCTTAAATCCTCGTGATGCTTTCTTCGGCGGTCGCACGGAGAATATGGTGACGCTCTACGATGTTAAAGAGACGGAGCGCATACGCTACGTAGACGTCTGCTCTCTGTACCCATATATTTGCAAATTTGGTAAATACCCTATCGGGCATCCGAAAGTATATATAGGCGGGGAATGCTTAGAGATGACAGGACCCACTAACGATCTAGCGTGTGTCGAAGGCCTTGTGAAATGTACCGTTCTACCACCGCGCGATCTCTACCATCCTGTTTTGCCTGTACGTATGCATCAGCGACTGCTGTTCTCTCTGTGCCGCACATGCAGTGAGATGATGAATGAGGAAGAGTGCATGCATGACGATCCGGATGAGCGTGTGTTCGAGGGTACCTGGGTTGCCGATGAATTGCGAAAAGCCGTCTCATGCGGTTACACGATACTCCACATTGTCGAAATCTGGCAATACGAAGTAACGCAATTCAATCGTGACACGCAAACGGGAGGCCTATTCGTCGAGTACATTAACACCTTTTTGAAGATCAAGCAGGAGGCGAGTGGGTGGCCTGAGAACTGTTTGGACGATGAATCCGCCAAGGAGCGTTATATCGCTAGTTTTGAGCAATCAGAGGGGATTCGTTTGAATCGTCAGTCGATAACCAAAAACCCCGGCCTACGCTCAGTCGCCAAACTATGTCTGAATTCGTTCTGGGGAAAATTCGGACAACGCGAAAATCTGCCACAAACAGTCGTAGTATCAACGCGTAAAAAACTTATGGAGTTATTAACTAATCCGGAATACGATATTACAGGTATGCTGCCGGTGAACGATGAAGTTCTTTACGTCAATTATATTAAAACCTGTGAGGCTGTGGTACCCTCCAGTATAGCTAACGTTGTAATAGCTGCATACACCACGGCACAAGCGCGTTTAAAACTTTATGGTTACCTGGAACGACTGGGAAGACGTGCATTGTACTGCGATACCGACTCCGTAATTTATGTAACGAGAGAGCAGCCTAATACCTACGAGCCCCCAATAGGACAATTGCTTGGCGATTTAACAAACGAACTAACCACCTATGGTGAGGGCAGTTACATAAGAAGTTTCATTTCCGGCGGTCCTAAATTTTATGCGTTCATCGTGCGCGCGCCTGACGGGACAGAGAGTGAGGTTTGCAAAGTTAAGGGTATCACACTTAATTTTGCAAACAATGCGTTAATAAACTATGAGTCCGTACGATCCTTCATCGTGGGTGAGCGAGAGGATCCTATTGTACTGAGATACGGCGCCATTAGGCGTACAGAACTTCACCATGTTGTCACACGGGGTGAGACAAAAACGTGCAAGCCATCGAGCATTAAGCGTAGACGTGATGGACGATATGGATCGCTTCCCTACGGTTATCGCCATTTGTAAAATATGCTGTAAATATATTTTTTACGTAAAACCCGGAAATCTTATTTAATATTGTACTGAACCTAAATTTCCTCATTTACCGCGATGGACACGAGGTGGCAACATCCCTGGACTTCTATGATCTGCGGGCCGACAGGTTGCGGTAAAACGTATTTTGTTAAAAAATTTCTGAAATGTATCACGCATATGAACAGCGAGCGCTTCAAGAGAATAATATTTTATTATTCCGAGTGGCAGACAGCATATACGGAGTACGGCGATGCTATAGAATTTCGCGAAGGATTACCCCAGACTGCCGATTACTCAAACGACCCCCGCGCGAAGCTCTTAATTATTGATGATCTAATGCGTGAAGCATCGAACAACACCGTTGTCGATCTATTCACCAAAGGCAGTCATCATAAGAACTTGAGCGTTATTTTTATAACGCAAAATTTGTTTCATCAGGGTCATGGTCAACGGGACATCTCTTTGAATGCTAATTATATCGTTATCTTCAAAAACCCTCGCGATCGTGCTCAAATACAGCACTTGGCGCGCCAAATATGCCCCGAAAATCCGCGATTTCTACAGGAGGCTTATTACGATGCAACATCTAAACCGCACGGTTATTTGTTGCTAGATCTGAAGCAATCAACACCCGATAATTGTCGATACCGTACATGTATTTTCCCTGATGATACTCGCCATTTCGTTTACGTACCGCGAAAGAAATTAAAAAGCGGTGACACATATGGGGAATTACCAGTTCTACGTCTGTGATGGCACGCGGCGGATCGTCGCTTTGCAAGAAGAGCGTTGCGATATTGAACGCTCTTCAATATCTCACCAAAGAACAACGTGAGGCTATTTTGCGGAAAGCGGATTCTCGTATAATACGCTGCATTTGCGAGTGCTCTTTAAACGTTCTTCGCGGTAATATTCCTCTCAAAGCCAACCAACGGAAAAAACTGCGCCGCCACGCGCCCCTTCTCAGGCGCTTAGCCGCGAATAGGGGCTGCTGGAAAAGTAAGAAGAAGTTTGTCATTCAAAGCGGTGGATTTTTACCCCTGCTGGTTGCCCCAATCCTCGGTACCATATTGTCAAATCTAATAGCCAAATAATGGAGCATGCCAGGAAAATGGTTCTGGTGCCCGAGGAGCGTCTGTTACATCTAGACCCCCAAAAGCGCAGTGTCAGCGATAGCGAGGCACGCCCGGTGAGCCAAGCGGAGAAAACAATTACGGCGACTCTGAATCGCCTTGATATGGAGATGAGCGAAATTTTAAAATCTAATGCGTACGGTGACGAGCGAGAAAAATGGCTAGCATATTTGCGCGTATTACAACGTTATCTTCATTTCGTCGATGGCGAACGAGCACAGCTGTATCATGAGCTTGTGAAGGAACAAAAAAAAGACACACACCCTGTGGAAAGATCAGCAGCAGTAGTAGCAGAAACACGAATGAACGATTCCATCATTGTTGAGAGTGTGCCTGCGAAATTCCGCAATAAAGCGAAACTCTTATTGCGACGACTACATGATGCGCCGTCCTCAGATTTTTCTTGGAATGCAGCCGGTGTGGTCTCTGTCAATGGAGAAACAATCAAACATTCAAACATTGTTGACCTTGTAAATGACGCAATGCGTGCGAGAAAGATGGCCAAACCGGCGGGTCGTAGAGTCTTTGCAAATTTTTTAAGGGCTATACAAGCACCTCGCGAGTTTGTGGGAAACGACGAACTGTGGCTGGAAACGCAAGCCAATTCAACATTACGCTCGCCCCGCAGTAACAGCACGACCGACGCTGACGACGAGGACGTTAGCGATACCAGTCATTCCGAGTTCTACAGCGGTAGTGAGAGCAATAAATTAGCCGCACAGAGCGGGCGTGGTAAGAGAAAACGGTTCACCTGGTCCTCTCTCAAACTGTCGGTATGAAAACACTTGAAAAAATTTACTTTGATCCTTCACATGAGGCGTCTTTTTCCGGTGCTACTAAGCTGTTACACGTAAGTCGTAAAAAGAAAATCTCCCAAAAAAAAACGATACAGTGGCTCGAAGCACAGGATGCTTTCACCAAGCATAGAGCGATACGCCGACGATTTCCTCGACGCATCTACAATGTACAGAACATTGACGATGTTTGGGAGGCTGATCTTGTAGACCTTCGTTCGCTCAAAAGTTATAACGATGGTTATACCTATCTTCTTGTGGTCATAGATGTGCTCAGTAAGTACGCGTGGGTTGAGCCGGTGTACGACAAGGCTGCTTTAACAGTGGCTAACGCTCTGGCTCGTATACTTTCGCTGAAAAGCACAAGCGGCCGATCTCCCGTTTGTCTACAATCGGACAAGGGTCGGGAATTTACAGGGTCAGTTTTTCAGACTTTCTTACAGAAGCATAATATTCAGTTCCGGGCGAGCCGCAACCCTGACGTAAAAGCAGCTGTTGTAGAGCGTTTCAATCGAACGTTGAAAGAAAGAATGTGGCGATACTTCACGTATTCGCGCCAAAAACGTTATATCGACGTTTTGCAGAATATAGTCTCCGCATATAATCGTACTATACATAGCGGTATTAGAATGACACCCGCATCTGTGACTTTGCTTACATCTGCTAAAGCGCGCGATAATCTAATGCGGCGATACAAACAACAGTATCCTGTACAGCGGTCGCCTCCTAAATATAAGCCGGGTGATATTGTCCGCATCAGTAGCGCGAAGGCTGCCTTTGCTAAAGGATACGAGAGCGGTTGGAGCAGTGAGCTGTTTAAGATACATCGTATATCCGTGAGTAGCCGCCCTATCGTGTACATTCTGCATGATCTCAACGGCGAGGAGATTGACGGCTTTTTTTACGAACCTGAGTTATCTAGAGTCCAAAGGTGGGGTAAGAAAAAGTAGGCGCGATGAGTGATACCGAGTTTTTTGTAGTTCTACCTAGCAATAGCAGCATGAAGTACTACCCTAATAACCGGACGACACAATACACCACACACTTGCCACAGAGTGTAAATTTACGCGGCAAATGGGGCGTTTCCTTAGCCGAAATACACATACCGATGACTGTTCTACACGTGCCGCCTGAAGGTGAAAAAAACTTTATTAGTTTAGTGACGAACGCAACGACCCCGGGTGTTGAGACCAATGTCGAATTTAAAAACGAGCGTGCCTGCGTACCATCTGGAGTATACCGTAGCGTATCCACACTACTCGAAGCAGTTAACGAAATTCAATGTATTGCAGGACATTTGAAATTCCAGCATACTTTTAACGGCTATGTCTCAGTAGAGCGTGTCTGCACCGAGTGCAAAAATCTAGAACACGCTTTCCACTGTTCCCCCATAATTAACAAAATTTTAGGCTTCACTCATAGCGCGGGTCTTGTGGTAACGAATCAGTATATTGCACCACAGCCGGCTAGCCTCATGAACGGTATACCCAATATGTTGTTTGTTTATACGGATATTTGTGAGTCCTACATGACCGGTGATGTACACGCACCATTATTACGTGTCGTCCCCTTTGACATTGATAATAATTATAACTATGGCTCTGTGAAAATCAAAAGTTTTTCGCCGCCGCGGTACATACCTCTTCTACGTACCAGCTTTCAAACGATAGATATCGATATAAGAGATGAATTCGGGCATTGGATGCCATTCGAGGGTGGAACGCTAACCGTGACACTCCAGTTCAAACGTCTAGCTTAGTTGTGGTAGAGAAAAAGGGAGAGAGAGAGAGAGAGAGAGAGAGAGAGAGAGAGAGAGCAACATGAATTACTACGATGCGTACTTTGACACACAAGTGGGAGGAGGTAGAACAGGGTACGGGGGGATTAGCCAGGTATACATAGGGTCGCCGAACCAGCGGGGTCACGGTATTGGTAGTTTCCTTGGCGGTCTTTTTCGTCGCATTTTACCTCTCTTAAAACAGGGGGCACGAGCTGTCGGTAAAGAGGCTATACGGTCAGGCCTTAATGTGGCGAGCGATATAATGGATGCGGGAATTCAGCCTAGGGAAGCCTTCAAATCGCGTTTGCGCGAATCGGGTGTGAGTTTGAAGCGAAAAGCTGAGGAAAAACTCAATAACCTTATGCGTGGTTCAGGATATAAGACCTCGAAAAATCACAAGCTTGCCCATTCACTCAGTAGCTACAGTGCGCGTAGCATCGGCCTAAAAAAGAAAACCGCTGCGGTGAAGAAAAAACGTACAAGCCGTGTTAAAAAAAAGAAGGGAGCAGCTAGAAAGAGAACGTCGAAGAAGAAGAAGTCGCGAGCTAGGACGGTGTCAGATATCTTCTCGTGAAAATGGCGTTCTTGCATACCCATTCGTGTGAGTGCTTGAAGTCTGAGCTGGAACTATTCTCTCTACCGCCGACTCAAACAACCATCGAGGGAACGCAATGGGTGCACTATAAACCGATCTCATCTCTGACGGATGATTCACCAATAGAGTTTGTGGTACCTGGCCAAGGTGACGAATACATCGATCTTGCTCATACCATGCTAAGCATACGCGCCCAAATACGCTCGAGCGCAGTGAAACCAGACCCTACCATTAGAGTGGGTCCGGTCAATAATTTACTTCATTCATTGTTCAATCAAGTCGATGTATTTCTCAATCAGAAACTCGTATCTCCGCCCAATAATGCTTATGCATACAGGGCATACATTGAAAACTTATTGAATTATGGGCAGGGCGCGAAAAGCTCTCATCTTTCAAGTTGTCTGTGGTACGGTGATACAGCCGGTAAAATGGACGATGTAGCAGAAGCTAATGCAGGCCTTGCTAATCGTCGAATGGTCCTCAATGGGCGCAATGAGATCGATCTCCTCGGTCACCTCCATTGCGATATTTTTAATCAAGAGCGATTTCTTATAAACGGCGTGGAGATGCGATTACGTCTTGTACGTACCAGCGACGCATTCTGTCTTATGACTTTCTCGAAAGATTTCAGCATGCATATTACCGAGGCATCGCTTCTCGTACGCCGCGCTAAAATTGCCCCTGGTATACTTTTAGCTCACGCGCGAGCATTATCAAAATCTACAGCAAAATATCCTTTGACACGTGTCGAGGTTAAGTCTATATCGATGCATGCAGGTGTGCACGGCGATACCCTGGACAATGTTATACTGGGGCAACTGCCGAAGCGCATCATTATAGGGTTTGTCGATAATAAAGCATTCAACGGTAACCGCGCATTGAATCCGTTTAACTTTCAGAATTATAAAATTAATTATCTCGCGTTATATGCTGACGGTGTGCAGATACCATCGAAAGCACTCCAACCTAACTTTGACGACACACATCTATATGTGGATGCGTATCATACATTATTCTCAGGGACCGGCATTCACTTTCTCAATCAGGGTAATTCAATTTCTCGCACAGCGTATCCCTGGGGCTATTGTCTTTTTGCGTTTGATCTAACGCCCGATCTTTCGGCGAACAGTAACAGTCATTGGAATTTGGTGAAACACGGTAGTGTGAGGCTCGAGGTACGCTTCGGTGAGGCGATAACTTCAACGGTAAATTGTGTCGTGTATGCGGAATATGATAACGTCGTGGAGATTGATGCTTCCCGGCAAGTTATTGTAGATTTCAGCGGTTGAGCTCTTCAGTTCGAGCAGAGCGCTCACAGCAGAACCATCATGAGTATCGCGATAGACATACAAGGCTTAACGGATAAGCACTACAACTTTATACCAAAAGAAGTGGCTGTTGCGTCAATCGATTCATCGTGGCACGATCATTGGATCGTCGCTCCACCTCACGCGTACAGACAATTACCGCCGGATGTGAAAAGAGCGAACGAACGGGTGACGCGTGAGCATCACGGTATAAAATGGTTCGAGGGTCATACGCCATTACGCTGCATTGAGAGAATTTTGAGGGCAATCGCTACCGGTTCTACGCGGATATTTGTACGAGGCTCCGCTAAATCATCCTATTTAGCGCAGCTCACCGGTTACTATATTATAAATTTGGAGGAGGACGAGGATAATATCTCATTTCAGCATCTTCCGGGGGCCGGTACACATTGCTCATATCACGCAGCGGTACGGGAAAATCAACCGTATAAGTGCGCCCTGGATAATGTGATGAGAATTAAAACACTGCTCTGTCAGAGCGAGCGTCGCGAATCGCTATGGGAATATAGGACAACAACAGCGTTATCGGTTGGCTTGCCCTGCGACGAGTCCTGCTATGAACAGCCTTCAAATCCTCGACTCTCTAAGTGATATAAAAAAGCACGCTGTTGGTGTATACCCCGCAGATCGGATACCAAAAGTTTGGACAAAACCAACGGGTATTGTCGTGAATACTGATGGATATAAACAACCCGGCACCCACTGGATCGCCATGTACGTCGATCGTGACGGACGTGGATGGTACTTCGACAGCTACGGCCTACCACCAATCATCCCACAGCATCTCCGCCGACTCCGAGGAAACTGTAAACTCTTCCGATACAGCACTGATCAGCTTCAAGCTACGGATTCGCAGTGCTGCGGACAGTATTGCATTATGTTTCTTCATTATATGTGTACTGGCTTCGGTATGCATAAGTTTAGAAGCGTATTTTCAAATGATCTATCGCGCAACGATAAAATAGTTGACGATTACTACAAGGCCTTTACCCGTAAGCAGAATAAAGCTACGCGTAAAATGTTCAATAAGGGTCTGCCCACAGGAGGCAGCAATTCCTTCAATCATAAAAGTTTACATTGTGTACAGGGGTGCTGCTCCCGTAACCGTTAACCGTTCAATAAAATGATGGCTGTTGAAATATTTCTCTGTGTCTCGAACTTTATTCAGCGGCGCATAGCAACGACATCGTCAGCAATTTTGCTAGAGGTCCCGTCTGGCGCTCTTCGGCATCAGCCATTTTGTTTTGCGCGACTCTTGGCGAAACGTGGTGGGGGAAACGGCCGTGGTGGGGGAATCGGCGGTTATGATGGGCGGGTATAGCAGACCTATAAAGCATCAGTCGTTCTCGGGTAGCAACAGCAGAAGCATATGCAGAGAAAACGGTGCGAGTTAAAAGTACGCGTTGAAGCATTCTTGCAAAACTTAGCTGCTCTTCAAACGCTCATCCAGAGAAGAACAGCATTACAAATTTTAACCCGTGAAATTCAAAAGCTCGATATCAGTGATGGACTTCTCCCAAATCAACAAGATCGGAAAGTTGTCGGAGTTCCTTCCGGCGAAAAAATTGTCGGAGCTTTCGCTAAAAACAGACTACAAGATTTCTGATGTACGGGCCGTAAAAACACGCTTCGGGCCCCGAATCATTGTTGAAGTGGACAGGGAGTTCACGTGCTTTCTACCATCCAGATTCACCAAAGTTCTGGAAAACGAAACGCTGTTCCAGCAGATGGTAACGGCTGCGCGCGAGAATAATCTTCTCATGGAGTTCTTCGGGGACGATTTTAACAGTCTGGAATTCAAACCAGCCGCCGCGTAGTGCAGCGTGGTTCAGTCTACCCAGAGCAGCCATGGCAAGCACGGCTTCCGATAATAGCTGCTATAAACCGTGCCCGCTGCTGCTACAAATATCCCATAATCTCAACAATTGCTTGACAAAAAGTGTGCGGTTGGGTATTGAAGTCATCGGTGCTAATCAATTACATCCTGTCATACGCTTCACATGCGACAGCAACGGCTGGGCAGCGCTAAATACTCCCTCGTGGTTGGATTTTCGCGAACGTTTCTCTACGATCACAGCGTATCTCAACGACGAGGGAAACACTCCTGCGGTCCACACCGTGGTTTCCTGCGATAGTTACAATTTAGAATACGGTGAACATCTCAACCAGCCCGCCGTAACTATCCAAAACTGCAACGACTACGGAGCAAACGCTATACACCATGCGGCGCCATTCTTCACCTTCATAAAAGATGACTTCGTCGTGATGCAGCTATTGGAGGAACGCATAAACGACTACATGGCATGGCTTCATCGCTCCACCGAGGACGTGACAAAGTGTAAAAATACAGTTGTCAGCGTAATCGCAACCGAAATATTCAGCATGACAGCGCGTCGTTTACGACGACGGATTCGTAAAAGGAAGGCGGAAATTCAAGCAAGCGTTCAACGCACCCTATCCTGTATTCCCGGTGAACTCTCCGCACGCGCCAGAACAAGCGTCACCGATAATCTCATAAAGCATCAATTGAAACGGTTAATTAGCAGCGATATCATGTACATATCATAAAAATGTATACTTTGTGAACATATTTGAATAAAGCAAAAAAAAAAAAAAAGGGGGCCACTATGGCGAACCCTCCACTCCGGCCATCCCCACTCCATCCCCTCCACCTCGGATACCGAGGAGAGGGGGGAGGGGTGGGGGTAAGGACGGTCATCCCCACTCCACACCCCCCACCACCTCGGCTACCGAGGAGTGGGGGTAGGAGTGGGGATGAGGAGTGGGGGTCGCCATAGTGGCCCCCATACTACTTTCATGTAATGATTGAAAAAAAATTTTTTTTTCAAAATTCAATTGCCAATCCGTGTAGAGAATTTATTCAAGTTTTTGAAACCAACCTCAAAATTTCTGTGCGATCATTGGTTGCTGAGATATTGGTAATCAAAGACAAAATGATCTTTTTCCATTCAAACACCGATATCTCAGCGAGAAATGCTCGTATCGAGATTTTTAAAAAACCAAATTAAAGCTGAATAAACAAGCGTGAGCCGATTCAGTATGGATTCCATCTTCTGCAGATCGGCTTTGTGCACCACTGGAGAACCAGAGTCGGTGATCCAACCATTCCTATTCCATTCCGGTATCAACTCGGTATAGCACTTGACCACGTTTTCCGAATCAGTGTACACTCGCAACTCTTTGATCCCGGCATCATCGACAATTTGGGCGGCCTTTGTAACCGCCTGAATCTCGGCTATGTTGTTGTCAGCAGGGCCAAGCACAGGAGCCGAAACGTTGCTGCGGAAGAATCGGGACTCAGTGAGTCATTAGCCTTGGAGGAATGGTATCTTCATTGGGAATTGAGAAATAACGATCTGCCATTGGATACACTGCAGAGACATTATGACAACGCCGCCCTTGTTTTTTCTTTATCGGGGATAGTGAAAAAAAAAGGAAACGCAAGATGTCGTACGAATATTTCATATTTTGTTTGGAAGTGTGACTGACAGTGAAATTTATGAAGCATTTTGCGTTACCTGGATGTAGGTTTTTAAAATAATTTTTGTTTAACGACTGGAATATTTTCCCGAATATTTCGTAAGGAAATTGACCAAATTGAAGAGGTAACATTCGGTATCAATATCCAGTATTTTGGGATCTTGTATGGAAGTATAACGGACAGTAGAATTTTACAATACATTATTAATTGCCCTGATTTGCATTTTCCGATGATTTTTCAACCATCCCGGTATGAAGTAAAAAAATTCTTTCACAGGAAACAAACAAAAAGTAAAATTTTATACAGAAATTAAGGGTTCTGTAATCGAACATGCATTGATAATTGACAATGAGACGATAATGGGCAGGCGGCATTGCCTCAATTTGTTTTTTGAACAATTTTTGGATCACCGTAAAAAACGTCTTTGAGAAATTAATTCGAACAAAATTGAAGAAAAAATGGTGGAAGCAAAATTTGTTATAAATATTCAGGGTTTCGCAACCCTACACGAAAGTATAATCGCCACGACAATTTTAACACATGGTTAGAATTTCTCTGCCATCCAATTTTAAAGCATTTTTCAGAAGATACACATTTACTCGTTTTACATTTACCTTACCACCCAAAAGTAGTAAAATCGGATATAGAAGATTGACTACGTCGCAAAGACATTTAAATCCCTGGTGGCTCAAAAGTTTAGAACTTACAAGCAGCTGCCTTCGCAAAACCAAATACCAATGCCGGCGGCCTTCGCCCCGGTAGTGGCACTTTCGACACAAGCCCCACTCGTGTGAACCTTGACGAAACCGCTCTCCTCCACCTCGAAGTCTTTACCCTCCTAAAACACGAAGAAATTTTAATCAATTGAAAAATATCGATAGCGCTCATCATTAGGAACATATAACGAAAAACAGGATAAGTTTACCATTCTTTCACTTCGTCACTTTTAGAACGAGTACTTGAGAGCGTTTGAAGATGTGACCGTCTTGGTTCGATTCGCAGCTCTGACTGACGATCTCGTCTCCGTTTCGTCCGAGTTCCGGGCTCTTCTCTTTGCTCGGCTATCGGTCTTCCCATTGGCTACCGCAGCGCCCAAACCGTCGAACGCTGATAGGTTCTGGGAAGTTCCCGAAATTCTCGGGATTCGACATACGACCAGTGTTCCTCTCCAAAGAATACCGCCAACGAAAATAAGACGAAGGAAAAAAAGAAACCGTTGTAATCTGTTTATGGTCCTCGCGACCGTTGCGGTTACTCGGGTTACGTACAAAGTAAATGCGCCCGTAACCAACACCTTTTTTCGTTTTCGTTCGTCCCTCGAAGATATGGAAGCTTATCTAATGTGTCGACGATTCGAGGACGACCAGACTTCGTAGTTTTTGATTACATCGTTCGGGTTATAGCGTCGTTTTCGGGGAAATCATATCGCCATTTTTTCGAGTATTGTGTGGAAAATCGATGGGTTTTTCCCAAATTTGAACCCAAAATACGAGACCTTTTGGTTCTAATTTTGATTACGCTTGGCGTTAACATGCACTTTTTTCTGAGGAAACTAAACAAAAAAGGGACAAGTAAACTTTAGTGTGAATATTCAGTATTTTGGGATGGTACAGAAGTAATTACAATTGACTATAAAATATTAATAGTCTGAATTGCTGTTTTCGGATATTTAGAGAATTTTTGTAAATCACAGTAAGAATGTCTTAGAAAAAAAATTATAAGGAATTTTAACCAAACAAACGCGTCAAATTGAGATGACGAATTAGGAAATAAAAATGGAATTACGAATAAGTAGAATGTAAAATATAAAAGGTTTTTCAGTATAAATATTCTGTATTTTGTAATGGTACAGAATTATAATTGACCATAAAATGTTCATAGTCTAAATGGTAGTTTTTAGCATTTTCAGACAATTCCTGGAAAATTATAGGCCTCCGAAGTAACTCTTGTGGCGCACCCTTGCGGCGAGTTTTGGCAAAACTTGGATTGGTTTTCGTCTGCTAGTGCAGTATGCCAGTCGCCATTTAAATCAGGTGTCCAATCGATGATGCTTGCTCAAGCCTAGCTCTTTCGTGTTTGTGCCGTTTTGACTTAACCGCCATGCGCCAATCCAAGTTTTGCCACCGGCAGCCATTACGGGGCGCCATCACGAAAGTTACTTCGGAGGCCTATAGTGCGACCAGCTATTTAAAAAATAATGAAGAAATTGCATGAAACGAACGAGTAATATTGAAATGATGAATTATGGATTTAAATTTGAATTACGAATGAGAAATATGCAAAATTCAGGTTTCTGTTTGTAAATCGTTTTTGCACACCAAGAGAGACCTCTAAAATTCTTTCAGCGAAATCGGACAAAAGTGGGACTAGTAGAATGCAGTATTTGTAATGGTACAGAAGTAATTACGACTGATCATAAAATTATAGTACATAGTCTAAATCGCCCTGGTTTTGGGCTTTAAACGTTTTTTTTTTGCAACACCACAGGAAGAACGTATATTTATTGTTAATCTACAAGGAAATTGAAGGAAAAAAACGAGAAAATTGAAATGATGAATTATGGACTTTAATTGGAATTATTGAAGAGTAAAACTATAAACTAAAAATGTTTATTTCGGATTACCTGTCGTTGCAGTCACACCAAGAATGATTAAAAATTCTTTCACAAAAATCGAACAAAAAAGGGACAAGTAAAGGTCAGTATTTTGCAATGAAACAGAAGCAATTTCAACTAAACGTAAAATATTATTGGTTGAAATTGGTCTGAATGGTAGGAAAATCGCAGTATCTTTAAAAAAATGTACGAGGAAATTAAACGAAACGAACGAGTAAAATTGAAATGAAGAATTATGGATTACACATGGAATTATTTAACAGTAAAAAAATTAAATAAAACATTCTGATTTCTGTCTTTCAACCATTTTGCCGTCACACTAAGAATTACTATAGAAATTATTTCACCGAAATTGCAATAATCAAATTTCGAATAAATATTTAGTGTTTGGTAATCTTCGATAAGATTACAATCGGCAATAAAACGTGAAGACGTTAATTTGAAAAAAATTTAGGCCTCAAATTGTTTATAAAATGAAAAATATTTATCAGTGAGAAAAAAACTTCGAATAATTACTAAACAAATATACTTGAAAAAATTGTGTTAATATTTGAGACTGATCGGTTTTTGCATTTCCGAGAAATTTTTCTCACCGACTTTAAAAACACAGTTTTGAGAAAACCGCGTTGAAAGTTTCAAAAGCACTTTCGAATGCTCTGACACATCATTACAAATGTGCGTGTAACTTCGAGAATATTCGCCGGATAGACAAGGTAATTTCCGTGTACTTAAATCTATGTACATTACGAAAAAAAAAAGATTTAAAAAATCGATTTCTCGCAAATTTGAATTGTATATAACCCCTTAAAAACTCTTTTTGTTGCACATATCTACTTATAAAAATATAGTCTACTTCATTATTATATATCGGCAACTGAATTAATTCCACCTCGCCGAATTCGAGACAGAATTTTTCGTAGCACCGACGAACATTGTAATTCACCAGAGTCGTGGCGAACAGTAGATTTTCAATACTCAGTCGATCGACTCTATAATATTGTAACAGAAGTCACTGGTATGTGATACGTTATGCGTTCAATTTTTGGTATATTGTATAAATCATTTGAAAGAGTTACGTTACGGAATAAATCGTCTCGTAGAGAACGGACAACAATCAATAAAAAATTACGAATTAATCCTTTTTCAGAGGGCATTTCGTCAGAAAGAGAACTATTTTTGTTCACAGTACGAAAGATCGCAGGGTCGAGTACTCTTCGCCGTTTTTTCTGCGTGGGCGACAGGAAACGAAACTCGCAGGATTCAATTCGCTGAATGTAGAATTTTTGTTAGAAAAAGCTGAAAAAATCGATTTTTGTCTTTCGATTTCGGTTGATTCGAGGCCCACTTTAAATTTCGATCGTAAATTTTTTTCTTTATCTTCGAGTACGTTCATCAGAAGTACTCGAAGACAAAGAAAAAAAAACTCACTGTAAACACGTGTGAAAGTCGATAAACTTCTGCACCTCTTGGGACGAGAGTTTTTCGTAAACGACCCCGGGAAATTTGTGTACCTGCCCTTGCATTGCTCCCCGAGAGAAATGAAAAAATGATTTTTAGACAAATTCGCGCGCCTCTAGATTTTTCAAGTACAGTAAATGAGACATATTTTTTTATTTTTGCCATGTCTGGTAAATCCCAGGCGTTCTAGCGCAACCGCGTAGTAATATCTCATTGTACTGCTGACGAAATGCGATACAAATAATTCGAACGACGCCAACATCATTGCCCGAATGTGTACGTGCATTTTCGATACATTGTACGAGTTTGAAAGTCTTTGTACCTCTTGTTTCTTTTATCGTAATTTCCAGCAACAATGAGGACAAATAATATTTGCGCCGTGAATACAATCGGTGACAAGAAAATCCGGAAAAAGCTCGAAATTTTTTCCCAATTTTTTATTTTCTCGTGTATAAATCATCGAAGAAAAAAATGGGAATTTTTCCCGATTTATTTTCTCCTGTTTAAATTATCGAAAAATAAGTTGAAAATTTTTTCCGTTTTTTCGAGGAAACTTATCATTTTGGTTCATATTTAATTTTAAAAAAGTCCAGAAAAACGTCGGCCAAGACTAGACTCCTACTACACCGGAAAAGTGTACCAAATTTCAAGTCAATCCGTTTATTGAAATGAGCGGATAATAATGAAATGTCGACGACGATGAGCAACAACAGACTGATGACAGCAATAATGATAATCGAGAAAAGACGTGATTATCAATCTGGCGACAACGGCAACAATATAATAATAGTCATAATTATTTCAGTATTGAAAAGGGTAAACTCGTTAGATCGCCCATCGCGAAAATACGGGAAACTACGAGAGAACGAAGCGTGAGAGAATGTGATTTATTGAAAGGAAGAAAAATGAAAGCACCAGAAAGGAAAACGCAAACAAAATTAATCGAGGCACGAAGCAAAGGCTCAAAACTCTAGGACGATCGGCCGAAATTATGGAATCTCCGAGAGGTGGATTCAGACTAAAGGCAGCCATGAGAGGACAGAGACGCGAGGAAGAAAACAAAAAAAACACGATGTTTTTTCAAGATGCACGAGAACGGACTGTGAAAACGTCGAGATAATCGAGGAAAAGATCACTTTTTTCAAGAACAATAATACAGATAAATGAAGGACATTTTGGTAATAATTTTGATAACGCTTGGCGTTATCGTGAACTTTTTTTGAGGAAACTTAACAAAAAGGGACAAGTAAACTTTAGTATGAATATTCAGTACTTTGAGATGGTACAGACGTAATTTCAATTGACCACAAAATATTAATAGTCTGTATTGCTGTTTTCGGATATTAGAGAATTTTTGTAAATCGCAGTAAGAATGTCTTGCAAAAAAAAGTTATATGGAATTTAAACGAAACAAATGCGTCAAATTGTGATGAAGAATTAGGATCTAAAATTGGAATTACGAATGAGTAGAATGTGAAATAAAGGTTTTTCAGTCTAAATATTCTGTATTTTGTAATGGTATAGAAGTAATTACAATTGAACATAAAATCTTAATAGTCTAAATGGTAGGTTTTAGCATTTTCAGACAATTCATGGAAAATCATAGTACGAGCAGCAATTTTTAAAATAAAGAGGAAATTGCATGAAACGAAAGAGTAAAATAAACATGATGAATTATGGATTGAAAATGGAATTATTTAAGAGTAAAACTATAAACTAAGAAATTTTTATTTCGGATTTCCTATCATTGCAGTCAGAACAAGAATTATGAAAAAAAGCTCACAGAAATCGAACGAAAAAAGGGACAAGTAAAATTCAGTATTTTGCAATAGAACAGAAGCAATTTCAACTTAACGTATAATGTTATTGGTTTAAATTGGTCTAAATGGTAGGAAAATAACGGTAAGATCTTCAAAAAAAATGTACGAGAAAATTAAACGAAACCAACGAGTAAAATTGAAATGAACTATGGATTACGCATGGAATTATTTACGAGTAAAACAAATAAAATAAATTCTGGTTTCGGTCTTTTAACCATTTTTGCCGTCACATTAAAATTTACTACAAAAATTCTTTCACCGAAATCGAAGAGTCAAATTTCAAATAAATATTCAGTGTTTGGTAATCTTGAATATGAGTACAATCGGCAATGAAACGTGAATAGGCAGTCCACATTGCCCCGACACTTTTCAGTACAAATACGATGTAATATGTTGGCAGTATCGTGACGGAACTGTAAGTCTTACATATGTCGCCCGAGGATATTTAGAACCTTGTCCGTCAAATCGGACCACTCCACGTGAACAAGCACCAACAAAACAGCGAGTGAACTTCGCAGCAATGAACTCCATTGGTGGCAACCCGCAACATGACCGTGGTGGCGACGCCTCTCTTCTAGTCTCCTTGCCTGGAACAAATAAGAGAAACAACGAACAGAGAAGAACGAAAACTGAAAAAGAAAAAACAATGGGTCTTATATTATCTCAATTGTGGATCAGAACTAGAAAAATCTCCGCGTTCATCATGCGAAAAGTGTTCTCTTTCGACAGGACGGAACCATTGCCTAAGAGGGAATGATACCTCATCGCGGTCGGTATGGTAGAACAATTATAGATTCCCAAAAATCTCGAAAACGGCTCTTCAGATCCCGTCGAAACTTTGCCAAACGACGTCAAATAGATAGACGAACAGCTGTCTTCCCCTCAAAGAACCCCGCACAAATCAAAGGGAAATTGGCCCTCAGTCAAATCGTCTGAAATTTTAGTATGTTGTAGAGGAAGTCGAGCTGATCAAAAGTCATCATGGGCACGAAGCTCGAATTACAGTTCTTTTTGAGATTAGGCGGTTTTGAAAATCTCAACTCTGAAAAAATGGCTTTTTTATTTAAATATGATTTTATTAAAAGTTTCTGCGCTTTTCACACTACGTTCATTCCAGATCGCTCTTCCGGTCCTTTCTTCTCTCCGCAACACTCCTGAAAACCCTCTCTACGTCAACATTTAAACCCTTTACGTCAAGGTGTTTAATTATTGTTACTTTTTTTCTTTCGAATCGGGGTGCTTGATTATCGTGAGTCCCCTTGCCTCTCACATCGGGGTGCTAGATTATCGTGAGTCCCCTTGCCTCTCACGATGCCGTGATTTCTGATTAGTTTGCTACCTCAACATCCACGACCTCTCGAATGTTGAGATCTCTTTGAGGTGGTCGATGAGCTGCATCTTGAACGTTTTCTATCAAGGCAGTCGAAGGATAATGGATATTATCTTCATGTCTGGCATAACCCAAGAACCATAAGACACTCGCAACATGTGCACATGTTCCAAGTGTTCGAGCACCAGATTTGCACGTACAATAGTATCCATTGATCAGCTCTTCATCGAGTCGTTCTTGACCTTGCTCTACGTCGTTAACATTATTGTACGATACGAAAATCTGATACTTCGTGTTACTACGGAACCGAGAAAAAACCCTTATTCGCAGAAATGATGGGTCTATGACGTTCTGGTCGAGTTGATACTCTTCATTGTCGTCATGTTGGAGTTTATCTTGAATGTAAGATGAACTCAATCGAACTTGATACGTCCCAAACGTAAGATTTCTCAAATAATCTAAAGAAAGCCGTGGAAACAGAGGCAGATCGTTCGCATTTAAGCGTGTCCATTGTCCATTCCTTCTACAGAGATTATCCACTTCGACTCTTGCTTGAACAACATTTGGTTCCCTCCTCCTAGAAATCTCGGAGGGTTTTGAGAAGAGGAATGTTGCGCAGAGAAGGGAGGACCTGAAGAGCGATTAGGAATGAACGTAGTGTGAAAAGCGCAGAAACTTTTAATAAAATCATATTTAAATAAAAAAGCCATTTTTTCAGAGTTGAGATTTTCAAAACCGCCTAATCTCAAAAAGAACTGTAATTCGAGCTTCGTGCCCATGATGACTTTTGATCAGCTCGACTTCCTCTACAACATACTAAAATTTCAGACGATTTGACTGAGGGCCAATTTCCCTTTGATTTGTGCGGGGTTCTTTTCTGAATTTGAGAAAAAAATGTAGATTGGCTTATCATAAGCCAATCTAGTTTTTTTTTCTCAAATTCAGAAAAAAATGTAGATTGGCTTATCATAAGCCAATCTAGTTTTTTTTTCTCAAATGCAGAAAATTTGAGGGGAAGACAGCTGTTCGTCTATCTATTTGACGTCGTTTGGCAAAGTTTCGACGGGATCTGAAGAGCCGTTTTCGAGATTTTTGGGAATCTATAATTGTTCTACCATACCGACCGCGATGAGGTATCATTCCCTCCTAAGGTATAGTACCAGATAAGATATAATACCAGATGTACCTGTATGTAAATGCGGATTTTGTTCGCTAAAAAAACACGTTAAAATCGAATGAATGATAAAAAGTGCTTAATTAAAAACCACCCGCACCGCCAGAATTTCATCGAGTTACCAGACCTGTTGTAAGACCGTGGTGTCGACGCCTCTCGTCTAGTCTCCTTGCCTGGAACAAATAAGAGAAACAACGAACAGAGTAAAACGAAAACTGAAAAAGAAAAAACAATGGGTCTTATGTTATCTCAATTGTGGATGACAACTAGAAAAATCTCCGCGTTCATCACGCGAAAAGTGTTCTCTTCCGACAGGACGGAACCATCGCCTAAGGTATAGTACCAGATAAGATATAATACCAGATGTACCTGTATGTAAATGCGGATTTTGTTCGCTAAAAAAACACGTTAAAATCGAATGAATGATAAAAAGTGCTTAATTCAAAGTATGCTTCATCGCTTGTTATGCATTTTTCCCATCTTTCGGGCAATTTGGCAGTACCACACTAGTAAAAATCTTCCCATATTGCTGCGAACCATTCATCGAGCTATTTTTTCACATCTTCGTACGAACCAAAGCACTGCTCAGCAAGTGCATGATCTAGTCGTTCGATTTTTTCTTTCCGCTAATCCGATCCGACTATCAGAAGGCACTCGTGCCATACATGTTTGAACATGGAATATACATCCGATCCGATTGTCGAATCCGAGTTCCGAAAGTAGGATCGGATATGTATTGCATGTTCAAACAAATGTATGGCACGAGTGCTTTTCGATAGTTGGATCAGGCTGTCGGAAAGAAAAAATCGGACGTCTATTCCCAGCTGAAAAATTACTTTGTATTGCCTCTATCGGTATTCTGGAATTTTTTCAAGCAGCGAATGGGTCAAATCGGTCAATTGTTGTTGATAACGTTTAGTATTAACTATTTCCCCAGGTTTTAACAGCTCATAATAGACCCTGCCCCTCTCGTCCAACCAAACACAGAGCATCGTTTTTCTGCCAAAGCGGTTTGTTCTCACGGCCCATGTTCCGAATCTCTCCCATCTCTCGTAGCCATTTGGAAACAGCTTGTTGAAATCTGCATTCCATACTTGTACACTTGGTAAACAAAGGAACTTTGCATATAAGCAGGGTGTCTACCGACCTGAGAAGTCATGAAAAATCTTAAGACGGAATGACACCTCATCGCCGTCGGTATGGTAGAACAATTATAGATACCCAAAAATCTCTGAAACGGCTCTTCGATCCCGTCGAAACTTTGCCAAACGACGTCAAATAGATAGACGAACAGCTGTGTGTCCCTCAAATTTTCTGAACTTGAGGAAAAAAACGTAGATTGACTTATCATAATCCAATCTACATTTTTTTTCTCAAATTCAGAAAACTTGAGGGGCAGACAGCTGTTCGTCTATCTATTTGACGTCGTTTGGCAAAGTTTCAACGGGATCTGAAGAGCCGTTTCAGAGATTTTTGGGTATCTATAATTGTTCTACCATACCGACCGCGATGAGGTGTCATTCCATCTTAAACGTCATGAAATTACACTTGACCCTGAAAAAGTCATGAAATGTCATGAAAAATTACCAGTCTACCTGAATTATTATACCTTACTAAATTATCGTTGAGTCTATATTCAATATGAACTAACTTTGTGGTACTTGTCGATAGACAAGTACCAAAGAAATTTTTGAAAAATTTTTTTTTCAAAAATTTTGGAATTTTTTTTTCAAAAATTTTGGAATTTTTTTTTCAAAAATTTTGGAATTTTTTTTTCAAAAATTTTGGAATTTTTTTTTCAAAAATTTTGGAATTTTTTTTTCAAAAACTTTCGATTTTTTTTTTTTTTTTTTTCATTTTTGATAAAAATTATGACATTTTCAGAGCGAAATTCTTGCTCCTTTAATTTTTTCAAAAATTCGATCAAGTGGGAAAAAAAACGGTTGGCTGGATTAAATTGAAACTTCGTAGGGTTTTTGTGGGTATATTGAACAGTAAAAGGCACACTTAACATTAGTGGTTTCCGCAATATTTTTGATTGGGCGCTTAATTTTCCAAAAAACCACAATAAGCCCTTTTTTGGTCGCTTTTTCAAATTCATGTAATGATTGAAAAAAATTTTTTTTTCAAAATTCAATTGCCAATCCTTGTAGAGAATTTATTCAAGTTTTTGAAACCAACCTCAAAATTTCTGTGCGATCATTGGTTGCTGAGATATTGGTAACCAAAGACAAAATGATCTTTTTCCATTCAAACACCGATATCTCAGCCAGAAATGATCGTATCGAGATTTTTAAAAAACCAATTTGAAGCTGAATAAACAAGCTATCCGGTCCATATAGAGGTTAAGTCGAAAAAAAAATTTCCACGTCCGTAGATTTAAAAAAAAAACCAAAAAAATTTCGAACATTTTTTTTTCGGTGGTTTTCTTATGATTACTCGAAAAATATTTTCAAAAAAAAATTTTCAACCTCAGATCCGAAAACTAGACACTTAGAGCTACAATTTGCTTTTTTTTTTGCTGTACGACCATTTTTGTATGAGTTACAGCCGGTTGAAAATCCCCCAAAAATTTGGATTTTTTTCTTGCTCCCTAAATTTTTTTTGCAAAGTGTATATCTATATAACTAAAATATATCAATAAAGTGTGTTTCTTTATATTTCAGTGTGGCGTAGCAAACCGATCATTTTGAAAAAATTATATAATCTAATAAGATGCCCAAACATTATATGAAAAAATTTCGTTATTGTACCCCAAGTGGATTATAGTAAAAAATAATAAAACAAGGAACCTTATTTTTTTTCAAATCCTGCTCCTTTAATTTTTTTTCATTTCTTGCTCCTTTAATTTTTTCAAAAATTCGATCAAGTGGGAAAAAAAACGGTTGGCTGGATTAAATTGAAACTTCGTAGGGTTTTTGTGGGTATATTGAACAGTAAAAGGCATACTTAACATTAATGGTTTCCGCAATGTTTTTGATTGGGCGCTTGATTTTCCAAAAAACCACAAAAAGCCCTTTTTTGGTCGCTTTTTCAAATTCATGTAATGATTGAAAAAAATTTTTTTTTTCAATATTCAATTGCCAATCCTTGTAGAGAATTTATTCAAGTTTTTGAAACCAACCTCAAAATTTCTGTGCGATCATTGGTTGCTGAGATATTGGTAATCAAAGACAAAATGATCTTTTTCCATTCAAACACCGATATCTCAGCCAGAAATGATCGTATCGAGATTTTTAAAAAACCAATTTACAGCTGAATAAACAAGCTATCCGGTCCATATAGAGGTTAAGTCGAAAAAAAAATTTCCACGTCCGTAGATTTAAAAAAAAAAACCAAAAAAATTTCGAACATTTTTTTTTCGGTGGTTTTCTTAAGATTACTCGAAAAGTATTTTCAAAAAAAAATTTTCAAACTCAGATCCAAAAACTAGACACTTAGAGCTACAATTTGCTTTTTTTTTTTTGCTGTACGACCATTTTTGTATGAGTTACAGCCTGTTGAAAATCCCCCAAAAATTTGGATTTTTTTCTTGCTCCCTAAATTTTTGTGCGAAGTGTATTTGTAGTCGGCCATTTTGTACATCGAAAAAAATATATATATTTTCTAACAGCTTGATATTCATACTCAATAGATGTGTAATTAATTTGATGAGTGAATCACTTTTTCATACGAAAAAAATTGTTAAATACTCACATGATCGCACGTCATCAGCCAATTGGAGTTTTCGAAACTCCACTAGACAACTTTCATTGAAGGGGATCCTGCTCTGAAAGATCCGAGAAGTTGTTCTTGCGTACTTACTTTCAATGGCATCAATTATATGCATTTTATTGCGGCGCAGAAAAAGTCGCAGCGACTCTTTTTCTTTCACTGACAAGCGATTTGTATAAACTCGTTGGATAATTAAATTTAGTGTTTCACTTCTCAAAGATTTTGCTTCCATAAATTCTAAACGGCACTCGTCGCGGATAGCGCGTATAATTTTGTCGAAAGTCGGAAACTTCGCGAACGCGGTGATTTTTTTTGGCATTTTGGACAGTTAGATGCAACGATGATACGTCGGGTTGGATTTAGCAATCTGACGTGAGGTACATGCTGAACGGAGACTAGGGTCAATAGAAACACGGGTCAAATGAAAAAGTTGAATAACTCGAAGATGGTTATTGATAGCGGTGGGGGCCCAAGTGGGGGAAGGAACTGCTTTTCATATCGGAACCTGTCGCTTGGTTCACGCCCCCGCTCCGAGAGCGTCGAACATTTTATGTGGGTGCATCGCTTTTTCGACACGAAAAGTACGTTTTTTAATTACTATTATTTTGCGTATTGCTCCAAAACTATTGTTCCTTCTTCAGCGTTGTTTACAATCATCATTACTGTGAATATCCCAGTAAGTTTATTGCGGTCAGCATCTACCTACAACATTTAGGTTCTTTGTTATTTGATAAATTATTGGAAGCGAGGGTATGGGGGCAGTTGAAACAAACGGTTCGGGGTCAATTGAAACGTGTTTCTATTGACCCCGAGCAAACTTTTTATACGCAAGCAAGTTTTCCAAATCTGGTTTTTTTTTTAGATGCCAAGAAACCGTTCGAAACTACGAACCGCGGAAGCTGCGGACTCGAAAATTATTAAAAGGCAAATGAAGATGCCAAAAAATATATTGGGCATTCCATGCCGATTCGACCTGGGTCTGACCCGTCACCTCTCCGATTTGACCGGCGATTTTTCATGTTATTGTACTAATCTCTGAAAGGCACTCGAGAATTTTTTCAGATTTTTTTGGAACGATTTGACTTCACAATATTTTTTATAAACAAAAAATTGACGCCCAAATTTGAAAATCTGAAGAAAAAAAACATAAAAATCCTGTGTCACATATCAAGTACTATGAGCGTTTAGAAAAAGTGGGCGCGCGTTTCGTTTGGACTACAATGCGCTTTTTTCGCAAAAAAAAAAAATGTTTTCTTAATTCAAAAAAATCGAATCAATAGCCCACCCAGTCGTTAAAGAGGAAAAAAAATTACATAACATTATGTAGAATTGACCAGATTTTTTTCAGATTTTTTTCAGAATTTTTGTCCAAGATTTTTTTTTCATCATTTTTAGTCAAATTGCCGACAATTCAAGTGGCCAAGTGGCCAACCCAACTCAATTATCATGGGGCTTGGGCTACAATGTCAAGAGAGAAAACATTCTTAATTAAACATTTTTAATCCATTCGAAATTTTTTCTGAATTTTTTTGCGATTAATTTTTTTCAAGTTTTAACAAACAAGAAATTCACTAAAAAATTCTGAAAAAATTCGAATGGATCAAAAATGTTTAATTCAGAATGTTTTCTCTCTTGATATTGTAGCCCAAGTCCTATGATACTTGAGTTGGGTTGGCCACTTGGCCACTTGAATTGTCGGCAATTTGACTAAAAATGATGAAAAAAAATCTTGGACAAAAATTCTGAAAAAAATCTGACAAAAAATGTGAAAAAAATCTGAAAAAACTCTGGTTAATTTTACATAATGTCAGGTAATTTTTTTTCCTCTTTAACGACTGGGTGGGCTATTGATGCTATATTTTTTAATTAAGAAATTTTTTTTTGCGAAAAAAGCTCATTGTAGGCCAAACGAAACGAGCGCCCACTTTTTCTCAACGCTCATAGTGTTTGATATGTGACGCAGGATTTTTATGTTTTTTCTTTTCAGATTTTCAAATTTGGGCGTTAATTTTTTGTTTATAAAAAATATTGTGAAGTCAAATCGTACCAAAAAAATCTGAAAAAATTCTCGAGTGCCTTTCAGAGATAGTACAATAACATAAAAAATCGCGGGTCAAATCGGAGAGGTGACGGGTCAGACCCAGGTCGAATCGGCATGGAATGCCCCATATATAAAAATATGAATATTAAAACGCTAAATGGGGGTAGGAAAAAGAGAAAGTCAACAATATACACCGATACCCCAGAAAAAGAAGAGACAAGGAAAGAGACTAAAGAGAAAGACGGCAGAAAACAGGCTAGAGAATAAAAAGGAGAACCTCGAAGACTAAATAAGTTGGTCGCATTGAGTACCTCGCTAGCAACAAAAACTATTCTTTAACTGATTATCTTTAGTAAATTAAAACTAGATAAGTAAAATAATATTGAAGCACCTCAGTATGTCTTCGGTGATACGAAAACTGGAATGAAAAGCAATAAAACCGATTATTTAAATTAAAAGTGTATTTTTTTCACAACAAACATACTTTATTACTTCATACACATTATTAACAGTACCTGGGTTTAGTAGACACATCAGTTTGATCAGCTGAAAACACCTGTTTCAACTAACCCCAGGCACCGTTTCGATTGACCCCGACACAGGGTCAAATGAAACGCTTTCCAAGAGTTTTTAAATAGCTTCTACCTGAGTTCAGGGCATAGTAGAAGCAAAATCAATAATGCCATCATATAGCCAGATAATCTAGCTATAATTTAAGCCCATTATAAAACAGATAAGGTATAAACTGAAGCCACACTAACCGATTTTCTCAAAAACGTTCCAATTGACCCCAGGCTCCCCTATCAAATTTTCGTAAATTGACCAAGTTCATGATGCTCCCATCAGAATATTGCTCGTAATAAATAAATGGATCATGTTACACGTAATATTGATATCTATGCAAACACTTACCAGTTTTCATCCAATCAAAAATATCCTACGTCATTGTAGAGTAAATATATTCAATATTATATCGGATAATTGCTCTTTGAGTTACAATGTCAGCAAATTTTAAAAATCTCATTTCGAGAAAAACGCATTTAAATATTCAACTATCGATTTTCGCAAGATAAAATGATTAGAGATACGGCCTGGAAATTTGTACAGCATATTCTTGAAAGTATAAACTGTCGAGAAATGATAACCGCTCGAGGCGAGGCGGTGCTGGTCGGGTGCCGGTTTGATAAGTGACCGACGACCTTAACTCCTCAAAGAAAAGAGATAAAAATATAAAAATTGGTGTGCATATTCATTCGTAAACATACGGCTTGACCGATTTTATCGCGTTTGAATCGCTTCCAGTCAACAAATTTATTTTTAAAAAATTCCTAAACATACCCTAATGTACATATTTTCCAATAAAAAAAACCCGGATCCTATCGAAACATTAGTTTTTGAGTTAAAAATCCGCGCAGTCGACCTGTTTTTCTCGCCGTTTACTTAGGTACCTCCCCTTAAGGTAGTACGAGCGCGCAATCTTGTTTTCTATAGATATGGTTTAAATTTTAACCAGACATTGTTCATATCATTATGCATGTTTGAGTGAAATTTCAGAACAGTCGACTATTTAGATTGGGAGATCGGGAGATTGGGGTCTGCATTGAAATTTAGACAGAATAATATTCCGTAAAAAAATATTTGTCCCCTACAATAAGAAGACATATGCCAACACCACAGAACGGTATTGTTCAATATTACGAGAAAAAAAAAATTATCGTGTTGCTAAAGTTAAAAATGTTGTCATAAAAAAATATTTGCATAATAAATATTAATATTTTATATTGTTTATGTTATCTTTAGTCACAAATAGAAGTGTTGGCTCATTCATAACTAATTAAAAACTTTGTTCGATTAAAAATTACTTCCAAATAAAAATTTGTGTTGCAGTATTATTTTAAATATGCCGCTCAAACTCAGGTCATTGGATACGGGGAACAATGCGGTATTGCCATGTCTTCTTATTGTAGGGGACAAATGTTTTTACGGAAAATGATTCTGTCTATATTTCAATGCAGACCCTGCAGTGTTAGGGTTGCAATTTTAAAACCCATTATCTCCCAATCTAAATAGTTGACTGTTCTGAAATTTCACTCAAACATGCACAATGATATGAACAATGTCTGGTTAAAATTTGAACAAAATCTATAGAAATCAATATAGCGCGTTCGTACTACCTTAAGACGGAATGACACCTTATCGCGGTCGGTATGGTAGAACAATTATAGATTCCCAAAAAACTCTGAAACGGCTCTTCAGATCCCGTCGAAACTTTGCCAAACGACGTCAAATAGATAGACGAATAGCTGTCAGCCCCTCAAATTTTCTGAATTTGAGAAAAAAAATGTAGATTAGCTTGTAACGAATTTCCTATTTATTTTAAGGCATTCAATACAACTATTCTACACTTTGCAAAAAAATTTAGGGAGCAAGAAAAAAATCCCAATTTTTGGGGGATTTTCAACAGGCTGTAACTCATACAAAAATGGTCGTACAGCAAAAAAAAAAGCAAATTGTAGCTCTAAGTGTCTAGTTTTCGGATCTGAGGTTGAACATTTTTTTTTGAAAATATTTTTCGAGTAATCATAAGAAAACCACCGAAAAAAAAATGTTCGAATTTTTTTTGGTTTTTTTTTTAAATCTACGGACGTGGAAATTTTTTTTTCGACTCAACCTCTATATGGACCGGGAAAAATTTCGGCCGATCGTCCTAGAGTTTTGAGCCTTTGCTTCTTGCCTCGATTCATTTTGTTTGCGTTTTCCTTTCTGGTGCTTTCATTTTTCTTCCTTTCAAGAAATCACATTCTCTCACGCTTCGTTCTCTCGTAGTTTCCCGTATTTTCGCGATGGGCGATCTAACGAGTTTACCCTTTTCAATACTGAAATAATTATGACTATTATTATATTGTTGCCGTTGTCGCCAGATTGATAATCACGTCTTTTCTCGATTATCATTATTGCTGTCATCAGTCTGTTGTTGCTCATCGTCGTCGACATTTCATTATTATCCGCTCATTTCAATAAACGGATTGACTTGAAATTTGGTACACTTTTCCGGTGTAGTAGGAGTCTAGTCTTGGCCGACGTTTTTCTGGACTTTTTTAAAATTAAATATGAACCAAAATGATAAGTTTCCTCGAAAAAACGGAAAAAATTTTCAACTTATTTTTCGATAATTTAAACAGGAGAAAATAAATCGGGAAAAATTCCCATTTTTTTCTTCGATGATTTATACACGAGAAAATAAAAAATTGGGAAAAAATTTCGAGCTTCTTCCGGATTTTCTTGTCACCGATTGTATTCACGGCGCAAATATTATTTGTCCTCATTGTTGCTGGAAATTACGATAAAAGAAACAAGAGGTACAAAGACTTTCAAACTCGTACAATGTATCGAAAATGCACGTACACATTCGGGCAATGATGTTGGCGTCGTTCGAATTATTTGTATCGCATTTCGTCAGCAGTACAATGAGATATTACTACGCGGTTGCGCTAGAACGCCTGGGATTTACCAGACATGGCAAAAATAAAAAATATGTCTCATTTACTGTACTTGAAAAATCTAGAGGCGCGCGAATTTGTCTAAAAATCATTTTTTCATTTCTCTCGGGGAGCAATGCAAGGGCAGGTACACAAATTTCCCGGGGTCGTTTACGAAAAACTCTCGTCCCAAGAGGTGCAGAAGTTTATCGACTTTCACACGTGTTTACAGTGAGTTTTTTTTTCTTTGTCTTCGAGTACTTCTGATGAACGTACTCGAAGATAAAGAAAAAAATTTACGATCGAAATTTAAAGTGGGCCTCGAATCAACCGAAATCGAAAGACAAAAATCGATTTTTTCAGCTTTTTCTAACAAAAATTCTACATTCAGCGAATTGAATCCTGCGAGTTTCGTTTCCTGTCGCCCACGCAGAAAAAACGGCGAAGAGTACTCGACCCTGCGATCTTTCGTACTGTGAACAAAAATAGTTCTCTTTCTGACGAAATGCCCTCTGAAAAAGGATTAATTCGTAATTTTTTATTGATTGTTGTCCGTTCTCTACGAGACGATTTATTCCGTAACGTAACTCTTTCAAATGATTTATACAATATACCAAAAATTGAACGCATAACGTATCACATACCAGTGACTTCTGTTACAATATTATAGAGTCGATCGACTGAGTATTGAAAATCTACTGTTCGCCACGACTCTGGTGAATTACAATGTTCGTCGGTGCTACGAAAAATTCTGTCTCGAATTCGGCGAGGTGGAATTAATTCAGTTGCCGATATATAATAATGAAGTAGACTATATTTTTATAAGTAGATATGTGCAACAAAAAGAGTTTTTAAGGGGTTATATACAATTCAAATTTGCGAGAAATCGATTTTTTAAATCTTTTTTTTTTCGTAATGTACATAGATTTAAGTACACGGAAATTACCTTGTCTATCCGGCGAATATTCTCGAAGTTACACGCACATTTGTAATGATGTGTCAGAGCATTCGAAAGTGCTTTTGAAACTTTCAACGCGGTTTTCTCAAAACTGTGTTTTTAAAGTCGGTGAGAAAAATTTCTCGGAAATGCAAAAACCGATCAGTCTCAAATATTAACACAATTTTTTCAAGTATATTTGTTTAGTAATTATTCGAAGTTTTTTTCTCACTGATAAATATTTTTCATTTTATAAACAATTTGAGGCCTAAATTTTTTTCAAATTAACGTCTTCACGTTTTATTGCCGATTGTAATCTTATCGAAGATTACCAAACACTAAATATTTATTCGAAATTTGATTATTGCAATTTCGGTGAAATAATTTCTATAGTAATTCTTAGTGTGACGGCAAAATGGTTGAAAGACAGAAATCAGAATGTTTTATTTAATTTTTTTACTGTTAAATAATTCCATGTGTAATCCATAATTCTTCATTTCAATTTTACTCGTTCGTTTCGTTTAATTTCCTCGTACATTTTTTTAAAGATACTGCGATTTTCCTACCATTCAGACCAATTTCAACCAATAATATTTTACGTTTAGTTGAAATTGCTTCTGTTTCATTGAAAAATACTGACCTTTACTTGTCCCTTTTTTGTTCGATTTTTGTGAAAGAATTTTTAATCATTCTTGGTGTGACTGCAACGACAGGTAATCCGAAATAAACATTTTTAGTTTATAGTTTTACTCTTCAATAATTCCAATTAAAGTCCATAATTCATCATTTCAATTTTCTCGTTTTTTTCCTTCAATTTCCTTGTAGATTAACAATAAATATACGTTCTTCCTGTGGTGTTGCAAAAAAAAACGTTTAAAGCCCAAAACCAGGGCGATTTAGACTATGTACTATAATTTTATGATCAGTCGTAATTACTTCTGTACCATTACAAATACTGCATTCTACTAGTCCCACTTTTGTCCGATTTCGCTGAAAGAATTTTAGAGGTCTCTCTTGGTGTGCAAAAACGATTTACAAACAGAAACCTGAATTTTGCATATTTCTCATTCGTAATTCAAATTTAAATCCATAATTCATCATTTCAATATTACTCGTTCGTTTCATGCAATTTCTTCATTATTTTTTAAATAGCTGGTCGCACTATAGGCCTCCGAAGTAACTTTCGTGATGGCGCCCCGTAATGGCTGCCGGTGGCAAAACTTGGATTGGCGCATGGCGGTTAAGTAAAAACGGCACAAACACGAAAGAGCTAGGCTTGAGCAAGCATCATCGATTGGACACCTGATTTAAATGGCGACTGGCATACTGCACTAGCAGACGAAAACCAATCCAAGTTTTGCCAAAACTCGCCGCAAGGGTGCGCCACAAGAGTTACTTCGGAGGCCTATAATTTTCCAGGAATTGTCTGAAAATGCTAAAAACTACCATTTAGACTATGAACATTTTATGGTCAATTATAATTCTGTACCATTACAAAATACAGAATATTTATACTGAAAAACCTTTTATATTTTACATTCTACTTATTCGTAATTCCATTTTTATTTCCTAATTCGTCATCTCAATTTGACGCGTTTGTTTGGTTAAAATTCCTTATAATTTTTTTTCTAAGACATTCTTACTGTGATTTACAAAAATTCTCTAAATATCCGAAAACAGCAATTCAGACTATTAATATTTTATAGTCAATTGTAATTACTTCTGTACCATCCCAAAATACTGAATATTCACACTAAAGTTTACTTGTCCCTTTTTTGTTTAGTTTCCTCAGAAAAAAGTGCATGTTAACGCCAAGCGTAATCAAAATTAGAACCAAAAGGTCTCGTATTTTGGGTTCAAATTTGGGAAAAACCCATCGATTTTCCACACAATACTCGAAAAAATGGCGATATGATTTCCCCGAAAACGACGCTATAACCCGAACGATGTAATCAAAAACTACGAAGTCTGGTCGTCCTCGAATCGTCGACACATTAGATAAGCTTCCATATCTTCGAGGGACGAACGAAAACGAAAAAAGGTGTTGGTTACGGGCGCATTTACTTTGTACGTAACCCGAGTAACCGCAACGGTCGCGAGGACCATAAACAGATTACAACGGTTTCTTTTTTTCCTTCGTCTTATTTTCGTTGGCGGTATTCTTTGGAGAGGAACACTGGTCGTATGTCGAATCCCGAGAATTTCGGGAACTTCCCAGAACCTATCAGCGTTCGACGGTTTGGGCGCTGCGGTAGCCAATGGGAAGACCGATAGCCGAGCAAAGAGAAGAGCCCGGAACTCGGACGAAACGGAGACGAGATCGTCAGTCAGAGCTGCGAATCGAACCAAGACGGTCACATCTTCAAACGCTCTCAAGTACTCGTTCTAAAAGTGACGAAGTGAAAGAATGGTAAACTTATCCTGTTTTTCGTTATATGTTCCTAATGATGAGCGCTATCGATATTTTTCAATTGATTAAAATTTCTTCGTGTTTTAGGAGGGTAAAGACTTCGAGGTGGAGGAGAGCGGTTTCGTCAAGGTTCACACGAGTGGGGCTTGTGTCGAAAGTGCCACTACCGGGGCGAATGCCGCCGGCATTGGTATTTGGTTTTGCGAAGGCAGCTGCTTGTAAGTTCTAAACTTTTGAGCCACCAGGGATTTAAATGTCTTTGCGACGTAGTCAATCTTCTATATCCGATTTTACTACTTTTGGGTGGTAAGGTAAATGTAAAACGAGTAAATGTGTATCTTCTGAAAAATGCTTTAAAATTGGATGGCAGAGAAATTCTAACCATGTGTTAAAATTGTCGTGGCGATTATACTTTCGTGTAGGGTTGCGAAACCCTGAATATTTATAACAAATTTTGCTTCCACCATTTTTTCTTCAATTTTGTTCGAATTAATTTCTCAAAGACGTTTTTTACGGTGATCCAAAAATTGTTCAAAAAACAAATTGAGGCAATGCCGCCTGCCCATTATCGTCTCATTGTCAATTATCAATGCATGTTCGATTACAGAACCCTTAATTTCTGTATAAAATTTTACTTTTTGTTTGTTTCCTGTGAAAGAATTTTTTTACTTCATACCGGGATGGTTGAAAAATCATCGGAAAATGCAAATCAGGGCAATTAATAATGTATTGTAAAATTCTACTGTCCGTTATACTTCCATACAAGATCCCAAAATACTGGATATTGATACCGAATGTTACCTCTTCAATTTGGTCAATTTCCTTACGAAATATTCGGGAAAATATTCCAGTCGTTAAACAAAAATTATTTTAAAAACCTACATCCAGGTAACGCAAAATGCTTCATAAATTTCACTGTCAGTCACACTTCCAAACAAAATATGAAATATTCGTACGACATCTTGCGTTTCCTTTTTTTTTCACTATCCCCGATAAAGAAAAAACAAGGGCGGCGTTGTCATAATGTCTCTGCAGTGTATCCAATGGCAGATCGTTATTTCTCAATTCCCAATGAAGATACCATTCCTCCAAGGCTAATGACTCACTGAGTCCCGATTCTTCCGCAGCAACGTTTCGGCTCCTGTGCTTGGCCCTGCTGACAACAACATAGCCGAGATGCAGGCGGTTACAAAGGCCGCCCAAATTGTCGATGATGCCGGGATCAAAGAGTTGCGAGTGTACACTGATTCGGAAAACGTGGTCAAGTGCTATACCGAGTTGATACCGGAATGGAATAGGAATGGTTGGATCACCGACTCTGGTTCTCCAGTGGTGCACAAAGCCGATCTGCAGAAGATGGAATCCATACTGAATCGGCTCACGGTAGACTTGGTGAGGATAACTTGATTCTGTTTTCTCTATGTTTAATCATGAAATCATAACACTTTAGCGAGCATTCATTATTTGAAAATTATTGCGGTGATGAAGTTTGCACGTCTGGAATGCTACAAATGCTTGTGCTTTAATTAATTTGTTAAATTTAGTTTCTTTAAGGATTTGTTAGCTGTTACATTTATTATTGAATTAATTTTCTTAGTTTATTAGTTCTTCATCCATTATTGAACTTATTTCCTTAATTAAATTTAATTTACTCTTATAATAGTTGAAATTATTTGTATAGATTGAGGTCGTAGATCTTTGCTACGAATCGGCAAAATCATTGACACAAAAGAAAAATTAACGTCCATTGCATAGCAAAGATGCAATAATGTACGGTAGATTGTGAAAGCATAGCAATAAATTTGGTATTTTTACATAGATTTTTGCAAATCACGTTCACGTAAATTTTTCTCCTAGTCAATCGATGCGAGTGTAGAATCGAGGGATTCCATGCGCATGTAAATTATACACTTTGCAAAAAAATTTAGGGAGCAAGATAAAAATCCAAATTTTTGGGGGATTTTCAACAGGCTGTAACTCATACAAAAATGGTCGTACAGCAAAAAAAAAGCAAATTGTAGCTCTAAGTGTCTAGTTTTCGGATCTGAGGCTGAACATTTTTTGCTGAAAATATTTTTCGAGTAATGATAAGAAAACCGCCGAAAAAAAAATGTTCGAAATTTTTTTGGTTTTTTTTTTTAATCTACGGACGTGGAAATTTTTTTTTCGACTTAACCTCTATATGGACCGGATAGCTTGTTTATTCAGCTTTAATTTGGTTTTTTAAAAATCTCGATACGAGCATTTCTCGCTGAGATATCGGTGTTTGAATGGAAAAAGATCATTTTGTCTTTGATTACCAATATCTCAGCAACCAATGATCGCACAGAAATTTTGAGGTTGGTTTCAAAAACTTGAGTAAATTCTCTACAAGGATTGGCAATTGAATTTTGAAAAAAAAATTTTTTTTCAATCATTACATGAATTTGAAAAAGCGACCAAAAAAGGGCTTTTTGTGGTTTTTTGGAAAATCAAGCGCCCAATCAAAAATATTGCGGAAACCACTAATGTTAAGTGTGCCTTTTACGTGTTCAATATACTTTTTAGTGTGTTCAATATACCCACAAAAACCCTACGAAGTTTCAATTTAAACCAGCCAACCGTTTTTTTTCCCACTTGATCGAATTTTTGAAAAAATTAAAGGAGCAAGAATTTCGCTCTGAAAATGTCATAATTTTTATCAAAAATGGAAAAAAATTTTTTTTTTTTTTTTTTTTTTTTTCATTTTTCTCTCAATTCTGTATTAGTGACTTGGACAATTTAAGAAAAAAAAAAAAAAAAAAAAAAAAAAAAAAAAAAAAAAAAAAAAAAAAATCGAAAATTTTTGAAAAAAAATTCCAAAATTATTGAAATTTTTTTTTTTTTTTTCAATTGGCCCTAAATTAAAGAAATGTAGCGACTCACTTTCTCACCGATTTTCCTCTTCCGCACTTTAATTTTCCTAGTCACAAATTAATTGAATAAATTAAAAGTTGATACCCCCAAGGCAAGTCGAATATTCGTTCTACGAATATTGGGACAATAATTTTTTTGTGCGAATTTAAACAGTGTCTAAAAAAAAAAGTTTTTCTTAAAACTTCTCTTAAAAATTTTTTTTTCAAAAATTTTCGATTTTTTTTTTTCAAAAATTTTCCAAGTCACTAATACAGAATTGAGAGAAAAATGAAATTTTTTTTTTCCATTTTTGATAAAAATTGACATTTTCAGAGCGAAATTCTTGCTCCTTTAATTTTTTCAAAAATTCGATCAAGTGGGAAAAAAAACGGTTGGCTGGATTAAATTGAAACTTCGTAGGGTTTTTGTGGGTATATTGAACAGTAAAAGGCACACTTAACATTAGTGGTTTCCGCAATATTTTTGATTGGGCGCTTGATTTTCCAAAAAACCACAATAAGCCCTTTTTTGGTCGCTTTTTCAAATTCATGTAATGATTGAAAAAAAATTTTTTTTTCAAAATTCAATTGCCAATCCTTGTAGAGAATTTATTCAAGTTTTTGAAACCAACCTCAAAATTTCTGTGCGATCATTGGTTGCTGAGATATTGGTAATCAAAGACAAAATGATCTTTTTCCATTCAAACACCGATATCTCAGCCAGAAATGATCGTATCGAGATTTTTAAAAAACCAATTTGAAGCTGAATAAACAAGCTATCCGGTCCATATAGAGGTTAAGTCGAAAAAAAATTTTCCACGTCCGTAGATTTAAAAAAAAAGCAAAAAAAATTCGAACATTTTTTTTTCGGTGGTTTTCTTATGATTACTCGAAAAATATTTTCAAAAAAAAATTTTCAACCTCAGATCCGAAAACTAAACACTTAGAGCTACAATTTGCTTTTTTTTTTGCTGTACGACCATTTTTGTATGAGTTACAGCCTGTTGAAAATCCCCCAAAAATTTGGATTTTTTTCTTGCTCCCTAAATTTTTTTGTAAAGTGTAGTTAATTATCATTGTAATATAATGTGAATTATTAATTATTATAAATTATTAATAAATTATAACAATTATTAATATTATAAATATATAATTATTAATTATTATATAATAATTATATATTCATTATTAATATATTATTAATAAATTAATTATATTAATTATTTATAATGTACTAACGTCTGTTAGGGCAGACATTTTCTCTCCCTTTTCCTGAGGGTACTTCGTCCTCGACCATAGCTTCGATACCATCGGCGAGTCGGCTTCGACGTATCACAGTGCCATCATCTTAGAAAATTATCGTGAGAAAAAATAACATGATTACGCATATTCCATCTCTGTCAAGCATAATTATAGGCACAATAATGTTCCATCGGATAGAAATAATGATTGTCATCCATAAACATTCGACCATATCTTTCGATACATGGGTGATTCGCCCAGTCCTCCAGAATCGTCTCACATATCCCACAAGTATACACAACCTTTAACAACTGTATAAAAAACAAAATATTAATATCCGTCATCTAATTGTAAACTGTTTACAAACAAGTGTGGTTAGAAAGTTACATGCACTTTAATCTCGATAAAACTGTACAATTTAGAAACAAAATTATCGTTTAAACGTATATTTCCATACTTTACTAATTAATTAAATCTTTTAAAATATTTAGCTCGCCTGAATCCATTGTTTACACCAATTAATCAAACAAGTTGCAGCACTATATATATTACGACTTGTATCGCTCACTTTCCTCTCCCCACTCTCCTTTCCCAGCGACAAAGCTCAACATTTTCAGCTTTGTCGCTACGTATCACGTGACCAGATTTGTCGCAACAAACGAGCGACGAGCGACTGCATGGGGCCGCACCTTAAGGTGCTCCTCCATTTCGTCGCTCCACTGGAAGTAGTGGGACACGACGTAGAAGGAGAAACCGGGTGCCTGCACCATTGCACAGACGCAGTGCGTGGTGCTCAGCTCCGAGACGACGAATATCTGGAAGGAGGGGTTGCACATCGCCACCGCCGCCCAGGGGTGATCTGAGCGGCTGGCAGTGACTCTGATTCCAGTCCCTAGTTCATAGAAGGTTTGGCCCGTGCGTTGGCGCCGGGCGTATGGATCCTGCAAAAGCAGTACGTCCAGGTGCTTCTCGGCAACGAGCGAACGCACCTCAGCCAAAATGATATCTCAACGCCTGGCGTTCTAACTCTAACTTTATCGAAGGCTCGGTCGCCCGGTGCGGCCACATTTAGCGCGGTTTGGGGCCATTCATAAAACACGTGACGCAGTGAGGGGGGGTGGGGGTTAGGCAAATCGTCACACTTTGTCACAGGTGGGAGGGAGGGGGGTCGAGCAAAAGTCACGAGACGCTATAAGCATATTAAAGCTGGAAAAGGGTGATACTCAGCCGCTGAAAGTTTTCTGTACTGCCCACCCAAAGTTCCGACTACGAGGAAGTCGCAACTTCTCTGATATCGATTGAGACTCACCTGAAGAATCCTCGGGAACACATTGCATTCTAGGTGCATCGTGATAAAAGATTATCAAATTATTTATTATTGATGTTACATAACATAAAGAATATATTTCTTACTACGGGGGTCGTCCATTAATCACGTGAGGTTTTTAGGCCACTTTTAGAGACCCCCTCGCCCCTGGATATATGTGGTAATGTTTTTGGCTACACCCCCCCCCCCCAACAACACGTGTATTTTTTAATAAGAAATGTCAGACAGACGTGTCAGAGACTGCGGTATCGTATTATGAAAAACGAAATAATAGTACAGTCGTGCTGTCGCCGAAAAACCCCGTAAGCGGAAAAAATTAGAAGGCCAGTTTTTTAACAGATGATTCTGTAGGTGCCGCGGGTGCTAAATCCAAGTTTGCCCAAACATCGGGGTCTAGAGTTTTTTTAGGAGATGAGAGTTGATCAATGCCAAACTACAACCCCTACGAGGTCGACGCCGTGAGACAAAATGTTCAGAAAAATCCGGGCTTTATTTTTGTCCACAGCATCAAAGTCAGGGAAGCTCATTTTGGGGTGAAAAAGTGGGCTGAAATTTTGAAAGATCAGTTTTAATTCAATAACTCTTTAGGAAAAATCCGTACAATTTTTGTTTAAATAGAAATCTTGTAGCCCTTGAAAAGACACGTCGATCGAGTATTTGATCATCCCTCTCCGATAATATCGTCACCCCTAAAAAAATGGTTGAAATATTTTTTTAAATTGGTTTATTGTATAACTAAAAAACAATTGAATTTTCGAGTATGGTTGAAATGTAGAAAATAATCTTCATATTTTCGTTTCTATGGACCACCCTTGAATTTTGCTTTTTCCAACACCTCTCGGGGGTTGAAAATTCAAAATGAAATTCTGGGAAAACTATTGACCGTATGAATTCACCGCCGCGAAACGATTTGTAGCCTGAACCGTCCGCTACATTTTTGCCCACAGCGCTAAACTCGTATCTCTTTATTTTCGATTTCTAAAAGTGGGGGAACGTACCAAAAATCACTATTTTGAGAATAACTGTTCGAGAAATTTGTTTCTAACTCCATTCAAATGAAAAAGTTGTAGCTCTCAAAAATACGCGTTGATTGGGTATAAAATCATCTCTCCAGTACATGTACAGTATACATAAACACCCTTTTTCTCAAAAAAATCCCCAAAAAGCCTATTTTTTCGGCCTCTAGAGTGGCCTAAGGCCTTAATGGACGACCCCACGTATAAATTTTACGTTTTTATATATTACATATATATTTATCTAAAGTAAACAATATAAATCGTTCGTTCTGAAATAGCTTATTAAAATGGTTTTCGTATTTTACTTGCTTCTTTTTGTTGAAAAAAAAACGAGAGCAGAAGGGGGGGCGAGCTCCATGTCACGTAATTTTCAGGAGCGGCAGGGGGGGCCATGGGCACCCGTCACGAAATGTCACAGAGGGGGGGAGGGGGTCGAATATTGATAAAATTTGCGTCACGTGTTTTATGAATGGCCCCTTTGTCTAATGGGGAGGGTCGGCTGGTCTACTTGCCTAATCTGATTTCCCTCGTATTTACCGAGAACTACGCTAACGGCGTGAAGGTCAAACTCCTCATACCGGGCCCGGCCGGCTACATATCCGGCACCCCAGGGGTAGCGCGGGTTGCCTGGGGCCGACTCACTAAGAGGGTTTAGCCGCACCTTTGCTTCCCGAGCCACCCTGCGGGTGTTTGGACTCGCGACCAGGCCTCCCACTCGTTCATCCCTAGTCATACCCATATGCATACCGTTTTTGATTTTTCCCATATTTGTTCCCACGAGTTAGGTGTAAGTATTGGGTTCACCCCGAGCAGAGCCACCAATGCCCGGGTAGGGGGTGAAGATGACAGAGTTCCTCCAAGTCCCCTGAAGGAATCGTTATCGACTGCAGCCAAACAAATACAAACAAGAACATCCTCCATGCAGCCAGCAGACCATGCGCACGATGCCTCCCACTACTGGTTTCGGAGGTTCTTGGCCCCGCGCCTTGGGGCAACGACGGACCGCTGTAAATTTACAAAATAAAATAAAATGAAGTGGAAATAATCTTTCGTGATTAGTCCATTGAGGGCGCTCGATTTCGTGAGAAAGAGTGAAAAGCGAGTGGTCTCACTTCGTTTACAGAATCGATCCCCAGGACGACTCAACATTTTCGGTGTGCGTACCAGTCACTGGGTCCACAAATTCGACTGAGTGATTCACCGTGGCGTGGGTGTAACCATGTGAGGTTAGATTAAGGTACCCTTTCCAACAATCCGTGTGAATAGTTACAGGCTTCACGTGCTTCTTGATAAACGGTATTAGGGTATTTTGATCTCTTCGATTAGGGGGACAAACTTCCAACCGATAATTTTCGCTGTGGCCACGGTGGATCATCCCGAGGATCCAGCGACCATCAACAAAACCCCCCGCTCAAATTTTTGCCAGCCAATTTTGCACTCGTCTATTTCAACGATCTCCCCAACACCCCCTAGTTGGCCTCCGTCGTTGAAGCACTCATCTAGGCAGCTGTTTCCTGGGAGATTTGCCGATTTTCGAGAATCTAACTTCCCCTGATCGTTTGTTTGAACGTCATATGCATTGCAAAGCAGTACGTGATTAGTATGCACGCTTCTACAGAAAAATGACATCTTTTGAACCAGGTGTTCTCGGCAATTGTATGAACGTGGTCATACGTTTTTTATATACATCGAAACTCGCCAACTACGTGATGTTCTTCATGTAACGCCATCATTTTTTTGTGTGGGAAAAACCTTGTTGATGGAATGAGCTCTACATCTCTCAGCCACTGGAGTGCCTTCCCATGGTCACTGAGAATCGAGGATAATTTGTACAAATTTTACATTTTATCCATTGTGGAAAATTAGCAAAGGATTATACATAGATTCTGTTTCGATTGTGAACCTGTCACGCTCAAATTTTTCGATGCTTCGTTGCCGAATATGACGAGAGCATTCTTGATGAACATCGAATCCGTACGCGCGTTGGATACGGCGTTGTCGTAGGTTACTTTTGACAGCCGGATGTTTTCGCCACAGTGTATCTAAATGTTTATACCATTCTCAATTTTGTACAATAGCATGCAACATAATTCTTATAAATGGTTACCATCGGACACCCGGATGTTGTTAAGGCGTTACTCCCACTTGTAGCGCAAAAAAGGCCTTTTTCATGAATTTTTTAAAAGAAAACTACAAAACTTTTTTAATCGATCAATATACCATCTTAAAGAACACATCTTAAAGAACTTTCAGTAATTTTTTTATTGAAAAATATTACATTGTTTAGTGGCAAATGGCCGTCAATGAAATAATGTTTTTATATACACGGTTTACGGTGAGCAACATTGCGGCGAAGTGGATCATCTGAAGAAAAAAAATGCGGATGGATTTATTCAAATATAAGTATAAACTAGTCTTTAATCGAAGGATTTTAAAAAATATTCATTTTTCACAAAATGGCGGACAGTCAAAGTTAATGGTTCGATTTTAACGAAAAAAAACGGCCGTTTTTTTTTTTCGAAAAAAAAAAATCGATAGATTAAAGACTACATTTTTATGTATTAAATAAGCCTACAAAATTTCAAGAAGATCGGTTCATTAGTGTTCGAGTAATCTTGGTCACCGACTTCGGAAATGCCATTTTGAGAAAAACGCGTTTAAAGTTTCAATTTCAGTTTACACGAAGAAAATATTTTTTTTTGTAAACTTACATAGAGTCATCTATTCCGGGCCCATACAGAAGTTCTTCCGCCGACGATGCCGCTTGCAAAACGGAAATTTGGTGGTGCCTTCGTAACATTCTTCCTTCACGAGTGCTCTCGGCCGCACGTCTCTCTGCCAGTGCAATCCGTGCTTCGTCCATTTTATCAGCGTATTCGTGCGCGTTGTGTCCACAACTCACTCCGATTGAGTTCAAATAAAATAATAATGATTTTGAACTTTCGTTAAATAGTCCAACGGCAATATAAGCTGCTAAATTTACAACGATTGCTCCACTCGAGACGATTTTTGGGCTGATTTTCCAAATAAGTTGGTTGAAGCTTTCGTTGTTATTTTGATTGAAGCCACCGACGCATCTTTCGAGTAAAGTTTCCTTACTCAGATCGTTGTATATAGGTCTGATGGCATCCAATACATTTGATGGAAGTGGTTTGTAATCGTGTTGGAAAGCCTCGTTTCTCGCCTGAGCTCGTTGTCACGAACACCACGATTCTTCACCGGTTGGACATCTTTCATGGTGTGGATTTGCATCGGTTGAACTGTAATGATCGAAGGTCGCCCATATTGCCTCATGCATATCGTGAACAGAAGCAGAATGGCGTCGAATAGCAAGTCCATAGTACACAGTGAGCTTGTCAATAAATTTTCCTGTCAGCTGTCCTTTACCACCAAGGTTTTTTTTTTTTTTTTTTTTTTACTAAATTACGAAGGCGGGATCCCATACGCTTTTGGACGTGACCGATGCATTCTTTTTTTATAACTTCTACGTCGTCATAAGGATGAGAATTTACTAGCCCAGTGTACGTTTTCGAATCTCCGTCTCCAATATAGTAACGGTACAGGACATTATATTTTTCTGTTGAACGCTTGAAGATTTCGATAATGGAGTCCGCCTCCATTTTTCCCGAGGAGCCTTCGTGATTTGCACTGCAGTTATCTTCGTGTGTTTCGTACCATTCTTCGTATTCCGCATCATTTAGCTTATGTTTCCACGATTCACACATTTTACAATACGCACTTTTTACCACAAGATCAAGTACATTTCCACTGTAGGTGCCTATGACTGATGTGACTCCGAGCAACGACGTATATCCTCGCTTCCTCCAGGATCCATCTCCGGAAACTGTTAATTGAGGAGTTGCATCGCCTTCTGCATTAGGTGTATCTTCAATTTCTTCTCGTACGGCTTTTTTAAATATTACATCTGCACATGTGTTCACAGACTCATAAATACTTTTCAAAATTATTGAATATGTAGTCTCGGTAAGAAACCTTGGCATGTCCATAAGTCCGCAAAATTTTTGTGCTCCAGCCAATCCTGTGCCGAAAACTCGCATGGTGAATATAAATCGACGATTTATTTCATACGAATATTCCAAAAAAGGAGAAGATGGTATCAAATTATCTGCACATGAGTCACATTTCACAACGATTTTTAAGCCTAGTCCTCTTGCACTTGCCGTTTCAAATGTAATATTTCCATTACACGTTTTGCACTTCACTAAATTTGAAATAGCAGCAACCACAACCCAAAAGTTCAAAATCCGATATTCAATATTAGGACTTTGATTCACAGTCATATCAATATTATTTTTCAGTTTCTTCGCAGACGTGCTGAAACTTTCAGTTTCCGTTTCGGCCAGGTTGGGGTTAAAAACACCCTTCCTTTTTTTTGGTCGAGATTTCCGTAAATTATCACTGCTTCTTGTTTGTCGCGAAGCTTTTTTTCGATCCATTTTTGAATGTAAAATGAATAAAAACTGCGCTTATAATATTATGAACGGCGGAATATACGTCTTATATAGTCGAACTTTCGAGCTACACTGACGAGTTTAGACCATAACAGACAACGAAAATACGTTTTTATAAATTCCAGTCTATTATATGAACGTTGTGAATGCCAGGTATACGACCCTTTTCATCGAACAATGCATTGAAGGTCGGAGGGAGGGTCGAGCGCGCCAGACGGCAGACTAGCCGGTCGTTTACACAACGGATTCTTCTCTTTCAACGCTCATATCTCAGTCAATTTGATTCGGATCGACTTGAAATTTTCAGGACATATTCTCAGATACTTATACTTCAAAAAAATGCAATAAAAAAATCGATTTTTTCAAAATCGCAAGTGGGGGTAACCCCTTAATGCAAGGCTATAAACACGCTTTTTTGCGCTCGCGTGATCCCTATGGTGCTGCGTCTCTGTACGCCACCGATTATTGTGCGTACTAAGCCTCGTGTTAGGACGAAGGAGCATACGCCTAGGTTCCATATGATTGCCGGAGAGATAGACGCAAAACAAGATTTGTAATTTATCTGAAACGGTAAAGATCCTTCAAAAATTGAAAGTTTAGCCACTTTTTGCCACAATGTCGCGTTGGCTAAGATTTTTTTTCAGCCCGAGCGGTTACATCGTTTTGAAGAAATCACCTTTCGTGTTTCCGAAGTGGTCGCCGTTTCGGATCCATGGCCCCACAGCGAGGCTAAAAACCTATGCGTGGGAGGAAGATATAGCTGAAACTTCTGACAGATGTTTCTCGAAAACGACTTTGTGGAACAAAAAAGAACAGGGGGGTCAATCCCAATTAGACCCCCATCTCAAATGGGGGTCTGCGTCAATTAATTACGCAGGCATCACCACTATTTCTTTTTCTTCATTCTAATAAATCGTCCTAGAGAAAAAACCTATAGTGAGGTCATCTGCCTAATTGATTTTAATTCCTGATTCAAACAATACAAATTTTACTTGAGGTTGCAGTAAAGGAAATACTAGAACAAAATTGTGCAGAATTGGTGACTGTACTTAAACGATCTGTTATATGAAAGTACTACAAAAAAACAAACAATTATATTTTGAATTCAATGTTTGGTACTCCATTAATTTCTTATTAACGTGCAGTAGCCTACCTTTTCCTGATCGCCGTCTTTACGTATAAACCCTGGCAGCGGAGGTTTATTAACATCCTGCAGACTCATATTTTCGTCATTATTGCCGGCTGGTGAACGAGCACCTGCGATTTTAGTAATTATTACAACATTTATGATATAATGACACCACCAAGGCTTGTGACTTTGAGGATGCTTTTTGCAAAAATATTGTCTTTTTATCAGTTTTTGATAACGTTCATATGAACGTTATCAAAAAACTTTGCCTACAATAGTTGTTAGGTTTGGCCTGACAAATTTTTTGGTGATAAATTCATGATCCCGTTTTTTTTAAACATGTCAGCCATCTTCACCTCGCCATGTTGAATTTTGGACCGAACAATTTTTTTTTAGAATGGCCCTCTTTAGACCCCAAACGTTTTCCTATACTCAATACTCGATCTAAGCAGTACGTTTCGAAATAAAGCAGGTGTAAAATTAAAATGCTCGATGCGTGGACGATGTTTTATACTAGCAAGACAACGAATAGGAATGGACAATGAATCGAGTAGCCTCGTGGTGATATGTAAATAGGTGATAAAGGCTACTGCAAAACAACTCATATCGCCATCATATGGCGCTCATGAGATGTTTCACTGAAAACATGCATATCGCCGTCGTATTGCGCTCTTCGAATGTATCACTAAGAAACATGCATATCGCCGTCCTAGGATGTATCACTTGGAAACACGCATATCGCCGTCATATTGCACCCGTCAAATGTATCACTGAGAAACTTGCATATCGCCGTTATATTGTGCTCATCGAATGTAACACTGAGAAACATGTATATCGTCGTTATGGGATATATCACTGAAAAACACGCACATCGCCGTCAAATCGCGCCCATCAAATGTATCACTGAGAAACACGGATATCGCCATCATGTTGCTTTCATGGCATGTCTACTACCAGTGCTAACCCAGTGAATACACCAACAGAAATCATTGGATGACTTCCATATGACGTCAATCTGCAAATATTAATTGTAGAACTCAAATTTGCGGGCTTATGAGTTCATCTTGAAGTCACCGGATGATGCATTTTGAAACGACAAATTTAAGTCACAATGTATCACAAATTCACGATACTGAATGAGCTCATGAAATGTCTTCATCAACGTAAACGAAATTGTGTTCATATTAAGTACAATTGATGAGAACAACGAATGCTAGCGCAATGAAAACATGCCAAAATATCTACATAGAATTTCAATATGACGTAAAATTTGCGGATATTAGTTGTGTATAAACGTTCGATGAATTTGTAAACAGCATATTGCGATTGAAATGTTTTGTAAATTCATAATACTAAATGAGTTCATGACTTTGCATCACGGCATGTGAATATACTGTAAAATATGCTTCATCAATTGTATGCACGGTGTGATAATCATGACTGTCTATCTGCGTGGGATACCCCGTATATATAATTATTGTTTATACTCATGTATGTATATTGTATATATTGTCACGTGGCAGCTTTTGGGGGGTTCCAGAGGCACGCGGAGGCGGTCCTCGCGCTCGACGCCCACCTCGAACCGGACCCATAGGGATATTAGGACGAGCGAATCCGGTAACCATTCTTGTTTTTTCTATGTTTATTTATTTTTACGTGATACTCGCCGCTGCATAGCATAGCGACCCTCCGTTCCCACGATGGTGGAATTGTCGACCCCGCCCGGGCCCCGCACAGTTCTGGGGTTCCCTCGACATTCGTCGACAACATCAGCCTCATCTGGGATGCCTCCAGGTTCCCCGCGACAGTTGGACGACAGGACTCTTCGAATCTGGGGAGCAACCGACTGGGCCGAGGCTGGCCTCATTTTCGAGCCCGTCGAAGAGTTCGGCGGCACGACCACGCTCTCAGACGCTCCTGGAGCCCGGACGGGCAATATTTGTTCTCTGCACACGCAAGGAACGACAGCCTACAAACCGCACAAATAATTGAGGGGGGCGGTTGGACGCGCGATAAGGATTTTGTTGGTCACATAAGCTGTCACGTGCGTTCGTTTCTCGTGTCCGTCCCACGTTCGGGAATTTGTGTGCCGCGGGGAATAGAAATTTAAGTGGAGTGAGTGCGGGGGCGATTGAGTGAGAGGACTCGTAAGCGTGCGTGAGTGCCGGGGAAGTCCCTCATGTCAACAGTTTAACGTCTCGTCGTAAGTGTGTGTAGGCCCCGGCAGTTTGCGTGGGTGGGTGTGCGTGATTGTTATCACTTTGTTTATTGGTTGCCTTGCAGTATAAGGACGATTCGATCTTCGCGTATCGATTTATTTATTTATTTATTTATTGGAGTATTTATTCGTAAATGCGCGTCTTTTGTCGAGCGACTAGAGAGGAAACATAGTAAAAAGGAAAGCGGAAAATATATGGGACAGCCCTCCCGAAATTGACTTCTAATAGTGTTCGTATCCTAGAGTGTTCTGTCCTTATACCTCACCCCAAGAATGCAGCTGACCGGTAAAGACGAATCCTTCCCAATTTCTCGGCGAGCCGCTAGGGCGGCTGGCGGCCTTAAAAAAAATCGTCGAGAGAAACGAGGAATTCCTTTTGTGATAGGAGGGATTTCCCGTCACAATATATACAGACAGACACACACACACACACGCACGCACGCGCACACACACACACACACACACACACACACACACACACACACACACACACACACACACACACAAAATGATAAAATACGTAGCCGACAAACAGTTTGAAGCCGGTTTAAAATGGTTTTATTCAAGGGCGTACCCCAGGATCTAAGCTCGGTTGGGAGGGGCAGCTCATATTAGTTTCACAGCAAAGGGCGGGGCACCAGATAATAGACTTAATTTATTTTTATGGGGGGGGGGCGCCTCCCTGCCCTTCGTTAGGTACGCCTTTGGTTTTATTTAAAACTCGAAAGTATAATCACCTAATCGTCGTTTCAGTACTCCTCTGTATTACTTTTTTCCTAATTTTGAAATGTCAATAGGTCTTGTGTCCTATCGTTTACGACCAATTCGAATCTAGCGGTTCAATCGAGTTCCCGGCACCTTTGTTGATCCAAAATCTTCCGATGATTTCGAATTTTCCGGGTAGAACTGGATCGGACGAAAACTCTTGATCCGGGACACGTTTATATTTTTAAAAAATCCATCGCCTGGGCAAAATAAAGCCTGGACAAGAATGGAACTTGAAAATTCGTGACTACGAAGCGGTTTTACATGAAAGAAGAGCCTGCCTGATCCATTCTAGCGAGATATGAAAAAAGGGTTCCGTTTCACGTCTTGCGTCCTATCGATCACGACCAACTCGAATCTAGCGGTTCAACCGAGGTCCCACAAAGCGGTCCAGTCGATGGCGTTTATTTTTGTTCGTATTTATTGATAACTTGAATAACCCGTTTGGTTTTTAGATTTCAGACGAACTGTTTAAGCTGGAGGCTGTCCACCGCCAAACGTCGCGGAAAAATTTCATCATCTGCTGACGGCCATGTTTTTGTTGTTTTTCTGTATTTGCTAGTGATTTTTTCAGACTCTCAATATAGGTACCGTTGTGTTTAAAAAAATGCGTTTCTTTTTCACCAACCGTTTCCCAGCAAAAAAGTTGGATCTCGGCAATTTTATCGGGCCTCTAGGTAGATGTAGCCCCTTAACATCATAAAGAAAGCAAAAATGAAAATAAAAGTGGTACAAAAAAAACAAGAAATGCAATCTACTGAGAAAAAAGATTAATTATAAAGAAAAAAAAAACGAAAAAAATTTAGCCGCACAATTTAGTTCATGCCCCATCTACTCTATATGCTATCTACTCCAATGGCCGAAGACGAAATTAGAAAACAACGGAAGTTCGAAAATTAGAGAAATGCAGTCTACTCAAATAATAATTGATATTCTCACCATAGGATCAGTAGTAAAAAAAAACTAAATCAATTTTCATTGATATCGTTTTTCAAAATATTCTTTATTCCAAAAAATCTGCACCATTGCACAGCTGTCCGGACCAGCGTTTGATTTGCCCGGCCCTAGATAGCAGCGCTTCAGGTGGCAGAAGCGAGAACTATCACTCTGCCTCATTATCTGAGATACGCCCCAACCTACAAGTTTCCAGCCTATATGCAAGACCGTGGTCACACCTGGCTGGCTCAATATACACTCGCCGTCGGATGTCGTATAGTCAAGGAGACTAAAGTAAAGGAGTCCAAACCAGTGCAGCCAGATCGCGCGTAAAAGTTACCCCCTCTCTAGTCTCTTACGCGCCCATCACACAATCATAGTAGCGCGTGTCCGTGAGCGAGCGACGCTCGGACGTCTTCGGAAAGAGCCGAGCACGGTCGAAGTTTCCCGACCGCGCCTTCGGCAGCTACACCAACACATGGACGCTGAGCACGTTCATGTGCGGCCTAGCCGAAACGAAGGCTTCGAGGGAAAAAGCAATCTGAGCACGCTCGCGCGTGACGTCACCCGACGGCGCGCGGGAGGCTTTTAGATGATTTCAATGCTTATTTAGCTCTCGATTCTTTGCGTTACTAATGTATACAAAAAAATGTATCGCGCACTCTGATCGCTTATTTTTTAGTTTATACGTTAATTTAAATATAATAATAAATCACTCACACCCGTCCTTATGCCAAATAAATTATGATTAAAAAAAGTAAGCGGAAATATATTTATATTCGTATTATTATATTATTTCTCATACTTTTATCAAGCGATAAAGCATTATCCCCAAAATGAAGCCAATCATCCATCCGGCCGCGAATCGTAAGTACCAGAAAGTGCACATATTCTACAAGCGATGAGATGGTCCGTTGGTAGCGTTCCTGGCTTCGGTCCGCAGGGGCCCCTAGTGCAATTTTTTCTCCAAATTTTTCATAATTTCTCATATTTTAGTCGTATTTGAGATTTTCGGAGAAAAAATGATTTAAACAGATTCAAGTTCTAATCTATTTCCCAAAAACACATTTTTTTTACTGAAAATTCATGATTCCTCATTTTTTCCCGGAAATTTCTCTTTTTCCTATGACCTGAGTGAATGGCTGCGAAAATATTCGGAGAAAATTTAGAGATGAAAAAAATGAGATTTTCGTAAAAAAAACTTGTTATAATTTTTTTTTCCGGAACTTATTCTTTTTCCTATTGAGTGAACGGCTGCGGAGATATTCGGAGAAAAGTTATAGATGAAAAAAATTAGATTTTCGCAAAAAAACTTACATTTTTTATCCCTCATAATTCTGAGAAATAATGAATTTCCGAAATGTTTGCAAACATTATTTTCCTTAAGGGGTAACACCACTGTAACGGCCTGCCACGAAGTGTTTTAGACAAATAATACTTGGGGTAATTATTAAGCATATATTAAAGCATATTGCAAAAAAATGTTATGGGAAAATATTACAAAATGACGACACTGCAGCAAATTCTTCCGAGGCATGTTGAACTTAAGGTGCTATGCGGCACGTAGTATAACTTGTGCCAATTTTAATCTGGACAAAATATTTTTTTTTTAAATCTAGATGAGTGTAGCTAGTGAACCACGTAGGGGATTTTAGAAATATTGATTTTTGAGTAATTGCCGAGTATTTAACTAAAAATGTTCATCTAGACCTAATAAAACAAAATTCTTTTTTTATATTAAAATTGGCACAGTTATACTGCGTGCCGCAGAGTTTCGACATGCTTCGGAAGAATTGCTGCAGTGTCGCCATTTTGTAATATTTTCGGATACAAATTTCTAGCAATATACTTAAATATATGCTCAATAAATACCGCAAGTATTACTCATAGTAGTAGTAGTTTTATTCCAGGTATACCCTTTCGGGCGTTTACATAATACAGGGTTCTCTTGAGAACTAATATATATATCTTACATCTAATATAATATATTATAACAAGCATTTTACGACCGCTTTACATTTTCTTACTGCTTGTCCGCCGCTTTTTCGAATTTATTTATGTACCTACATAGATCTACCCAGGGCTGCCCTGCTTGTAGCAAGAGTTCCAATTCCTCTTTTATTTCGTTTTCTTTCTTTCCTTTTGTCCATCCCCCCATCTTCTCCGCAATAATTCCGCCTATCTTTCTCCTCCCCTTGTCACATTTACAGATGTGGGCCAACGTTTCCTCCGCCCGTTTGCATAGCCGGCACGCTGTTTCCCTAAAACCTTTTTCTATTTCTCTGCCTACACTCCCACATCTTATCCTGGCCCAAGTTTCCTTAATTTCGCCCGTTATGTGCTTGTCCTCCCAATAATATTCCCTTTCCTGGTTTAACTTTCTTGTTTTATATTCCTTGCAGTAGTTAGATTTATCAATTCCCGCCCAGTCCTGCTGTATTTCCTGCTCTTTCCTCTTCATTATTGCCCTGCTTACTTTCTTCTTGACATCCCGGTCGCTGCCTTCTCTTATAAGCTGCCAGAATTGTCCTTCTCCCGCCTCCTCCATTGCCCTCCGTACTTCCCTCCCCCATTTCGTTGGAGCTCCGTTCGTCGCTCCCCTCGCCTCCTCCTTAAGACAGATTTTTGGCAGCCTGTTGTTCTCCATTTTTAACACTTCGTACGCATATTTTCCTGCCCTTACCATAGCCTTAATACCAATCCCAGTTACATTCGCTTCCCGTCTCCAAATGTACGCAGGTGTATTTCTCCTCAGTCCCATAATCATTTTCATGTATCTTGCCTGCAACTTATCCAGCCGCTCCGACCGTTTCCACCCCCAAATTTCTACTCCGTATAGTAGTCCATTCCTCACTAAAGCCTCCACTAGTTGTATTCTTCGCTTCAGGCTATGTATCCTCGCCCTCCTACAGAGCCCCCACACCATGTTTATTGCTTTAACAATTTTGCCCTCCACCATCCGCAGATGCTTTTCGTACGTGTTTCCCGACGACAGCCACACTCCTAGGTACTTGTACTCCTTTACTATCTGTAGTTTCCTGCCACTGAACTCCCAGCCTCTTTCCTTTTTTATCCTTCCTCCCTTTCTGAAAATCATAATTTTTGTTTTTTCCCGGTTGACCGTTAGCTTATTTTTTTGTGTGTATTTTTCCAATTCCCAGAGTAGACTCCTCAATCCTTCCGCGTCGTCTGCTATCAATACCACATCATCGGCAAATTTTAGCTCGTAAATCTTTGTTCCCCCGATAACTGTGCCTCCTACTTTTTTCCGCTCCCAATCTTCCGCCAGGTCCTCTATGAATACGCTAAACAGCGTTGGACTAAGAGGGCATCCTTGCCTAACTCCTCTCCCCGATTCAAATGTATTTGTTAGTCCTTCCTCCGTTACTACCGCGTTCACAGTGACTTCGTATATTCTCTCGACCATCTTTAATATTCTTCCATTTATCCCTAGTTTTTGGAGCTTTTCTAACATTTTCTCTCTACAGACCGTATCAAAAGCTGCCCTGAAGTCGACGAACGCCGCAAAAAGCTTACCTCCCTTGTGCTTTAGCCGGTTGTTAATTGCCGTGTTTATCGTGAATAAATGATCTCTCGTCCCTCTTTCTCTACGGAATCCCGCCTGGCTCTCACTGAGTTTACCCGTTGCCTCCAACCAGTGTCCTAGTCGTTTGTTTACTATATTTGCCAATACTTTGTATCCCGTGTTCAATAGCGATATTCCTCGATAGTTTTCCACCTTTCCTGTATCTCCTGTCTTATGAATCGGGAATATCAGCGCCACTTCCCATCCTTCCGCTATCTCCCCATTTTTCCATAAACCCTTTATTATCTCGCAGAACTCCTTTGCCCCTTCTCTCGGTAGAAATTTGAAGAACTCCACCACGACTCCATCTTCTCCTGCCGCCTTGCCTGACTTCATTTCCTTCAATGTTGCTTCTATTTCCCTTTCCTCAATATCTCTATTTGCAACCTCCAACAAATACCTGCTCCACTCGTTGGCTACTTCCCCGTTCCCTCCAACCTGCTCCTGGTTACCCTTGTTTCGCCTATCCTCACAGCTTTCGTTGACTCCGTCTTCTTGGCCTTCGCTCCCTCCCAGTAGCCGTGTGAAGTGATTCACCCATTCTTCCTTTGTTATTTCAATGCCCCCCCGTACCCTACTGGGTCTAAATGGCTTGATGGCTTTCCATACTTCTGTCATATTTTTGCTTTCTACCACCGCTTTAATTTTTCCCTCCCAATGTTCTCTTTTCTCTTTTTTCCTTGCCTTCTTTAAATCTTTTCTCGCCTCCTTCAACTTTTCTTTATCGTCTGTTCTCTGTTTTTTCATGTATCTTTTTAATGCTGACCATACTATTTTCCTCTTGGCCCTTACTACTTTACTTAGCTTCATTTGCCTTTTTTGGTTACCCGCTGCTTTAATTTGCCCCGCTTCTTCAGCTGATTTTTTAATAATTTCTATAAGCCTTTTCCATCGATCCTGCATTCCGTTTGCTTCCCTTCTACATCCCCAGTTTTTTCTAACCGCTTCTTCATAAGCTTGCGCCTTTTCGTTTGACCAGACTAGTTTTCTTACGTATCTGTCTTTTCTCGTTTCAGGTTGTCCCTTTCTTCCTTTATTTTGCCGTGGTTTAATTTTTTTCTCCAAGGTTAATACCAATGGGAGGTGATCCGACTCCGTTCTCAATTTGACCTCTAATCCCTCCACCAGAAGTTCGTTTCCCCCTGACATTATAGCGTAGTCTATTATCGAACCCGTGTTGCCTTGTTCTCCGATGTACGTGAAATTTCCCTCCCTGTCCCCTTCGCAACGTCCGTTCAGGATCACTAAGCCATTTTTTTCACAAAAGTTTAGCATCCTCCTTCCTTCCGCGTTTATCGTCTTATCTTTCGACTGCCTGTACTGCCCTTCCTCCTGTTCATCCTCCTCAACTCCCCCTTGCTCCTCCCCTATCCGCGCATTCATGTCTCCTATTATTATAACCCATTTTCCATCCATTTCCGCTGTGTTTACAATATTTTCCAAGTCTTCTTCCATCTTCTTGAAGCCGTCGCCATTATATATGGTTACTATAACCCCTTCCTCCTCATCTTTTCTTCCAAGCTTCATCCCCCTTATGATTATTCCGTCCTTCCATTCTTCCATCTTCCCCTCCCCCAACAGTCCCTTTCTTACCCCCACCATTTGCCCCCCGCTTGCCCTCCCCCTCTTTTTTACTCTTATGGCTGGTTTGGTTTTCCACGTGAAATCTCTGCTTAAACTACCCACTACTTTACATTCGTTTTTTTGCTCTAGCCACGTTTCTTGAATCGCTATCACATCAAAGTCCTTTAACCAATCCCACGCTTCTCCCACTTTTCTTATTCCCGCCACATTCCACGTGACCATCTTGAGTCCGTCGCTCTTGGTGCCTGCATCCTTCCGTACCGCTGCGTTGTTTCGGGGCGTCCTCGAAACCCCCGGCCTTCTCTGGTCGCCCTGATGTCGTTGCTGGAGTCGTATCTTTCCAATCTTCCTTCCCTTTCGCACCAATAATGCCACACTCCATGGCGCTTGATTTTCAGGTGACCAGCTCTTGCGTCTTTATCCCGTCCTCTTCTTCCCTCTTCCGCCTTTGCCGCCAGCCATCTCTGAACCTTCCGCTCTCTCCAGGTTAGATCGTCTTTGATTTCGACCCGACATCCCCTCCACCGCGCCGCATTTATCAACTGGATCTTGTTCTGTAGAGATCCTAGTTCAACTGTGCAGCCATTCCGATCTGTTCTCCAGCGTTTAATCCACGGCATAATGCCCGTTTCATTCCTTAATATTTCTTCGATCTCCCTACCTCCTTCTCGCCCCGGCCCTGGTATTCCTTTGACCCTTATGTTGAGTTTTCTTATCCGTCTTTCTTGCACTTCTCTCCTCCATTCCTCCTCGCTCAAAGCCCCCGGTTGTTGTTCCTTCTCTATGAATTGTAAACATTCTCCGGCTTCCTCCTCTATTCGCCTTGGGATGCTCGCCTGTGTACCCTCCTCCCCTGCTCTGCTGGAATTGTGCGACGTCCTTTCCCGATCTTCCTCTTCCTTCTCATTTTGGTTTTCGTCCCCGTAGATCTCTCTTTCGCCCATTCCTTTCCTTTGATTTGGCTGCCCGTAGATCCCGTTTGTTGTGTTGGTTATCTTTTCCTGTCTGATACTTTTATCGCTGATATTATTGTGGTGCATGTATTTGTCGAGCCTGCCTTCCACTGCTTCTAACCTTGTTTTTAGTATTTGTTTTTCTATCTCCCACTCCCTTTCTTTTTTCTTGAATTCTCCCCTCAGGCCTTTTACTTCTTGACACATTTGCTGCATTACCTTGTTGCACTCTCTTTCAATTATGCGCTGGGTTTCTTCTTTTAATTCCCAAATGGAATGGTTCATGCTTATTTGCAGGCTATGCAGAATTCCATCCGCCAGCGTGTTCGGGTCATCCGGGTCCTCCACATCCTCTTCCTGAGCCCCATTTTCCTCTCTTCCTCGACTTTCTTCCATGGACGTCGATACGAGCACTATTTCGTCCTCGACTATTATTGGCCCGCACGCTCTCGATTGTTGCTGCTCCCCTTGCTCCTTCGGCCTAACCATCGTCTCCTCACTGTGAATTATTGCACGTGTCATACCATTTTTCACCAGCGGGGATCTCTGAACTTTTCCTCCTGTTCCAAAAGCGTCGATGTATTTCTCCAGGCTTGTTTTTCCCCGGATGGCGCCTCCTCTCGTCTTGTTTTTCGAGCCGACCGGTCTGCCTCTCTTCCTTTTATTTCCCTGCTCTGCCGCCTCGGTCGGTACCGCAGATTCCGCTTCCCGCTCCGCTGCCGTTTTGTCCAGATCTGCTTCGCTCTCTTCTCGGCAGATGTCGCTCCCGTCGCTGCCGCTCCCGTCCTCCCAGGCCAATGTTTCCACGCTCGTCATTTTTTTCTTTAGCCTCCTCAACAATTTGTCGATGTTTCCTTGCTTAGATCTTTCAGCTACTCTTGATTTTCGCGTTGCTTTCACTTCCACACCTTTCCTATGCCACACTTTTTCCGACTTAGCACCTATTTTACAACTTCTTCGTCTTTTGCCGCTTATACACCACTTTTTCACTGGAACGATTTTTTGGCACCACTTTACGCTTCGGCCATCTTGGCTCCTCCTCCCGCAAGTATTAATTGTTTATCACATTTTTTTCCGCCAAAAAAAATATCAAAAATACGTTTCCTGTAAGGCCGTTACAGTGGTGTTACCCCATAAAGTCTTCATATAATTTCCGAGATTTTCCCGTGATCATAATTAAAATGATGAAAAATTCGAAAAAATTCGGAGAAATTCGGCAAAACTCGGATGTTTGCGTAAAAATAATTCTCCGCAAAACTCAGAATTCTTCATATTTGTTCCAATGCATAGAAAAATTCGGAAAAATTTTCCGGAAAAAATCGGAGTTTTTCGGGAAAAAATTTGCACTAGGGGCGCAGGCTCGTTCCCCGCGCTCAGTGCTTTTTTTTTTTAATTATTATTACTATTAATTCTTATTTGATTAGTTATTTTTATTAGTTATCATTATTATTTTAATTAGTTATCTTTTAGTGTCGAAAAATGTATCGCGCACTCTGACCGCTTATTTCATTAGTTTGTACGTTAATTCTAATATAATAATAAATCTAAATTACAACTTATCTTCTAAAAAATTGTTTGCGCTTTACTCACACCCGTCCCTATGCCAAATAAATTGTAATTCATAAAAGTAAGCGGAAATATATTTATATTCGTATTATTATATTCATTCTCATATACATTCATCAAGCGATAAAGCATTATCATAATAAAGGTGTAATTTAGATTTATTATTATATTAGAATTAACGTACAAACTAATAAAATAAGCGGTCAGAGTGCGCGATACATTTTTCGACACTAAAAGATAACTAATTAAAATAATAATGATAACTAATAAAAATAACTAATCAAATAAGAATTAATAGTAATAATAATTATAAAAAAAGCACTGAGCGCTGGGAACGATCCCGCGCCCCTAGCGCATATTTTTTTCTGAAAAATTCCGATTTTTTCCGAATTTTTCTATGAATTGTAACAAATATGAAGAATTCGGAGTGTTGCGGACAATTATTTTTACGCAAACATCCGAGTTTCTCCGAATTTGTCCGAATTTTTCCGAATATTTCATCATTTTAATTACGATCACGGGAAAATGTCGGAAATTATATGAAGGCTTTAAGGGGTAACACCACTGTAACGGCCTTACAGGAAGCGTATTTTGTGATATTTTTTTTTGGCGGAAGAAAATGTGATAAAAAAATGATACTTGCGGCATTTATTGAGCATATATTTAAGTATATTGCTAGAAATTTTTATCCGAAAATATTACAAAATGGCGACACTGCAGCAATTCTTCCGAAGCATGTCGAAACTCTTCGGCACGCAGTATAACTGTGCCAATTTTAATATAAAAAAAGAATTTTGTTTTATTAGGTCTAGATGAACCTTTTTAGTCAAATACTCGGCAATTACTCAAAAATCAATATTTATAAAATCCCCTACGTGGTTCACTAGCTACACTCATCTAGATTTAAAAAAAAAATATTTTGTCCAGATTAAAATTGGCACAAGTTATACTACGTGCCGCATAGCACCTTAGGTTCAACATGCCTCGGAAGAATTTGCTGCAATGTCGTCATTTTGTAATATTTTCCCATAAAATTGTTATGCAATATACTTCAATATATGCTTAATAATTACCCCAAGTATTATTTGTCTAAAACACTTCGTGGCAGGCCGTTACAGTGGTGTTACCCCTTAAGGAAAATAATGTTTGCAAACATTTCGGAAATTCATTATTTCTCAGAATTATGAGGGATAAAAAATGTAAGTTTTTTTTGCGAAAATCTAATTTTTTTCATCTATAACTTTTCTCCGAATATCTCCGCAGCCGTTCACTCAATAGGAAAAAGAAAAAGTTCCGGAAAAAAAAATTATAACACGTTTTTTTTACGAAAATCTCATTTTTTTCGTCTCTAAATTTTCTCCGAATATTTTCGCAGCCATTCACCCAGGTAATAGGAAAAAGTGAAAGTTCCGAAAAGAAAACTAATAATAAGTTTTTTTTTACGAAAATCTCATTTCTTTTCATCTTTACCTTTTCTCCCAATATGTCCGCAGCCGTTCACTCAGGTCATAGGAAAAAGAGAAATTTCCGGGAAAACATGAGGAATCATGAATTATCAGTAAAAAAAATGTGTTTTTGGGAAATAGACCAAAACTTGAATCTATTTTAAATCATTTTTTCTCCGAAAATCTCAAATACGACTAAAATATGAGAAATTATGAAAAATTTGGAGAAAAAATTGCACTAGGGGCCCCTGCGGACCGAAGCCAGGAACGCTACCAACGGACCATCTCATCGCTTGTAGAATATGTGCACTTTCTGGTACTTACGATTCGCGGCCGGATGGATGATTGGCTTCTTTTTGGGGATAATGCTTTATCGCTTGATGAAAGTATGAGAATTAATATAATAATACGAATATAAATATATTTCCGCTTACTTTTTTTAATTATAATTTATTTGGCATAAGGACGGGTGTGAGTGATTTATTATTATATTTAAATTAACGTATAAACTAAAAAATAAGCGATCAGAGTGCGCGATACATTTTTTTGTATACATTAGTAACGCAAAGAATCAAGAGCTAAATAAGCATTGAAATCATCTAAAAGCCTCCCGCGCGCCGTCGGGTGACGTCACGCGCGAGTCGTGCTCAGATTGCTTTTTCCCTCGAAGCCTTCGTTTCGGCTAGGCCGCACATGAACGTGCTCAGCGTCCATGTGTTGGTGTAGCTGCCGAAGGCGCGGTCGGGAAACTTCGACCGTGCTCAGCTCTTTCCGAAGACGTCCGAGCGTCGCTCGCTCACGGACACGCGCTACTATGATTGTGCGATGGGCGCGTAAGAGACTAGAGAGGGGGTAACTTTTACGCGCGATCTGGCTGCACTGGTCCAAACTCCCTATCCTACCCTGTATGTACGAAGTTCTTTCAATCGGTCGCAGAGATGTAGTGCTCAGTTCCGCCGCAGGCGTCGCTAGTGTTCCCCAGAGCCCATAATATATAGTAATACAAAACTGTATAAGGTCCGAGCTCCTCCTCAACGACCAATGACAAAACTGGGGTGATCGTGTTTCTCTCTCGCACTCACCTGGAACAACAGTCATGGTGCGTTCTCTCTCGCACACCCGAACGATAATACACCCAAGTAGGGATTCCTTCTATTATAATATATAATAATATTGGGTACATATATATAAGGGGCCGTCCATATATTACGTCATCGATTTTTGCTGATTTTCGACCCCCCCCCCCTACAATCATCCTATCGTCATTTCCTAATGACCCCCCCCCCCCCCCCTCGCAAAACTGACGTCATTACCAGTTCGGCAAAATTAAAACATTTGCGGATTTGAGAAAAATTGGGTAACATTAAAACATTTTGTTATAGAATCATCTTTTATTATTTTGTACTTTGGCAATGTTTATTAATATAATAATATTATTCTTCCCTATTTTTAGTTTTCTTTGGATAGCTCCCACATTTTGTTATAGAATCATCTTTTATTATTTTGTACTTTGGCAATTTTCATTATTATAATAATATTATTCTTCCCTATTCTTTAGTTTTCTTTGGATAGCTCCCACGGAGTTTTCACCCATTCTTGCAAATCCTGGATCACGGGTAATATCTCCGTATCCTCCCCATATTCATTTTGGCTCGATCGAACTATTTTCATAGGTACGCTGTTATTTGAAGTTCTCGAATATAATGTAGACAAACCTTATGTAATAAATAAATAAATAATGAGTTCAATAATTAATACCATTAGGTACTTGCAAAATATTTTTCATCACTCATGCGGGGAAACCACTCTAGTTGTACAATATACTATTGTACATTTTGAATTAACTGGTATCACAAGAATGACGTCAATTTCGAAACGCCCCCCCCCCCCCCCTCATCCATCATTTACCGTCATCCGCAGACGAACCCCCCCCAATTTAGAATGACGTAATATATGGACGGCCCCTAATAAATAAAATATAAATAATATTAATGAAACAACTCGTGTTGTTTTATTCACATGGGCTTATTATATAATAAGCACATCAGATATAATAATTATATAATAAGTGCAACACGAGTTATTTTTTATGGAAACTTATGATTTGTCTGTTATGTTAAAAAATATAGCTAATTATAATGATACGCGAATAAAGCGATAAACCAACCGTAATGTATTTATTATTCGGATGCGCGTTACTCTGTTTTCCTGTACAATAATAATAATGATAAATAATAATAATAACATGTACATGCAAGAAACCGGGCGAATTCGGGAACGTTGGCTCTAGATGCTGGGGTTGTCTTTTCAACACGTGCTTATTATATGTATACCCATGAAAACTTGTTGTTTGCTAATTAGGTTTAAAAATGAAGCTAAATATGAATTAAATTAAGCCATGAACCAACCGAACAAGCTGTCAAGCCTAATTGAACCCCAAGCATGGCAATCACTTACATATGAGAATATTATATTTATTGGCAAATGATTGTGTGGCGAAGTTGGTAGAACGCTAGCTTACTGTATTGAAGGTCCTGAGTTCGAGCTTCGGTAGTTTTAATTTTTTTCTTTTGCATTCGTACAGGTATCTGGTTGTACGAGCGAATTGAAGCAGTTTTAACCAATCAAAGAACTCGTCCAATCCCAAAAGAACTCGAACAAAAATAACATGGAAGGATATATTTTTTAATTTACTGCCATCAATAGTTGAAATTTGTTTTATAATTCCTACCTAGAGTGTTTACTGTTTCCCTTTATCTCATTGACTCGCGAAGAGTCATCTCCATTATTATACACATAGTTCGATAGCTGCTGTGCGGGTGTACACGACAGATATATTTGTGTTTGACAGGGGCAAACAATTTTGCCGCCATAACACGGTCAGTTTCACCTTATGCAGTTTTGTATTACTATAGATTATGAGCTCTGGGGAACACTAGTGACGCCTGCGGCGGAACTGAGCATTACACCTCTGCGACCGATTGAAAGAACTGTTTGAGGCGGGAGTGTCGACTCCTTCTCTCGAGTCTCCTTGCATATAGTATTCGCGCATATGTTTGTTTTTTTTTTCGTTGCGATAGCAGTGCGTTACGGAGGCGATCATCCAGAACTGACAAGAGGAAAATTGCAGCTGTCGATGTATCGAAGATTTGACATCCCCGTTGCCTAAAAAAGCCTACTAGTCAATAAATGTCAATGACATGTCTTCCAGAGGCATGACATCAACTTCCAAGGTGAATATTGCGCAGCAGCTTCATTTATCGTTAAAATGAGAAACACGTAGATTCGGAGTATGATACATCGTTAAAGATTAGTGCCCGCTTATCAGCGCTCTGTTGTGCTTACTTTTTTTTTTAGGGCGAGCCAGATTTAGCCGACGATGGCCTCAAGCGACAGGGTTCCTTTAGAAAACTTTTACCTGCCAGTTCGAACGGCGATTCGCAGCTTAGCATGTCGATCAAAATGATCGACAGGCCAAACATCCCTCAGAACACCAAAGAATATATCGTTTTTCTACAAGAGTACAATATCCTATCCGAATAGTAAGTTCCGCACACGTACATCTTCGAAGAATTCAATATCAACAAATAAGTTGAACGTACCCGTCGACTGCTTCAAATTTCAGCAATATACTCAGAACTCGAGACCTGAAGGGTATTTACGTTATTCCGTCGGCTCAGAATTCTTCCCGTGAGTCTTAAGAATGTAAACAGTCGAGTGTCCAATGTTCCTATTATTTAACGTGTACTGTCTCGATCCGCAGTGTGGTTCGGCGTTCAATTCATTCGCCAAGGGATTTATCAAGGCGGAGTCTTCAGATTCACCGTAACACTGCCACAAAACTTTCCGGACGGAGGGTGTCCGGTAAAATTTGCACCGTCGCGCATGGGCAGACGTAGAAAAAAGTTTTCCAAAAATGTCATGCTTCGAAAACTTTCCCCAGTGACGTCGAGTGACGCGAATGGATAAAACGTTCGTTTGTTCGTTTCAGAAAGTTGTGTTCCAAAGTAACGTATTCCATCCACTGATCCATCCAGAAACGGGCGAATTGGCGAGCAGTTGGGGCTTTCCGGAATGGAAAAAGACTAACAGAGTTTGGCAACTTATACAGTACATCACGAAAGTGCTGACAAAGATTGATCCAAAGATGCCAGGAATCAACCAAGAGGCCTTGATGCTGTAAGAACAATCTTGCATTTCGTGCAAGCTTTACGTTAATTGGGCGTGACCCAACGATTACTATTTTTTTGTTTTTAAGGCGGGATGTATAGATGAGAAAAAATTAAGCCATTTTGAGGGATTTTTTAAGATAAGATATAATTCTACATTTATCAAACTGTAGGTATACTTTAGTAGTCTAATTAAGTATACAAAACATTTTTTTTAATTTATTTATCATCAAAGTGGCGGAGCACTGGCAGAGTGTTACAGCAAGATTGCTGCGGGAGTCGCGAATCGGCGTGCAGTCTAGCTTTCTTTTTGACGATAATTTAAATGAAGAAAATACATATTTAAGAGAATGGCACGCGTTTACGAAAAAAATCAAAATTTCTGTAAAACTTGGATTAAGTAGTTTTTATTTTATTTTCAAATACGTTTATTGTCAAGTAGAACGTAGCAAAATTTTCGATATTTCTACCAAGTTTCAACTTAATCGGCGTAATAGTTTTCGAATAATTCTACTCGTCGTTCCCGCTTCTACCTGCGGCGTGCCCGCCGAATCCGACCGGTGAGGCGCAGCGTTGAGACGGGCTGTAACGTAAGAAGTTTTTCCAATTTTGCTTTAAAACTTTGGAAAAACATTCTACATATATAGCTCTATGGTTAAAAAAATGGATTTTTTTATCGTTGTACATATATATCCCGCCTTAATGTTTGTATCTACAGCAGTCTTTTATGGTCCCTTTTACTTTGACTCCACACCAATCACGGCAGCTTTTCTAGTTCCTTAGATCCCCTAATTTTCCTTAAGCACTTATTTCTAAAGTATCGTATCTGCACGACGGCACGGGAAAGCTGTGCCGGTGAAGACGGCTATATTTTACTAAGTTTGAGGTGGATTGGCATCCGAAACTCAGTGAAGTTGCTCTATAGTTGATGCACAAACCCGTGCGCGCTAAGGCTATCACCCATCGAAGTATTAACTCTGATCAACGTAGCTTGACCTGGGAGATCGCCAAAGCTGCAGAAGGATTATTTCACGTCTATTGCTGTCGGTCGACCCCTTTGGCGTAGCCAGCATTTTTCTGGGGGGGGGGGGGGGGTGCTGACAAATGGGGTTTCGTTTACAATGATTTTTTTTCAAACAAAATGTACCAAATAGTCGATAATTACATAACAGACAAGAAATATGAAGCTTTAATAACACGTTCATATTAACATGAATATCAAACTCTTGCAGTACCTTAAAAAAAATTGTCAACAACCTTTTCACCACCCTTTAAGGGGTTAGGCAACAGTAACGGGTATAAAATCATGTGCAAATTCAACAATTTTGTTTTTGTATGAAAAAGTGATTTACTCATAAAATTAATTACACATCCATTTAGTATGAATATCGAGCCTTTCTTTTGTCATCTTTTTTTTAGGCGGCGTGACGTGTAGTATCCACAATGTTTCACCTAGAACAAAAAACAAAAATTCTCGTCAATCTACATTAGAATACCTAAAGAAGTACTTACCGAATTTAAAAAAGATTGTTTTATTCAAAAGTTGTAGGGATTTGAATTGAGATGTAGGTATTTGAATGAATTTTCAGTGAAAAATTTCGTATAAAACTGCTCATAAAATAAAAAGTTTTCGATTAATCAGAAATTCCGTACGTATTTCTCTACGAAATGCAATTAGGAATATAACTTTTAAATTTGAAGTAAATCGAGTGAAAATTGTTGAAGTTATTTGTCACGCCAATTGGAAAAAAGCTGTTTCGAGAAAAACGCGTTAAAAGTTTTAAGTACTCTCAAAGTAGGTACTCTATTGAATACGTCTCAGTTTTCTATTTTTTTTTGTTTCTTCAAATCGGCCCGACACATTTTTTGGTTGGAATTTTTTTCGTTAAGAATGTCATTCTGTATGTTCAGTATCGACATATGAGCGAATCGTTGCTGAAGCATTATGCTTTTAATCCAAGTTTTTATCCGTCTCGCGTCAGAAAAACTCTATAGAGTCTATAATCTATAAATCAGTATACAGAAAAAGCTAATACAGTCGAACATCGATATCACGAATCTCTAGGAAAGTTTGTTATATCGTAATTATGTTCTTTAAAAATATATTTTCCCTATGAATATAGGGATATTTTTTAAAGAAGTTAAGATTTAAATTATACCAATTTTTACAAGCAATTAGAGTACAATGTATATTATGTTGTTGTATCAAGGTTTCGGGTGTCTATCGGGAGCGAATGGACAAATCTTCGTTGTATCGAGGTTCGCTATATCGAGGTTTGACTGTATAAGTTAGGGCGGTACTCCTTTTTAATATGCTTTCTCAAATTTCCAGCATTTATTTCATCATTTGTAAATGAAAGTATGTTTTTCATGATCATTTTTTTAGGTTATAAGACTAACGTATCAATTATTAAATTTAAAAAAATAATGATTCGTGAAACCTTCTCCTTTCTTCATATTCATTTTTTTAATGCGTCAACTGCATGAGCTGACGGTAGATTCTCGAACCCGCGTTTCAGATTTACAATGATATCATCTATTATTTGATAGTAAATATTGACGCTTCGAGTATTCAGCTGGTTGTGTATCGGTTGACAAATCCAACGTATTGCTTTTGCCAACAGCTGACTCAATTGTAAAGTTTGAATATCCATTCAATTTACGTAATAAAATAGCTACTTTTTATACCAGTCACCAAACTACGACGAAGAAAGTAGGTCAAGTTTTATTAAATTATTTCTTTGTGCTTGCTTGGGGGAAACAAATAAAATGAATCGATTATGTGAATTCAATTAATTTGGGTTGATTTTCTGCTGGAGGGCATCGGGATTTCATGAAGGGCCGTGACCACTCTTGCCCCTCCTGGTTACTTGAATGGTCGACCCCAAAATTACCCAACATTTAAAAATGAAACCCGGATGCAGAGTAACTCTTCAGACAGAACCCGAGAATTTTATTATCCCATTCGATGAAAAAATGTCTATGAATCCTCTACGTATTTTAGCTACCTCTACTCGCTCGACCGCGAAATTGTATTGCGAAGTAAACATCATTTCGTAACTTTCAAGATACGAAAACAATATGGAGGGTTTCCGGGAACGAGCTAAGAAGTGCGTGAAGGAAAGTCTGAGTCAGGTTTACAATGCGCCTCTCACGGAAGACCCGCACTACATAACATTCAGCCCGTACAACAACGAGATTCACGAGCCCGTGCGGCAAAAAATTTATGAGCCCAAGGTAAAGTACGCAAAAGTATATTTATTGTCGTTTTAAGGAAGTTGGAGCGTTAACCACAATCGAACATAAAAAAAATACAAATTTATGTTATTGTCTAGATTATACTCAGTCTGCGATTTTTTTGAATTTTTTTCACCACTAAACACCAGAGATAAAAAATAGTTTAATGTATGTAATTTGCCGTGAGTTTAGATGGGCAAGACGTTCACGATACGGGTGATGTAATTTTTTTCGCCAATTTAGCACCATGATAGACCATTTTTAGCAGCAGCTTAACGCAAACTAAACCTTGGTAAACATTTAGAGAAAAAACATCCATCTTGCCCATCGTAAACCATATACAGGGTGTATCTTAACTACTAGTTTTCCGTATGCGAGCATATAGGGTGTCTCTTTTCAACCAAAACGCTTTTTGTTAACCCTAGGACCCTACACTTTCTGTACGAAAAAAATAACCTACACTGGGGTTTCGCACACCCCAGCACTTAAAATCAACGCTGCTAACGAACTATATGTCGTAGAGTGATGTCTTTTTTTTAATCGAACGCTCGAGAACTAATGAATGGAATAGGCTTTGCGAGAAAAACCTAATATAGAATTATGACCGTGAACAATGCGATTGAACAAAGCAAGAGAAATTATGTTAGCATCTCTCACTAATAATGTGGGGTTTGCGGTACCCATATGTAGGGTCCTAGGGTTAAAATTCGGGCGACAAAAATTCGCCGATATATTCACGAGACAAGTCCAACGGTGAGTAAACAATGGCACAGTAGTTTCGGCGTCTAAGAGAGAGTGGGAACAGGTTCGTATCCACGTTCGCGCAATTGGATTCAAATCCATTGATTTTGCTCGAATTGAAATTGAAATTAAAAGCTTAAACTTTCAACTTCGAATGTTGAAGTTTGAATATTCAACGTTATCCAGTCGCCCAAATAAGGTATTAAATAATAAATGAAAAATGTTAGACAATATTTTACATTGTTTACTCGAAAGATCTAAAGATCTAACAATCTTTCGCGTAAATAAGGGATCAAACATTGTTTAACATTTATTATTTATTATTTAATACTGTGTTTGAACGACCGGATAACGTTAAAAACTCAAATTTCAAAATTCAAAGTTCAAATTCACTTGCCCGAATGTGGATTCGAACGCGTGCCCGCGCTCGCTTGGACGCCGGAACTACTGTGCCATTGTTTACTCACCGTTGAACTTTACTCGTGAATATCTCGGCCAATTTTTGTCGCATAACATTTAAAAGAAAGCATTTTGCTTGGAAAGGCACACCCCATATGCTGACGAACGGAAAACTAGTAGTTAAGATACACCTATATTCAATATTGAACCATCAAGGTTGACTGAAAGATTACGAATCTTAGCTGGCGAAGAGCATTGCTACCAACTTCAATGTTAGCGAAGTTGCCGTATTTCGCCAACACTTAATATTCATTAATGGTAACACTGGAAGTACAAATAAGTCTCCGCCGTTTGACAAAAGATGGCCCCACCAGGATGTTATAATTTTGATATATTTTTTTTCGTACGAAAATGTCGAGTTTTAAACCAAATAAGCGTCAATTGCGGCAACTTTTGATTTACTTCTTTAATTTGAAGAAATCTGCAGCTGAGGGGCATCGATTGCTTGCAGAAGCATATGGGTGAGGCTGCTTTAAGTGAGAGAAGTTGTCGTGAGTGGTTTCAAAAGTTCAAGAACGGTGAGTTTGACGTCAAAGACAAAGATCATAGCGAAAGGCCGAAGGTGTACGAAGACGCGGAAGCACTACTGGAGGGAGATTCCTGCCAAACAACGGTCTTATATACAGGCTAAGCTTTTCTCTCTTATCACGCCCACCGTGTGTCGTTGTGATCGGGGGGACAGGATGAGACTAACCTGAACCGATCATAAATCGTTTCACCGTATAGGCGTATAGGAGTATAACAGTTGTAAATCGTTCACACGTATGAAAAAAGTTGGATACGCCTAAATAACTGTTATTGACAGTTTAATTCCGTAACAATTACGAAATTCTGTGCGGTATCTCAATGTAAAACGAAGTACAAACACAGATTAAAATGCTCGATATTTAAAGTGCCAAATAACACCGAACTTTTAAAAAAGTGGCAAGCAGCGATTCTCAGAGTGGAGTTAAAACCAACGCAGTATGTTAGTGAAAAACATTTTGAAGAAAAATTGGTTCTCAAAGAGTGGATAAAACGCGATGGTGAGGGAGAGATTATTGCTCAAGTTTACTTTTTTTCAATCGCTGTGGGCAAGCCATTGTCAAGTCTTCAAGATTGCTGTCTCTTTCGTACACGATATTGTCGTCTCTTTCGCACACGATATTACTGTCTCTTTCGCACACGATATTACTGTCTCTTTCGCACAGGAGGCCCCCTTTCCTATACACACCTAGCGGCCAAAAATTAAAGCAAAAACTAGACGCTAAGCGAACCTTCCCCCATTACCGTCCGTTCAAGACCTGTATATAAGACCGTGTGCCAAACGCAAGAGTTCCCGAAAATGACTTATTCGGCTCAAAACTCAACATTTTCGCACGAAAAATATTATGCGATGCGGATACAAAATCGCTAATATTTCAAGGTTATTCTTGCCACATGTCCAACCTATGATGACGTTTTACATCTGACAATTTAAACCATAACCTCCTGGTGGGGCCATGTTTTGTCAAACGGCGGAGGCTGCTTGTACTCCCAATAATAAATAATCTTGTGACATAAATATAAATAAGCATCGTTATAAATGACTCGAAATTCCATTCTGAGATGTATAAAATATTTGCTGACGCAGTTTTTTTTTCATAATAATCATCGATAATGTTATACTTTTTCAAGTTGGTAGTAGCACAAAAGTTTTTCTTGTTCACGTTATAAAAATATAAAAACGCATAACTTTGCCATTGCATTATATATTTCATCAAAATTAGCGTCTATCGAATAAATCTGTGACTCGTATGCATCTTTTTGAGGTGCATTGAAAAAATTCATAAACCGTCATTTGACAACTGGATCGCTCCAACCTCCTTAATGCTCTTCATTTGGACAGTCGATTTAACAATAGTACGGTTCGTCGTAGAATTTGGAGCAGAACAAGACAACCGGATTTTCCTGGGTCCAGCCGGGATCTCTTCAGCCTTTCTCAAAACCGGAAGCCAGATAACGTTCGATCACTCGGGCTCTGCGAATAAAAACGTGCAATTGGCTATAGACCGCGATGATGCTATAAAACTCTTCTACACGAGTGTCTACATCGCTCCGAAGCTACACCGAACGAACATAAAACAAATATTTTTATAAAAATGACATGATACGAAAGAGAAAAAAAATCGAAACGAAAAATCATAGTTTAACGGAAAAAGGGGGTAGAAATTTTGCGACCGAACTGAATTGAGTCAACGGTATCGCACGTACGTGTATACTCTGCAATCATCGTTGCAATAAACCGCATTTTGGGCTTTTTTTATGAGCTATCCATTCCGGCATAGTGTTCCGTTATTCTCTCCACGAGTTGAGCCTTGAGTCCCGTTGTTTGTTCGCCAATTGATCGTGCGTACGCTTTCAAGGTTTCCACCTTCAGTTCCTTCAGCTGGGAAGAAACGAACGTTCGTTATCTACAAATTAACAATTAACGGAAAGTTTTATATGCCATTATTATGCTCTCGCGATACTGACCTTCCCGCTTTTTATCAAGCTTCGCAACAGGTCGTTGTCGACCTTCACCACTTTTTCGGCATTCTTGGCGGCCCGAGGCTCCGGACATTCGCGTTTAACTGCCGTGGCTGCTGGTAACTGGAACATCGCTTCGAACTTTTCGACAAGATCTCCCAACCGTGCCGCCATCCGTTCCGTGTCCGGATCTGGAAAATGCATCCTCGATTGTTACGGATCTCTGACTGTTCATTAATTTGTACACTTTTCTCGCTTACAAGTAGGATCAGTCGGTTCAACGAACTCTATGTCCAATGCGAGAGCTTCGATGTACGCCAACTGTCGGGTCAACTTCGGATTTACGAATGCGAAAGGATCCCATTCAATCCGTATTTTTTTGATGATTTTACTCATCAGATCAACTCCCGCTGCGTCGGTTGGCAATGAATCTTCGTCAACGCCGTCGTAGACGTACTCTTGCGTTTGCGGTCCCAGATCATTTACCTGTTCTGAAAATAAAACAAAAACGTTGTTTTCGTAAGTCTTGTAGGACGTTGAATAGGTTCTTGCTGTTTTCCAACAGATGGCGTTACCAGAACTGCGTGCGTGGAGTTTAAGATGTAATTTTGACGATTGTTCCGTCTTTGAACCGATCATTTCCCTGAAGGAAGGGACGGATATTCAAGAAATAGAAGATTACGCTAATAAATTCGATGCCATGTTCAAAGACATTTCGAAAGAAGCGGTTAACTTCTTTCTTGTTGGTTTCTCGATTATTAGGACTGAAAACGACGATGTTCGAATGTTCAGATCTGCAAAGTATACTTCAATATTCACCGCCGAAACTATGTCAATAATGGGCGTCTTAGAGGTTATTAAGAGTATAGATATGAATTTTTTTTTCTTCATATGCTAAGAGTGTATTGGAATCTCGCACAAATCCTCCCAACGTACAAAAAGGTTCTCATTTAATGCTAATGATAACAGAAACTCTGAGGGATTTAGAAAAACAGGGGGAAAAGGTCCAATTATTTTGAGTACCTGCTCATCGGGAAATCCATTTCAATAAGCTAGCCGATACTGCAGCTAAAGAAGAAGAAAGGTTTTACCTCGGGAAGAGATAATTAACGAGGATCATCGTGGGAACAGTGACAACAGCCCATGAAAAAAATTACAAAAGGCCCAGCACTCGGCCAGTACAGTGCCAACTATACTCGACGACTGGTCAACGATCATTACCAATACTGAGCGACGGTTGGAGAAAATCCGAAATGTTACATGGGTCCTACAGTTGGCAAACAGCATCAGCCTAGCGTTGGTGCTGACGCTGGGCCAACGCTGATAGCTTTCTAGCTGCCAGTAATCGCTGCAAACGTAGACTGAAAATTTGTTAATATAGATGGGCAAAGTTCGGATCTAGTGCGGCGTACCAAAGGTTGAGTACAATTTTAGGCCAATGTTGGCCCAAGGTTGGTTGTCGATAATGCGCCAATGTTCAATTTAACCATGGGTACTCATCGGTCAACAAAACCGGCCGAACGTTGGCCTTATGGTTGGGTACCATCGATTGGGCCCCGATTGCCATCCCGAGCGTTGGTTTTATTGTAAGCGTCGGCAATTTTTTCACGGGAGTGGATACACTGAACCTTTTCTGTTTCTCAGAAGTAGACACGTCTATATGTGCGTCTCTTTAACATTAGAACTGCCCTCGGATGCCAATAGGTTTGAACCTGTCGGCGAGTCGCTCCCGCGTAACTCGATTGCGGGAGGTGATTTTATATTATGTTTGGTGTAAAAAGTTGAAAAACCAGTTGAGTTTATATGTTTGTTGCTTCTTTACCTATCGCAGTTATGTTCGAAGTCATTGTTATCCCGCAATATACAGCTATATTCCGGTATTGGGGCTTTGTGTTTGTTAACTTTACAAAAGTAGAAAATTGTCAGTTCCTGCTTCAGAAAAAAAGAGAGGGTTGGTACCCAGTGGCTCAATTTTTCGAGATACACAGTGGACCGTGATTCACAGTGTACCCGAAGTGGTTAACTTATCTTCAGCCATTTGTGAATTCTATAAAACCTTAAATTTAATTGACCATTGCACGATGCCTGGGAAAAGAACAGCAGTGCGTAGAAGAAAAATAGGGCCGACGCCGGAAAAAGAAATTTCTATTATTTCTACAATATCTGTCAAAATGACAGAACTACCTAGATTAGAAGAAGACATCATGTTTATTTAAGTTTTGTTGATTCTGATGTTTATTTTGCTGCTTATTATTCAGTCATTTTGAAGCTTCATGCGATTGATTATATTTTGTTACTTAATGATGATTAATATTTAAATAAGAAAAATACTTAATACAACTATATTGGAGAAGCTAATAATAATATCACAAGATAATTAAGTCAGTTATAATGTGAATATTTTCGCGTTGTGATTTAGATAGGTACTGGTACTACCTCCTTAGGTAGGTACTCATTGTTGATTAATATTCAATAAATGTTTGTTATTGAACTTATAATATGTTGTTCTTTTAAATTGATGTTTCAATAGTTCACTGTACAATACTCCCCGTTGTATAGAGAAAAGTACTCCATTATCTACAAGTGTACAGTGGATCAGGGTAATATTCTTCAAATTTTGTCTGGTCCACTGTGAAAGTAGGCATGTTTCACTGTGTACATCCCCAAGTACACAGTGGATCAATTCCCCTTTTTTAAAATGGTTATCATCTCAATATCTATTGGGTAAGGCCGTTTAGTGTCAACCAAATGAAGCCGTTGAACATACCTCACGTTTAGTCAAGGTTTCATTGAGATTGTGTGAACGGTTAGGCAGCTATGGATCTCTGAAAATAAAAACTTAGCCACTGATCCCACTCTGACCCTACTAATTCCGAACAAAGATTTCAATGCTTTTTGGAAGACATTAAAAAAGAACGAGTTTCACTAATGGTGCTTAATATCCGCAGAAACTGAAGGGAAACATTACTTTGAAAAGTACTATAACCAAAACAATCGGCCATGGTTTTTTCACTATAAACTTTCGACAAGAGCTGCAACTTCGATCAATAGATTAAGAAGCGGTCATTCGTCCTTAAGACAGAGTCTATACAGATTTAATATTATCACATCTGCCATGTACGACTGGGGAGAGAATGAAGAAGCGAATCATATCTTTTGGCAATGTGAAAACTACGAAAGAAATAGAGCAACTCTAATGCACAAACTTCAAAAAGCTAAGAAATTCCTGCCGTTTTGCCTCTAGTCCTTACTTCACTCCATGGCCAGACCCACAGTATTACCAATCGCCCAATTTATCTGAAGTATTAATCTTTCTATTTAAGTGATGTACATGTAATGTATAAGATGGGTTCACTGCTAATCCTAAGATCTATGTACAGGCTGTATGGGATTATTAATCCCAAAGCACTATACGAATTAAAAAAAATAGTTTAAGGTGGTAACGCTATAAAGAAGTAGTATAAGCAAGCTTGAAATTCAGTGTATACCATTTCGCCAAAGTGTAAACAACTTTTTTTTCACACTGTCAACCATGTTAAATTTCGTGTCAAAAAAAGAGTATTTACGGGAAATTTTACTGCACTATTTATTTAATACTTTACGTGGGTTTGAAAATTTCTAAAAATCTCTTTATTTATTTATTTTATTATCTAATAGTACGATATGTCGAATATTCTCCCGAAGTTTTAAGTCAATCGGAGTAAAAGTCTCGGAGAGAGAGAGCCTTTGGGAATTCCCCCCGTTGGGAGAGATCGGCCGGGAGTGACGCAGGTATATCGCATTTTTCTCAAAACACTATTTTTGGAGTCGGTGGACACGATTTCTCGAAAACGAATGCACCGATATTATTGAAATTTTGCACATTTCAAAATAGCATTGACTAGTGATTGAACGAAGGTTTTTTTTCTCGATTACAACTAATTTTACAAGACTATACGTGGTGTAAATTGTACTAAAAATTGAACTATTTTACATACTACTCTGCCAAAAACTCAAATTTTTTTTTTTTTAAAATCCTTCGGTTAATTACGAGCTAGACTCATCTACTAACAGAAAAAAATTGGTTTTTTAATCTCAGATGAAGCTATCATGATTTATCCTGACCACCGAGAGGACACTTTTTTTAGGGGCCTCCGGAAACCAGGTCCCACCGGCTGAATTTCCCGATTTTTAGAATGAATATTTTTTTAAATATTGTTGAAAAGTTGATCTTTTATGCCCTTAACATTTTGACTAAAATAATTTATATATTATATTTATTTTTCAATAGAGAAAATATGTTTTTTTTTGGCTTCGAAATCCACGTAACCCCTTAAAAAATTGCAGTTGAAGCACACGGAATTCTTGTTGAGACTTACAGCGACCAAGCTCTATCGGAAACAACATGCAGAGATGGGTTTATACGCTTCAAAAATGATTTTGATGTGTTCAATTGGAGACATGACTTCATGAAGACGCTATGTCAGGCGCTAACCAAACTTGTAGAATGAATAGGAGTTGATCACACAACACGTTCGATACGTTTGAACGCATTAGGAATGATTTTAAAAAATAAAGCATTAATTTTCACGAAAAAAAACAGCGAGAACTTATTCAACATCGCAACAGTTTAGAGTGGCGCAAGAGAGCGAGCAAAACTCACTCTCTAACTTTCCGAAACTTCGGTATTCGATTGGGAAAAATAATTGTAAAAGTGAAGCTTTTTATTTACCTCTGAATGCTGTCTTGTACAAGTAAAATCCACCGTATTTGGAGCATGGTATCATTCTCGCGAGGTAAGTCGCAGCTCGATGGCTCACAGCACAAATCGCCATCACCTTCTTGGTGAGGCAAACTTTGAGCAAGGCAGCGAACAAAGCTTTCTCTTCTGTAAAGTTAATAGATAATTTGGAATATATCATTACTACGTAACAACGCAGCCGTACGTAACGTAAAAATAATGCTGCCTACCATCGGAAACCGTAGCCTCGAGGCCTACGAATTTCGGTGGCGCTATGTGATAAGCCAAGCTCCAAGCAATCGGCTTGAAACCGATCAAATCAATTCCCATCTTGGACGTTGTTCGTATGCTTCTTATTTCGTCGAGTCGGAATTCGATCGTTCTGTCTCCGCATTTTACTGCTTTGCTTACGTTGTCGGGAATGTGCGTGTTGAAAATTTCCTCAGCTTCCTGCGTGTCAAAACCACAAATTTATCGCAGCGATCACCGATGAAAGCATTTGTTATCGAAACCGAAGAAATAAAAGTTCTTTAAAGAGACTGTTTTCACTGCCGATCTTTGCGTTTTGATTTCCTCGAGAACGTGAGAATTTTTAATCGTTCGTGTGAAAAACTTTTGACAAAACATTGCAAGCAAAACGAAATGCAAATTTAAGGGGCCAATCCACTTTGCAAATTAAAAAAAATCGAAAGCAAGCAAGACGTGAGGAAATCGACGATGATAAGCAATTAGAAGGGATTTTGTACGGTGCAGGAATTGTCAATTGAGTTTAGGTAAGAGTTTTTCATAGTATAGACTTCAAACGCGTTTTTCTCGGAACAACGTTTTAAAAATCTGGCTCCATCGTATCTCTAAAACTAATAAACGGATTCTCTTGAAATTTGAACCACAAATTGTAAACATTACTCGCAACAAGATGACCCTCGATGGTTTCAAAATTTCGATTTTTACTCTTTTTTTTTGCAAAAAAACTGCGAAAAACGCGTTTTTAAAAACTTTTTTCGTTTTTCATCTGCCATTTTTGTATTTTTTGATAACACTTTATATCCGAGGGTCATTCTGTAGCTGGTGTCATACTGGATCTAATGGACTTTGATTTTTGTTTCAGCCAAGCCGTTGCCGAGTTGTGATGGAGCTACCTGTCGACCTATTTTTGAGGCGTTACGTTAAACTATAGTTTTTGTACTTAAAAATGAATAAAAATGAATTCATTTTTTTGTAATGTATTTCAAGACTTTATTTATTAAGCCCAACAACTTTTATATTCATCTTTTATCTAATCCTCAAAAAAAATCGCGAAAATAGCCTTTTTCGTGGCTCTAAAGTGGACTGGCCGCTTAAGGAATCATCACAATGTAAAATTTTCAAAACATCGTTTTTTTGCATTTTTCGCTAGTATAGACGGTTATAAACATGCTGTTCAATTTTTGTGGGTAAAATTAGAATTATTCCTGTTGCAAAAGCCTTCATCAGAAAAAGGGATTAGACCAGCTGCATGAGACCTGGCGCGGACGCGTTTTTCTCGAAATGTCGTTTTTCAAAACGCTGTACATCCTCAAAGGAAGAGTTTCCAAGCTGTCCGTCCCAAATTTTGACACAACATTCTGCACGCCATTCTTTATCTTGCTATGGAAGCTTTTTTTTAAATCTTCCTATTTTTTTTTTAACGAAAAACTCGGAAAAAGTCTAAATTCGATACTTTTTCCAAACCGTCGCCACGTTGTCAATTTTGATTTACAAAACAAACTCCATAATAAGATAGTGGTTTTCCTACTGATTAATAATCTTTTTACAATTTTTTTTTTTCAGATAATATTTATGGCCACAACTGCGTACACCGTAAGGACCCTTTTATTTCGAAGACATTTTCAACCGTAAAATGAAATGTATAAAAATAAACGTTTAAAAATTAATTTTCTGTTCTTCACGAGTGCTTTGATTTGACATGAAAAAATCAGATTGATTAGAGTGTTTTAACGATCGAAAAAACAAAACGCGAAAATCAGCTATTTTTCGACCAGTTACACTGCGATCATCCCTCAAGGGGTTAGGCCACTCTAGATGCCGAAAATTTGGCCTTTGTGGGATTATTTTTTAAGAAAAACTACAAAATAAATCGAGATTACGAAAAAGGATGTCTACTATACATATCAGTGACTGCATACAATAAGTTTTTTGAAGTGTTCAATTTCAAAATGGCGGCTGTGCATCGTTTACCTCAAAACTGCATTTTTTAAGTTGGCCGGAAACATAACTCAGACAATTGTCAACCGATTCACTTGAAATGTTGAATATATCTTGAAAAATACATTGTCTATGGGAGTACGTAGGATTTTTTTTTCTATTGCATAGTTCATGTGTTATTAATAATTATATGACGAAATTTTTCACTTTCAAAAAATTTGCCTCAAAAATCGTCAGACAATTGTCAGTAACAAATTAACTATGCAATATAAAAAAAACCCCTACGTACTTCCATAAACAATGTATTTTTCAAGATATATTAAAAATTTCAAATGAATCGGTTGCAAATTGTCTGAGTTATGTTTCCGGCCAACTTCAAAAATGCAGTTTCGAGATAAACGCTGCACAGCCGCCATTTTGAAATTAATCGCTTAAAAAAAATGATTATATACAGTCACTGATACGTATAATAAACACCCTTTTTGTAATCTCGATTTATTTTGTAGTTTTTCTGAAAAAAAAAATCTCGAAATAGCCTATTTTTTCGGCCTCTAGAGTGGCGTAAGGCCTCAACGAATCGACGCTTTTTGGAAACATTTCTTTCTTCACCTCGTCCGATGACTCGTCGTCGCGTTGTCCGGTGGGTCCCCAGTGCCTGTGCACATCTAGAATTTCGTTCGTATCTTGGTGCATTCGAGCCGTATTCAGATATTTCGTTTTGCTGCAAACAAAGAGACAACCCCTTTGAAAATGAAACTTCCCCAGTACGTATAAATTTGCATCGCAGATGGTAAACCCGGGCGAACCTGGAGAACGAGGAGACGACGAGAGGAATTTCAACGTCCTCGCAGACTCTCCATTTCAAATGACCGCTCGTTTTGGCAGGAAATTTCAATAAAATCTCCAGATCGTCGAGTTTCCCAGGCTTGGAGTCTTCCGGTTCGACGTTGTTGGCCAGCACGTCCACATCCTTGTAAAAAAGTTCGTGCTTCCAGTTTTCCCCGAGGCCGACTACTTGCAACTTCACGTTCACGTCCCGATAGGTCTTTGCCCTCAGTCGAATTTTGTGACGCTCGGCGGCGTCGTCCGGCAGCGGGTCGTCCCTCCGTGTGAGCAACACCACTTGACGAAGAGGCATGGCGATTTTGATGCAATCGAAGGAGCGACAAGCTTGCCAAAGGACGTCGTCCAAGCAACGGTCGAGCTTGGCGTCCTCGGATGGATTGCAGTAATCCTCTAGGTGCGTGTTACGGTTCTCTGTGAAAGTTGCTCTACTAGTCAGAAAATATATCGATCGTACGAGCGTAACTCCGAGTCCTAGCGTACTCACTGATCTCCATGATCTCGCGAAGCATATCCGCGTTCACCTCGGCGAACTTGTGAACCGTAAGGATGTTCTTGGTCTCCGGGCTTTTGTCCCAATCTTTCGTCGCGTTGTACAATATCAGACCCATCCAATCGCGTTTGTTCCACGCTAACTTTTGGCTGAGGATGCTCGCGTACAACTGTCCCGCGGAACAATAATTTGCCAATTTGCGCAATGTAAACAAATAGCGCATATGCAAGTAGTTGCGCGTCAACGTACCCCCAAAGTGGAATTTCAGAAAGCGTTTGTTCGTACTTACGTGTAAACATTGCTTGAAATAGGACGTGGCCGTCTCGGGATCGCGCTCGAACATCTCGGGCGCGACATCGACGACGAATATGTGTCCATGTCGAAAAGCAAAGTTTTCTATGTTGTCTTGAATTTCGGACGAATTCTGTGATTCCTCCATTGTTTGTACAATTGGCGGGCTCTTTTCGTGTTCGAACAATTGAATTGCCGGCTATGTAGTTAGGAGCAGGAGGTCGGCGAGACTGCACGAAACTGCGTTACGTTGGTACGAGCAGCTAAAAAGTATCGTAGGATATTGATAGGAAGGCAAAACAAACGTACATTCAAAATGACAAGCAAATGGGCGATCACTGAAGATACGAGAGAGTGAATGCGTCACCGGTGCGTGCGAGATATTCATTTTTTTATACATACGAATCTAAATTGAGTATCGGCAAATGCGGGGCAAGTTTACGAACCGTTTAAAAATCAATATAGAATAAGAAATTTTTTTAAACTCTAAACATACGCGTCGTCTATGTTTTTATACTATTCGGAATCGCTATTGTTTAAAAATGTAACGCCAGTTTAATTGTATTCGAATATTTCGTGTTCTGGAATATCGTCAGTCGAGACGCCATTGCGTACGATTCTCCACTTTACCGATCAGTCTATCCCCATTGCTGACCACAAGATGTCGCCGGAGTCGCGAAAGACGCTTTTTTAAACAAATGAGGACGGAGTTAAGGGGCTATACCAGTGTGGCACTTTAAAAAAATCAATTATTTTGCCTTTTTCTATAGTTTATACTTTCAAGAATACGAGATGAGATTTTTGTACTTTCAAGATTTATACTTTGAAGATTTTTATACTTTCAAGAATATGAAATGAGATTTTTCAAATTCGCTGACATTGTAACTCAAGAAGCAATTATCCGATTGCCTTGAAACTTGAACTGAGTACTCTTGAATATATTTACTCTACAATGACGTAGGATATTTTTAATTGGGTGAAAATTGACGATTTGGCATTGAAAAAAACGACCATTTTATAAGCAAGAAAACAGCCTTTTTCATAACTACGCCATGTTGTTAGATTTTCAAAAAAATCTACGTCATTGTACAGGAAATACCTTCCAGTTTAACGGCATTTTTCCTTTTTCGGTTTCAGTTACTCAATCGGCCGGAATCATGTCAGCAGTGGAGGAACTTTTTTTTTTGGCGCCTCCAAAGGCAGCGCTTAAGTCGCTTGGATCTCACTATTTTTTTATGAAAAAATTATGTAATATAGGTCAAATATAGATAAATATAATCTTAATATTCCGAAACATTTAATTGAGTACTTTGCTTCCAAAAAATTCCCGAGAATCTTCCAAATTTTCAGCGTTCACACTGGTATAGCCCCTTAAAGAGTTTCGAGACTGAAATCGAAATGCTTGTAGACGGTTGAAATTCATATGATCGAGAGATTCATTTAGGATGTATGAACTGAAAAAACAATTAGATTTGAAATATAGTTTCGGAGATTTTTTTATGTGCAAGGTAACCTTCATCCATTTGGGCTGTAGGGACTAAAATAACACCGACATTTAGATGAAAAACTAAGTACATCGTGATTATAGTGTTAGGAATATCGTATCAAATAATTGACGGTTTTTTCTACTTCGATCATTAAGGGATCATGACGGTGTAAATTTTTTTGGAAAATCGATTTTTTTGCATTATCCGATAGTATGGACGGTTATAAACATGGAGCTGGCATCGCCGATTGATCGTAAGCACCTTATATGAAAATTCCGCACTCGAAACTTTAAACGCGTTTTTTTTCGAAATGTTGTTTTTCAAAACGGTGTACACTCTCAAAGGAAGAGTTTTCAAGCCATCCGTCTCAAATTTTGACACAACATTCTACACGCCATTCTTTATTGTGCTATGGAAAGTTTTTTTCAATTCTTCAGATTTTTAAACTAAAAACTTGAAAAAATAGGCTAAATTCGATATTTTTTTTCAAAGCGCCGCCGTATTGTCAATTTTGATTTTAAAATAACCTTCATAACGGGATAGCGGCTTTCATACTGATTAATAGTCTTTTTACGAATTTTGTTTCAGATAATATTTACGGCCACAACCGTGTACACCGTGAGGACTTTTGTTTCGAAGACATTTCCAACCGTTAATGGGTCTTCTCATTTTAGACGCGCAAAAAGGGCTATTTTCATGATTTTTTGATAGGTTTATATTATAGATATTGATATAAAAGTTGTTCACTTAATAAATACATTTAAAAAAAATTATTTACGTCACTATTTATAGACGGAAATGGTAGTTAAAAAATGTCCTAAAAAAGTTGTAGCTGTTGATGAAATCTCGGAGATGTATCATCCGAAACAAAAAATCAAACGGTTTAAGATTCAGTATGTTAATGGGTACAGCGCATATCATACGATTTTTGATATATGCAAAAATAACAAAATTGCGGACATTTTTCGAAAAAAAAAACATCTTTTTTTCACCGTTTTTGGCAAAAGATAGTAAATATCAAAGCTTTGAAAAATCCTTCATATGCGCTATAGCTATAGTTACAAAGAATACATGGTTAACATTTTATAAGGATCAGTTCAGTAGTTTCGAAGATTTTATCAACAAGCCGTCGAAAAACGTTGTTTCGAGAAAAACGCGTTTAAAGTTTGTTTGGGTTACATAAATACATACATTTAAAAAAAATGTATTTCAAACGTGTATTTATTAAGAGTACCAACTTTCATATCAATATCTATAATATAAACCTATCAAAAAAATTCATGAAAATAGCCTTTTTTTAGCGTCTGAAGTGAGAAGGCCGCTTAAAAAATGTAAAAAATAAAACTAACAAGGGGACAGTACGGCAGTCGGATTTTTGTAATTTTTTGTACTCATGGTACGTGAAGTTCAGAGCTCGAATATTAATATCCCAAAGCAGTTCGACGCCATATTCAGAAATTTTCGAGAAAATTGACTTTGAAGTTTTCGAGCGCACTCTTATCCCACAAAGATGCAACGATGTTCGAACCGGGCTCGTGGCGTACCCCGATAAATTTTTGTTGTGTATAATCACATATTATTATATATAATTAATATAATATATCTATATATGTTTATATATGGACAAAATCCATATATAGTTATTTATGTACAAAATTCATTATAGTTATACATAATTATATATTTTCTCATATATGATCATATATTATTTATATATAACGATAGGTGATTATTTATAAAAAAATAAATAAATAATCCCGGGATAAAAATCATCATCAGTTGTCTTCTCCGGTCTTCAATAACATGATCAGATATGCGTGGTTTGCTTCGAAACTTTGCGATCAAAGAGAAATCTTCATGAATGTGAATGAAGTTTGTTTTCCGATCGATGAATTGAAAAAAAATTGCGAATGTAACAATGCAGCATTTGTACGGTGTGCGAGATGCCGTGAAAATTACTGTTTTCCTTGTTTTTACGATGGTTATCACTCTGGCTCGTGTAACATCACACCCGATGTATAAAACAAACGAATACAGACCGAATAATAAAGTATTCAATTCCTTACCCGACGTTTTTCATTTTCATCCTAAAAATGTTGTTGGTTATAAATATTGATACTTGAAAATGTATGTTTATAATCAAGAGATAATTAAAAATATGACTTGCGTTTTTTCATTTAAAAAAAATGAAAAAAAAAAAAAAAAAAAATTCGAAGTGAGACTCGAACCAGCGACCCCGTGATTACTAGACTCGAGCGCTACCGGGTACGCCACGAGCCCGGTTCAAATATCGTTGCATCTTTGTGGGATAAGAGTGCGCTCGAAAACTTCAAAGTCAATTTTCTCGAAAATTTCTGAATATGGCGTCGAACTGCTTTGGGATATTAATATTCGAGCTCTGAACTTCGCGTACCATGAGTACGAAAAATTACAAAAATCCGACTGCCGTACTGTCCCCTTGTAAAATAAACGTTTAAAAATGTATTTTCCGTTTTTCATGAGTGCTCTGATTTGACATAAGAAAATCAGACTGATTAGCGTATTTAACCATCTCAAAAGATAGCGAAAATCAGTTATTTGTCAGCGGGGGTTTAAAACGTACATAGTTCTACAACATTTGAAGTTTATAATAAAATGTGGTTATTCGCCCGCTCGACGTTATTAACGTTTTTTCAACTTTGGCCAATCAAAAACTCTTTATAAAACGTTGAACGTTGGACTTTTTCACGGTGCAGATAACCTGGAGCCGACGACGCTTTATGGATAATCAGTCGTGCCAATGGCAAAAACGACCGCAATTGCCAAGTCTAGCGGTTCTTTTTTCTTGAATAAAATTGCAACACATTTATGTTTAATTGCAAAAATGATAACTATTAATATCATTTCCCAGCATAGAAATAATTTGCAACAATATTATGATTTGGAACTTGCCTAATAATAACTTATTTTTACATGAAATTTTATTCGCAATAAGTTGGCAGCCTGCCGAAAACTCGTTGTACTTTCATCCCCACTCTTGCAGGCGAGCAACGGTACCGAAACTGCTTGAGGTATTCCTTTCGGGGAGGGTATATATTTTGTGGGTGAATAAAGAGGGCCCTTCTGAATCATTGGTTGAATTGCAGTGGCGCTTAATAAAAAATATGTAACAATCAATTATTATATCCAACGATAAACTGGAATAAAACGTTTCGCACAAATTTAGTATATTTACAAGTAGACATTTTTACATTTTCTCTGAAAAGTCGCGGCTACTAAAATTCTTCTACTCGTCACGTTTTAAGTTTTATCATTAATATTTTCTTTAAACGTTCGGTGATCTGTTTTTATTGTCGTTTTAGATTATTAGATAGAAAAGCGGCCAGCCTGTCATCTCCACAAAGCGCCGTATAAATGAGACGCTTTTAAGAGTCGTAATTTTTCGTTAAAGGCTCGGGATCGTGGATTGAAACTTTACCAGTATGCTGGGATACACTGTTACTTGATTATAAACGGAAATCATTCAATTGTTAAGGGGTTACGTGGGTTTCGAAGCCAAAAAGGATATTTTCTCTATATTAAAATAAATATAACATATAAATTATTTTATTCAAAAGTCAAGCACATAAAAGAGCAACATTTCGACAATATTAAACAAAAAATTCATCGAAAAATTTGGGAAATTCAGCCGGTGGGACCTGGTTTCCGGAGACCCCTAAAAAAAGTGTTCTCGTGGTGGTCAGGATAACTCATGATAGCTTTATTTGATATTATAAAACCAATTTTTTTCTGTTAGTAAATAAGTATAGCTCGTGATTGAACGGAGGATTTTAAAAGAAATTGAAATTTGAATTTTAGGCAGAGTTGTATACAAAATAGTTACATTTTTGGTACAATTTACACTACGTATAGCCTTGTAAAATTTGTAGTAATCGAAAAAAGACCTTTGTTCAATCACTATTCAATGCTATTTTGAAGAAGTGTGCAAAATTTAAATAAGATCGGTGCATTCGTTTTTGAGAAATCGTGTCCACTGACATCAAAAATAGTGTTTTGAAAAAAATGCGATATACCTGCGTCGCTCCCAACGCGGGGAATTCCCCACCATCTCCTAGACTTTTACTCCGATTGACTTAAGGCCTTAGGCCACAGTAACGGGTATAAAATCATATGCGAATTTAACAATTTTTTTCGCATGAAAAAGTGATTCCCTCATAAAATTAATTACAAATCTATTTAGTATGAATATCAAGCTGTTAGAAAATATATACATTTTTTTTCGATGTACAAAATGGCCAACCAATAATATTTTCGTTTGTTATCTTTTTTTAGGGGCTCCGCGGCGTGACATTTAGCATCCACATTTTTTTGCTTAGAACAAAGAACAAAAATTCTCGTCAATCTACATCATCATACCTAGAGAAGTACGTAAGGAATTTAAAAAATATTGTTTTATTCAAAAGTTGTAGGCATTTGAACTTAAGAAATGAATTTTCAGTGAAAAATTTCGTTATAATTGCTTATAAAATGAAAAGTTTTCGATTAATCAGAAATTCCGTACGTACTTCTCTGCGAAATGCAATTAGCAATATAACTTTTAAGTTTGAAGTAAATCGAGTAAAAATTGTTGAAGTTATTTGTCACGCCAATTGGAAAAAAGCTGTTTCGATAAGTTTCGAGTAGTCGGCCATTTTTTACCTCGAAAAATAATATGTATGTATTTTCTAACAGCTTGATATTCATACTAAATAGATGTGTAATTAATTTTATAAGTGAATCACTTTTTCATACGGAAAAAAATTGTTAAATTCGCACAAGATTTTATACCCGTTACTGTGGCCTAAGGACTCAAAACTTTGGGAGAACATTCTAGACATATTGTACCATTAGATAATAAAATATAAAAAATGATTTCTTTGAAAATTTCAAACCCACGTACGCCCTCAAATATTCGGGTTCGCGAAAGGAATACCTTGAGATTATAAAAATCTTCGATGCCCGCCAAGCAAACCACCGATATGGAGGGTCGCGATCGAAAATACGAAGAAAAAACGAATGAAATTCTTGCTAAAATAAAAAATATAGTATTCCAGGAATTAATCATATTCCTGGAATACTATATTCAGACATAACCTATTCCAGGAATTACATACCTAGAATATCTACATAGAATCTACATAGAATCATAACCTATTCCAGGAATTAATCAAACCGTGTCTGATCCAGTCATCGATCGGAATGATCGAAAGTGTCAGAATACGACTGAAGTAAAATTAAACCAAACAAGAACTCGAATAAAGGGGTAGGTCATGGCAATTTGAACATCAATCCAAACCTTGTTTCCTTTCTAACAGTTAATTACGAGATTGCAACGCGTAAACGTTAGTTGCAACTAATAAACGATAATTGCGATCCACCTGGATTGGTCACGGAGATTGGATCATGCCGCGATCTATCGGGACGATAGATTATTAAAGGCAATTATAAAATAAAGATGTGTGCGCGTGCGGTTATATATATATATATATAAGGTATTCCACGTGAATCCGGTGGACTTTTTCCCTGACCCCTGCCAATTCGATTTATTTTTTGAAATCTGATTCCATTGACTCGAAAAAACACCCTGATTTTTTTTTTACATTTTTCGAAACAACCCTTAGTCAAAACAAAATTCTCCGAAAAAATGCCCCGATTTAAAAATCTAAAAACATTCCCAAAAATGCGTTATTATATGTAAAAATTTTCAAGCTGTCACCGGCCATGGAAGTATGATTTCTTCTGTGCATTCTGAGCGATTAACGTTAACAAAAATCCAAAATATTCAAGAACCGCTTACTTCGGGCGGATACTTAAATATTTTGATACCCATAATGATTTTTTTGACCATTTTTAAATAACCATTTGGTTATTCAAAAGTGGTTAAAAAATCATGAATTTTTCGGATTTTTTAAACGTTAATCGCTCAGAAAGCAGAGAAAAAGTCATACTTCCACTGCGGGTGATAGCTTGAACATTTTTACATATAATCACGCATTTTCGGAAATTTTTTTTCAGATTTCAAATTTCAGATTTTTAATCCGGGGCGTTTTTTCGGAGAAATTTTTTTTTTTGAATAAAGTTTGTTTCGAAAAATGTAAAAAAAAATTCAGGATGTCTTTTAGAGTCAATGAAATTAGATAAAAATAAATAAATCGAATTGGCGTGGGTCACGGAAAAAGTCCACCGGATTCACGTGGAATACCTCATATATATATGAACATTTAATGTAGAAAGGAGCATCGTGCTCGTTCCCGGAAAGAAAGGTGCTCTCCCGAGGGCTTGCAACAAAAAACGCTGGCTCACACTAGAATTATTGTTAAGATCGATATCATAATCGAATACGTGGTTGAGCGAGCCCGAGGTGGACACTTTTCGAAGCTATACACAAGTGCACATTCACAAATATAACCGCAAATAAGCGATAATCGCAATCATCACATATTTCGATATCACGATCGTATTTTCAATTTCATTCGGCCCACTTCATTATGATCATTTATTTCCGTGTATATTTGTGTGTGTGTGAGTATAAATATACATTTGCATATTATAAGACGTTAGAAAATCTGGAGTAGAGAGATTCGCACGATTCGATGCGAAAACATGATTAATGTTGATTCGACGTGACGTGTGTAATTTCGGGAGATTTGAGAGACGATAAAACAACTTTCGCGTGCACGTGTGCGTAGGTTAAGGAAGTCGCTCTTACTCGCCTCGTAATAATTTCACGTTCTGCATTGATAATTCAACGCTTCAAAAACGATCGAATACATTACGCGACACGCACATCCATCGATATATTTTTGAGGTTATTTTTTTTATACGTTTATATGTAGATGAAAAGAGTAGTGGCGCAAGGTGATGCCGAGTGAAAAAGGAAACAGCGTCACTAAAGGCTGGACACCCGCGGTGCCCGCGAAGCGACCGGACAATATTATATCGTCTGATTACGCACGGGCGAGCAAAGTCTTCACACCTTCGTACGAAAGGTTAATTTCCGAGGTTCTTCTTTACATTTCTTGTTTACGACATTGCAAGCGATTGATTCTCATTCTTAGTTTTTGAGATGAAGAAAAAATGGCCGAACTCGAAAATTTTCGACGCTTTCGGAAGTTGAATAGTTTTTTTAGGTTATGAGATTCGTCGATCGAATACGGATGGAGGCTCATATTCCGTAGTGGTAAAATAAGTATCGCAGAACGTGCAATCGTGAACGTGAATTTTCGTTTTCTTTGCAAAGGGAGTGCAGACCGTGCATGAATCAGCTGATAGCAAACGAGTACCAGCGGATCTGGTGGGAGGAGAGAGACGCGTGGGCCAAGAACCGATCGGACAAAAGTGGCATGAAAAAATCTCACCAAAAACACGAAGGACCTTCCCGCAAAGTTCGACATTGTATTCTCCAAGCAGTGGCGCCCCTTGATACGTAGTCGAAGCGCTCGTAACAGAGATAAATATTCTCGATATACAGCCTCGAAAGTTTTGTCCAAACGGAATCAGAAAAAATTACGAGCCCTTTGATTTTACGATTATTAAAGTCCACATTTATTACGATGATACAATATATCATTTCGCAATTGTATTCGCCCCGTTTTTTTTCGTTCTTCAGGTCGTTACAACAAAATCGGCAGAGCCGCGCGCTATTAAAGGAAAATCCAAGAGAAACGGCTCGAAGGAGCCTGACAAAAGTTCCGAGCGTCAGAAAAAATCGTAGATTTTCAATTTAATTACATGCTTGTCCGATAGAAGAAAGCCCCGAAAATTGTAGTCGGAATTTATTTCTTTATGATATCGTAAGTGTGAAGCTAATGGAGGAACGCTTACGAGAATAAAGAGCCTTGACGATAATATGGAGCGAGATCGAAATTTAGCAGGGCTATGCGAAAAAATGTACAATAACTAGCTCTGCGTGCGTGTTTGTGTACAGTAGAAACCCGATTATCCAGACTAATTGAGACCAGGGGTAGTGCGGTTAATCGAAAATGCGGATGATAAAGTTCATGGTGAAATAAAAGCAGTGTTAAGGGGTTAGACCACAGTAACGGGTATAAAATCATGTACGAATTTAACCATTTTTTTCGTATCAAAACGTGATTCACTCATAAAATTAATTACACATCTATTTAGTATGAATATCAAACTGCTAGAAAATATTTGTTTTTCGATGTACAAAATGGCCGACTACTAATATTTTCTTTTGATATCTTTCTTCTTAGGTGCTCTGCGGCGTGACATTTAGTATCCACAATTTTTTACTTACAACAAAAACAAAAATTCTTTTCAATCTACATTAGAATACCTAGAGAAGTACGTACGGAATTTAAAAAATATTGATTTATTCAAAAGTTGTAGGTATTTGAATTGAGTTGTAGGTATTTCAATGAATTTTCAGTGAAAAATTTCATATAAAACTGCTCATAAAATAAAACGTTTTCGATTAATCAGAAATTCCATAGGTACTTGTCTGCGAAATGCAATTAGGAACATAACTTTTAAATTTGAAGTAAATCGAGTGAAAATTGTTGAAGTTATTTGTCACGCCAATTAGAAAAAAAAGCTGTTTCGAGAAAAATGCGTTTAAAGTTTAAGGTACTATATGGCCGTGCCAGAGGTGGACTTACGTTATACGCTTAAAGTCGGTGAAAAACAAATTCTTGCTATAAATTGAATAGTAACTTATTCTTATGATGATAAAGCATCATTTTGGTGAAAAAAATCGATTTTTTTTAAATTCTACTCTGCCATTACCCCTTAACAGAGAATGGCATTTTTATTGAGACATATTTGTATTTGCTATAATAAACATACCAATGTTATGTAATTACAAAAAAAAAGAATAATGTTATGTGATTACAAATAACATACTAATGTTATGTAAAAATCGTCGCCCGCCTCGTGATTGCGAGTGCACGCACCTCCAGGCTAAATGCTTAGTATAGGGCTACGAACAAGAGATAACCGGATCATGGACACCAGATAGAGATAAAGGAGACTAGGGATGTAACGATACCGATACGACACCGATATATCGGCATCGCCGATACGCCCAGGTAGCAATTTCAAAATAGTTGTCCATTGTCCAAATGGGTACCAAATGTCCGCTTGGAAGTTACCTATAAGTTATCATGTGTCCAACAGTTATCTTTTTGGATGGTTGTTGACTTTAGAATAACTTCCGGGCAGACATTTGGCACCCTTTTAGTCGACTTTTGGAGAACTTTTTGAAAATTGCTACCTGGGCGTTCTTCGCCGATTTAAATACCGCGCTCTTTGTTGCGATGGCTTTCGCGCGGCAAGATTGGCGAAAGATATCTATCCTATCCATTGACCTCGGTTGCTTCAGAGCGTCTTTTTTTTCAACTGCGGGTCTTATTCAAAATGATTTGCGCAACCGATTGTCAGCAAATTAACTTAATGAGCTCTGCTTTCTTAAGGGACAACACCACTGTGACGGCTTCAAAAAATCGATTTTTTGAAAACCATCTAGAAAAATCTAAAATACATTTAAGGTTAAGATGCCGTTGGACCCAGGTCGAAAAAATAATTATTTTCGGAGATATTGAATATTTTGTGGAGCGGTGCAGCGCTCCGTGACGCTCGGAGTCCCGTCTTCGGCCCGGAGTCTTCGAAAATTTGAGCAGAGACGATTTTCTGCAGCGTTGTTTGGGCGGGTTTTCATGGGGCGTGAAAAATTTGAAATTTTTTTTTTATATATCTTCAATAAACAACGAACAAAACAAAAATTTTTTTTTCGAATATCTCTTTTTTTCCACAAAAAAAAATTCTTGAAAAATGGCAAAAAAAATGGGGGTCACAGTGGTGTTCTGCCTTAACAAAAACCTCCCTAAGGTCAAGTTTGATTATTGACTATCTACGTCACAGCTAAAAGCTACTTACGTTAAAACCCTATAGAAACCTATCTTTTTATTGTTCAGTTCAATTTCAAGTTTAATTGGTACATTTTCAAGTTTAGATTACTTAAAGCACTTAACTTTAAATTAATAATAAATAAAAGAGTATAATTATATTTCTGTTTGATTTTGACACTCCTTTTGCTCCTGGAAGGTAGGTAAATAATTTTTCACCTTTTCATCTTCTTACTTAAGTACCTTTTTAATGTTTAGGTCTTTAGTTAGTGTACAAAAAGAATATTTTTTATTATATCAAGTTTTCTTGTAAATTGTATCGGCATCGCCGATACGTTGATACAATTATCGGTATCAGTATCGTATCGCATCCCTAGAGGAGACTAAAGTTCAATTCGCGATTTTCAATGCCGGTCAATGTATAGCCTCAAACGTAAACAATTGAGGTATGATTTTTTTTTGTTCGTTTTTTTAATTACCCGAAATTTCGACTTTAAGGCGGTCCTCTAGTTTCTCGGGTCGAAAAAATCGATTTTTTTTTCTTCAAAAATCACATCTACAACATGTGTAGAAAATGTGTGCCAAAGGATTTTTCGATATTCGAAGTGGTTCACAAGTTACGGCCCTGGAACGGAGCAGGAATACGGAGCGCGCGCCGGGCTGCTCCGAGAGCCGAGCGGCGGCAGCAAGACATTCAACGGTATTTTGAAGGCAGAACCATATGGAGAAGATGTTGTTGTTGTAAAAAAAGAGCGTGTGGACACGTTGAAAAGAGGATGGGGACTCGGCTCCGAAATGCAAAAAAATCTAATAAAGGCATTGGTGGGAAAGGTGCAGGAAAACTCACTGATAAATTGATTGGCGAGATGACAACGCATTATGGATTAGCTATTCGGAGACATCCAGATTCTATCGAGGAAATGAGAAAGGAAATTTGGACAACATTCTTTCACAAGATTTCCACAGACAGCAATCCACAGCATCAAAATTGTCCTGCTGGCGAATCTAGTTAGTGCAAATGGCGCAGAGCTGAGTTTCTCGAAGAGGCTGAGCAATTCAAACACAATAAACCGCCTCTTTCTGAAGCAGTTCAAAAAGTTATAAAGCCAATTTATGAGGATTTATTCAAAGAAGAATTGTTAAGCAGATGCCTGGGAGCGGAAACTCAAAATAATAACGAGTCGCTCAATTCGTTAATCTGGACTTTTGCTCCGAAGCACCTGCATTCTGGGCCAAAAGTGGTTGAAATCGCCACGTTTCTCGCTGTCATAATCTTCAAAGAAGGATTCAAATCTATCCTGAAGACCTTGGAAACCATGGGAGTGAAAATCGGCCCACAAGCTAAAGGATATGTTCAACAGCGTGATAGCTCTCGGATCGACCGTTCAGAAAGGCGCACGAGTGATGTTGTACGAGGGTGGGGTGAAAAGTTTCCGGCCTGACCAAGAGATGGTGCCACTAGGTCTAGTTTTGGAACGGCGTCCTACAGTACCATTCCTACCGAGCTTGTATGTACAGTGTCAGCCCAATCGCTACGTTAGTTTGCGTTTGAGGGCACATTGCGCGAGACGCTTCCGTTGTTTTCGTAAAAATGGAAAAATTGGAAAAACGTGCTGTCATCAAATACTTCCATTTGAAAGGTTTTACACCAAAACAAATAAAAGAAGAGATGGATTCAACACTAGGAGACTCCTCCCCATCATATTCAACTATTAAGCAGTGGGTTTCTGAATTTAAAATGGATCGTGTGAGCACCTCTGACGAGCCTCGCTCAGGACGGCCCGTTGAAGTCACAACTTCAGAGATGATTGAAAAAATCCATAAAATAGTGTTGGAAGACCGCAGGTTGAAAGTGCATGAGATAGGTGAGACCTGTATGATGTCAGCTGAATGTGTGCGAAATATTTTGCACAACCATTTGAACATGGAAAAGCTGTGTGCAAGGTGGGTGCCGCGTTTGCTAACGCTCGAACAAAAACTGCTTCGAAAAACTATTTCTACCGACAATTTGGCGCTGTATAAGCGTAATCCAAACGAATTTTTGCGTCGATTCATAACTGTTGATGAGACATGGGTCCACCACTACACTCCTGAAAAAGATTTAAGAGCAACGAAGAAGTTATCGAAGCTGTAAATCAGTATTTTGAGGAGCTTGACGAATCTACGTTTAAAACTGGTATAACTAAATTAGAACACCGTTATGAGAAATGTATCAGTGTTGATGGAGATTATGTTGAAAAATAAAGCAAAAAAAATTTTAAAACATCGTTTTTCTTGGTCAGGCCGGAAACTTTTCACCCCACTCTCGTAAAACAGGCCCGAATCGCGAAATGGGAAGACGGACCAGCTCTGCGTGACTTCCAAGAAGAAGAGGAAGGCCTATTGTATGGTCCAGGCATAGCAGATTGACGGTGAGATGAAATTTTTCGTATAAATCGCATGCGCGAACTTTCAAACGCGTTTTATTCGAAACACCATTTTTCGAAACGGTGACCACGATATTTCAGAAACTACTGCACCGATCTTGTTAAAATTTATACAGCATCTTTAATATGTTATAAGCCAGCGATTGAACTAAGATCATCATGATTGCTTCGATAGTTTTTTTTGTACGAGCGAAAAACTTAAGAAAAAATGAGTAAAAAAATAATGTAATTTTCAAAAGTGTATAAAAAAGTCAATTTTTGTAATTTAGAATTCACTCTAGTTCAATCGCTAGCCTTAAATATGAAGATTAAAATGCCGTTTGGTTTTTTTATTTCAGATAAGCAGAACAGCCGCAATCTTGGTCACCGTCAAGCACCTCTTTTGCTTGATGTCTTCCTGTCGGCCACTATAACCTTTATTCTATTATATATTTTGACTTCAAAACATTTGTAAAGCTTATTTAAATGTTAATAAAGATTATGCAAAAACAATGAGATTGGTTATTTCGATGCTTTGTCCGTAAGAAATTATTGAATAAGCCGTTAAAAAACAGCCGAGAAACTAGAGGACCGCGTTAAATCGTCGTAAAACTTTTTTGGTTGTGGTTGCAACAGCACGAAATAACTTTTGTTGTATTTTGCAATGTATGTTTGTTATGAATAAATCATTATATAATACAATTGGTTTCAAGAAAATTACTCATGAACTTCCAGTCTTGAAAATGCGTAAATGTATGAAAAATGTCAACTTCTAAACTCATAATAAAAAAAAAACTAAAATCTATTTTGAACTTGGCATTGTTTTAAAAAGTTATGTAGATTATACCCTTTCCAACGGTATGCTACATATCATAGAAATCATTCATTATGTGGTCAAAACAAAGAGAATAATTTGTTATTTTAATGAATTTAGAAATTGACATTTTTCATACATTTACACATTTTTAAGATTTTTGAAGCTCATGAGTCGTTTTATTGAAACCAATTGTATCAAATGATGATGTATTTATAACAAACATACATTGCAGAATACGACAAAACTTATTTCGTGCCAATACAATCACAAACATAAAAGTTACGACGATTTAACGGCGAAATTTCGGGTAATTAAAAAAATTAACGAAAAAAACGACAGCGGACAGTTTATACTATTTTCTATCGTATAACCGAATTAAATTTTCATATGTTTGTCCCTTTCTTAATAAAAAATTATTTTTAAAAACTGTTGAAAATGCAACTTCTATTCTACCAAGCTTGTCATTTTCGTAATTTCAAAATTTTAGAAAAGTATCCGATCATACGATAGCTTTATTATAACACTGAAAGTAAATTCTTATTTTTCTTTCCAGATCATCCTAATAGCCAGAATTAACACCGATAGGCCACGCAGCAACGGCGGCACTTTGTTTCAATAATAATAACTTCATTGTATATCAATATTTTTCAATTAAAAAAACCCAAGCTTGCCAAGACTATGTATTAATTTCCTGTAAAATTGCGAACTCGTCATCCCATCACTTCATCGGTAAAAAAATATCGGCAATCAACCCGTTTTTTATGCCCCAAGCCTATGCAGACCCCTTAATGAAAGAATCGTGAAACTTACGAGACAATTTCAGCCGTTACGACGATCTTATACCTACAACATATCACACGTAACTCGCGGAGCGACAATGATCTTCATTAGCATAATGAAATCGAAACTGCCACATAAATATTCAATTTTCGTGCGTATGCGTATTAAAATGTGTACCGGTCCAGATACGAGTCGGCAAACCTGTAATCTTGACGGACTATCACATTTCGCTTTTGTCAGAGTCCAGAAAGTCGAACGAGATACAAATAAATGAATAAATTAATAAAAACGAGAATGCAAATGAGAGGAGTAGATTCATAGGACTTGGCACCTGGGGCGCCACGTACCAATAACGCCATCCAGGCTCTTTCGTTTTGGCAACATGTTACACTAGCGAAAAAAAAGCGCTCGCGGATGCTTCCTCATGGTGAACGAGTTTTTGCGAACCGATCCGCTCTCCGTAAGGAAAGTGCATGTCAATTTTGGGAAATTTGCGATGTTTATTTCTTCTGTGATTCAACGATGTGCTATGCTTTTTTTTACATGACGGTCACGTTTCTCTAGGAGAAAAAAAAACGGTACTTGCGCGCGCAAGTAAATCAGGAAACCAATATCGTCCGATATATTCGTGCGGCAAATGCGAGATTCTCGAAGTCTACCGTGTACGCGAGGAATACGTGCTAATGGGAATCCCCAGTAATGGGTATGGTAATAACTGTATACGTAGCGTGACGGTAGAAGTGTAAAAAAGGCTTTCGTTCTTTAAACATCATTGTACATATAGCCGTAAGTATAGCAATGTGACGATAATCCAAACGAGACGAATTTACTTTTCAGAAGAGACGAAGAAGGGAGCGCGGGGCAGAGGAGAGAGGAGAGAGAAAAGACGCCCGAAACGAGAATGATCGTGCATGCTTGTCGCGTTTCGGATGCGTTCACGTCCTACGTGTGTGGTTAACGGCGTAAAAAGGTGTAAAAACTCGAGAATAAAGATCTTCGCACGAGGTTAGAGTAACGCGCGGTTGTGTTGCCGTTAAACAGTTCACTCACCTTGTAATATTCTCGATAATGTGTATATGGCGACCATAAAGCTTTTTTGGAACGAACGAGCGTCTTTCCAATAGGGAAGGTGCAAGTAGATTGCCGCGCCTCTAGTGGTGAAAATTAAAAGCTCTTGCAGCTGGTGTAAAGTAATCGAAGTATTGAAACTGCGTATTATTTTTCAATAATAGAAGAACTTGGTTATAATTTCGCTGTATTTTTTAATTTCCCATCAAGTTTAAAGAGATATTGTTCTACAGCTATACAAAAAACGTTTATAAGAAGTTATGGTAAATATTCAGAAGTGTAACTCCCGCTAAAAAGAGGCTGTAAATTTTTTTATCAATTGTTCATGTTGATAAAACCTTAGGTTAAGTTATATTTTAATGGCGCATAAAGTTTTAAATGCATTAACATTTTTTTGTTCACTTTAATTTCCCATTGATTCAATTCCATTTTCAACTTTCGCACGAGCTCTCAAGCGATTCTTATTAGATGTGGGTAAAATGTGAACATGCAAATACAATGTGCGAATAGGTCACCAATATACTGGGCAACACAAAAGTAAACACACTAATATACATCGAGACTTAGGTAAGAAAATTGACGAAAATATTGAGTTTGTATTTCACAATGGAATGTACTGGTTGTACAATAAGTCTTGGAGACGCGTGCACTTTATTTAAAAATTGTATCGATAGTATAGAACTTTTGCGGAAACACGGAATACTTTCACGCTAAATAAAATGTTCGCAGTGTGGCGTTTAATGAAAAAACCTTGCAGTGGCGATGCCAACGGGTTAAAAAAGTGAATAAGAACAAAAAAATAAGGAAAAAGTGTAATTTCACGAAATCGATAAAAACAGACACTTGGCTACACAATTTACATTTATCTCCTGACAAGTGTTGCTTGTTTGTGTCCCTGTATGTGTCTGAATCCGCCGCATCAAATATTTCTGATGGAAGAATTGCACATGAATTCGGAAACAGTATATGCCTGGAGCAGCTACATCCAAGAGGCGTTATGAGCACTGGCTATTATTCAATTCTTCCGTCCAACTGGGTGATCCTGGGAAAATCGTTGAGATCGATGAAGCGAAATTCGGGAAATGAAAATATAATCGCGGAGGAATTATTGAAGGGCAGTGGATTTTCAGTGGATCCAAACATGAATCCAAACAAATATTCATGGATAAGGTCGATGATCGAACATCATCGACATCATTAGAAATTATAAAACGTCGTATTAAACCGAGAACGACAATGATTTCTGATTGTTGAAAGGCCTACAATTGTCTTAACGAAGAAGGTGGATTGCAAAATTATCATACTTTTTTATGCTTTCATAAAAAATCATTCATTAAATCATCAGTGAATCATTCATTAAATCTAGTGAATCACTCATTAAATTTCGTCAATCCGGATTCGGGGGCATATACACAAAACATTGACAGAATATGGCGCGATACTCGTGGTAATATTCCAAAATTCGGACGACGTGATTACCACATGGCCGGTTATATTGCCGATTTTCTATTTCGTCGAGTTTTCACCGCGCACAGTGAACGCGTACATGCTACCTTCGATGCTATTCAGCAATTTTATAATGAAAAATTGTCAAAATAGTTTGTCTATTGTATTTTGAAAGAACAGAATATTTCTTTCAGAAATCTTGAAAAAAAAAAACGTTCGAAAGATCGACGAATAAAAATCTTTAAAAAAATATTTATTGACATTGTTTTTGTTGATGCGCTGCCATAATAATATTAAATATGATGTTTTTTAACTGTAAGAAACCACAAAAAAATCAGCTCTATTCTGACGGAGTTTCACTTTCGAATATTTACCGATTTGGCAGAAAAATCGTCGTTATCCTTTTCTTTCTGTATTTTTGAGTATGAAAACCACTCCTCTGGAGAACTATCCAGTCTTCATATACACTAGCAACTGACCTAGCAACATGTTAAAGAGGTACTAAAAATTGAAATACACGAGAAAAAACATACCTTCAAGCTATTGGACATTTATTCAATTCCTCCCTAGAAAATAAAAAAAATAATCAGCACAGATATCTCACAATGAATAACGAAAGATTGTAACTGTTTTATCAATCATTCTTCTGGAGAGCGATACATCAGTTCATATATTGTGTGACGGGTGGTGCTAGCTGAGCATGCTTGCCAGAGTGCCTTCTACATCTACTTTTTCGAAGAGACGAATTGAGTCGTATCGTTTTTGTAATTTACGCTTTTTTGCAGACCTTATGTCCCGTGCAGAAATAGAACTAGGGTTTTGGTCGGGCCCATATAGAATTTCCCTAACTTTAATAGGGCTCTAATCGGGTAGCCTCACATGGGCCCATAGTGACCGGTCACACTTTGCTACTGAGGGCCATTAAAAGCAGAATAATGAGGGCCTTCAAGGATGCCTGATCGACGCCTCATGTAAACCACGGTGTGCCCATAAGTTATCCCTGTCAATGGATATGCTCACGTGTGTGTAAATGTATGTGTTTCTGCGTATGTGTGTCCGTTTATATAAGGTCACGATACACTGCCAATTTTTTTTAGTTTATTAAAATAGAATCTATTTAAATGAGATAGGTTTTTTCCTCGTCTCACGGCCTACTACGATCTTACTCGTTTTAAAGGTATTTTTTTTTATTCTTTTAGGCTATTCTTTTTAAATATCAAATATATTCAAATCGAATAAATAAAGATTCGATTCAAACAAATATTTATTTGCTTACAATGTACACTGTAAATCTAAGTGTACTATGTGCATAAAATATTTCATAAATCCAAAATGAAATTGAGCACTTAATTGAGAGTTTACCACAACGATTTTGTATCGTAATTCGCCATGCCCTGGCCTTTCGGAATGATTTTTTTCGAAGAACATATTTCACCTATATCGGTATTGAACCTAGTACCTACCTACTCACAGCTACGTACGCTGCCCCTATGCTACCGAGTGCTTGTAACATCTTCGTCGCAGATATGGCATAAGAGACCAAATTAATTCCTATAATTATTTGCTGTATCACATAAACAATATCAATTAGTCAATATCATTGTGATATTAACTATCACAACGCGAAATAATTTTCCATGTGGCAAGTATTCGGAGAAAATAGTCACTATAAAAATGTCAAAAAAACCGAATGGGATTGTTCAAAGATATGCGCTGGCATCACTCCATGAGTGAATAAGGCAATAAGAATAATATGTAATTTTTTGAAGGATTTGTAAATGTAATATATAATAATTTTTAATGCCCTCACGTTTTTATCCTATTTTTACCTATTATCGAATAATTGAGTGTAGTAATTAAAATACCACAAACGATTTAGTCCAAGCTATGTATGCTGGTCCGTTTCCCATAATGCCGAAACCTGGCCCTCTTGTGGCAATCCCGGTCGGGATTGCCATATAAGGGCCTCCAAAGGGCCATTAAAGGCCCTCATTTTTATGAGGGACGCCCTATCAATTTTCCGCACGGGTGTTATGAGATGGTGTCTCAGGAGAAGGATTTATTCCTCTGTTCTTAACTGTGTCATTTTTTTTAAATAAAATAAGGCATTCTTTACCCTTTAAAGTGGAACTTTTAGACACCTCCTCACCCCCGGATTTTGAGGTTAGAAAAACGTAACGTGCTGTGCTGTGCATAAAAACCCGTTCGGATCGTTATTCCTCTGCGTTCCTCCCGACATGTGAGATCCACAGGCATAATAGATGCGCCAGAGGAGTGACACCCCAGGTAGCAATTTGAAAATAGTTGTCTATTAGTTGTCCAAATGGGTACCAAATGTCCGCTTGAAAGTTATCTATAAGTTATCATGTGTCTAAAAGTTATCCTTTTGGATGGTTGTTGACTTTAAGATAACTTCCGGGCGGACATTTGGCACCCTTTTAGTCGACTTTTGGACAACTTTTTGAAAATTGCTACCTGGGACCATGGTGGCCAACCGCAACTTATTGCTGCAAATGCGTTAACGGATTACACCTAGTTCACGGCCAGAAAAAATATGTTTCCGTGAATGTTTTTTTTCGTGTGTTGCAGGTTTTTAACTTTTTTCAGGTTGCAGGTTTTTAACTTTTTTTCATAGTAAAGGATATCATTTCAAGTATCTTTGACAATTTTTTTTATTAGCAAATATATATAAACGATGGAGATACAGTAAATTGCACAGACTGCTGTGCAAAAAAGTCCTTCGCGTTGACCACTCTTGTTCGGGAACAAATCATCTGCAATAAAAAAAAAACCGAATGAATTTAGTTTTTGTTCCGTATTATCTAGTCTTTGATCGAAGGATTCAATAAAATAATGATTTTTTAAAAAATGGTCGCCTATCGAAAGTGATTGTCGAAATTTCGGTGAAAAAAAACACTATTTTCCTTGATATAAAAAAAAGTATGCATTGAAAAAAAATACTTCGATTAAAGACCGCCTTTTTATATACAAAGTATGTCTGTGAAATTTGAAGAAGATCGGTTTAGTTGTTTTTGAGATATTTCGGTCACCGATACTGAAAAAGTAATTCTGAGAAAAACGCGTTTAACGTTCTACGTCAGGTATAAGAATCGAAGAAGAAAAATTGATTTTTTCAAAAATTCCAACTTTCGTATAATTATCTCAATGCAATGCAAAACCGATTTGAGTCGGCGAGGAGGTAGCAATAGTAGCGAGAGAGGATGTGGTTAATATCACGCTAATGGGAAAAGTTGAGAAATGCGGTATTAGTTGGTGGACAGAAATTAGTTGTACGGTTGACGCACCCGCGGTGGCGCTCGTAACCAGTCGCCGTTAGTGCAAGCATTTGCGTTGGGATGTCGCGTAAATGAACTCGTTGAACGCAGCAATAAATCCGAGCCCAAATTTTTCCTTGCTAAGTTTTGGTTCAAAAATCGGTGTGTACTCTTAAAAATAGCATTGAGTTGATCCTTTCAAGTAAAATGTAATGTTAGCCGTAAAATGAGTACTTTTGAGCCAAAATAATAGAAATGCGCTCTTTCACTTGGTTCTGTGTACCATATTTTAAACACACCCCGATAACCGTTTCGTATTGAATATCGACAATTATCGATACTTAAAAAATGTATATTTGACAAATTTCTATTAAACAACAAATTAATTCGTAAATCTTTTGAAGCCATTCAATAGTGCAATTAAGTGCGTAGCTACCAGGCTCATATAATTATCAGTCCTAACATTATTATTAATCCAAGGCGTATTTGACCTTTTTTTTAATGTCACCCGAAAAGTTAATTTCCCAATCTTCGCAGGTAGACTGTAAAAATGATTTTTTGTCCAGTGGGTAAAACGGCAATGAGAATAAACACACCAAATTAATCATTAGACAGAGCTTATAACGGATGGATCGTTTACGTCTCGGTATGCTAATAGCTAGACACACTCGTGCGTCTTTCATAAAAACTAAGAAAAAAAACGTTCGTGTTTCGTTCCAAAAAGTCAACTTTCTGTATTAATTCAAGGTAAAACGTGTGTTTGAAATATCGCGGCCGAGACGCCGAATTAGATTAGCACTAGTTAACGTTCTCGAAAACTCCCGTTTGATTGTTGACTCTCCGATGTCCGCTGGCCTCGGGAGAGAGAACTTTTCTGGAATGACGAAAAGACACGCGAGGAGGTGAAAAAAAAGAAGGAAGGTTATGTGTATCGGATCGGGAACTCTCTTGGACGGTAAAGAGAGCAAGAGAGCAAGAGAGCGAGAGAGGGAGAGAGAGAGAGAGAGAGAGAGAGAGAGACCGAGATAGAGAGAGAAAGACACAAAGATAGCGAACGGAGAGGAGCTATGCAAGGTGGCACAGCAGCCTCACGGAACACAGCGGAGAGGTTTGCTCTGATGAGGGAAGGTGTTCAGGTGCCAGTCGACCTGCGAGAGTCGTATACGGTCGAACAGACGCAACCGGTCAGACGTAACGCGAACGCGAACACGATAACGATTCGAGCAAAAAGTCACATACCCGATCTTATCGAATTACATCCACAATAGCACATAAAATAGCGCGAAAATATTTATTGACCCTTAAATAGTATTCGCCATTATTTAAAAAATCATAAAAATGATTACCCCGCAGTGATTAGTATAAAAAAACGGGATGCTAAAAAAAAGTGTTGCATTACGTTGATTAAACGGAAAAATCGCTGTAGCAGTAAGAATAAACAAATGTTTATATTACAAAATGTAAAACAAAATTTAAATAAAATAACTATGTAAACAAATATTATAAATATATATAACTGTCACGAAGTTCTTAAACTTATATTTATTTTTTCGTGAGTTTTGTCTATAAACGGTGAAAAAATGTGTTTATGCGGAAGTGATTACAAAAAAGATGGTGAGGGGAATAGCGATTGATTGGCTTCGACCACGTGTATCGAGTGCGGCGAGATCAGGAGAATTGTTGCTTGTCGGCTTCTGTTGACTGTGTTCGACGATGGAAATACGTGCATACGCGCATTACAATCGCGATGTCGAAAGATCGTGAATAATCGTGCTCAACGGTACATAGTGCGGTGGCTGTCCTGCGATACGCATAGATATCATCATTTAATGACCGTGCAGTTAGTATGATGGGTGAAGTGATAAGAGTATCGGGACGAATACCAGAAGTCGGTGACCTGCTGAGAGAAGCGATGGTGTCGCAAAGATTCGCTGATGTAGCTCTGTGCTGCTCAGGGGGGCAGAGATTTTTGGCACATCGCCTAGTCCTGTCCGCTGCGAGTCCCTATCTTCAGGTAAACATGCTGTTTTTTTTAAATCTTATTCTCCAGCCCGCCGCCCCGTCAAGATTTTTTGCACTCGAGTTTCGAGAAGTTGGGCCAAGTGGAATGTTCCAGGGGGTTTAAAAGATCACGGTCTCAATTCGTGATAAAAATTGGCCAACAAGTTATCGCATTGTAAAATTCTTAGGGTAGGGCGTGAAAAAAGTACCGGGTACAAAAATGCGATTGAAATTTGTTAAAACTCATTGCTTTTGTGAAAAAAAAACAGTCGTGAGTAGAAGAAGCTAAGGAGGAAATGCCTTGGCCCGAGAGGTAAGGTGCAATCGTCCGTTCTTGATATCGCTCGTGCGGGCATTTGAATCTCCGCGTCTACCGTTATAGTCCCAAGAAGCGCCTCCTCGTGTCTTCGAAGCGAAACAGAGGCGAGTACACCGTGGACACGCGATCAGAAGCCCCGTCTGTCTCTCTTTTTGCCGTTTTTCTTGCAAGAAGTCTGCGGAAAAACAATGATAGAGGTCCATAGAGATCAGAGAGGTCATAGAGAGAGAGAGAGAGAGAGAGAGAGAGAGAGAAAGAGAGAGAGAGAGAGAGAGAGAGAGAGAGAGAGAGAGCTCCGTGTGCGAGTCGATCTGTAAAAATGTGGGAATAAGTTCCATGCAAACGGCGCTGCTGTCGACTTGGGCCGATATGCTACATCTATACATGTGTACCAGGTGTAGAAATATGAAACCGGCTTTTTTTTTGTTAAAATTACACGTCTGTTGTTTGAAAATGATAAAAAATATTTTATTCAAAATAATCTCCATTGCTATTTACACATTTTCCTGGCAGTTTATGAATGCCACGCCAAAAAAAAAACAGTTCTTATCTTGAAGGGAACCAGTTGTCGAGCCATTTTCGTACATTTTCATACGAATTGAAGCGTTGTTTAACGAAGGCGTGTCCCATTGATGCGAATAGATGATAATCGGACGAAGCTAAGTCTGGAGAATAAGCCGCATGCGCTAGTATTTCCCAACCGAACGCCTCGATCGTTTCCCTGATCCGTTTTGCTGTGTGTGATGGAGCAAAATGACTTTGTGTTGCCCTTTTCCACATTCCGGTCTTTCAAATGACCGGAGACGGCTTTCTGCGTCACATTCAACTGATCCGCGAGTTCTTGTTGACTTTGAGTATCATCTTCATCCAATAAGGCTTGCACTTCGTTGTCTGCAAAATTGTTCGATGGTTTCCCACGCTCTTCGTTTCTCACGTCAAAATCATCGCTATTGAATTTTTTGAACCACATGAAACACTGTGTTTTACCAAGAGCATGTTCACCGTAAGCTTCGACAAGCATTCGATGCGATTCTGAAGCAGTTTTCTTCAAATGACAACAGAAAACCAATGCTGTCCGCAAATCGTAGTTCGTAGGCACAAAGCTTGACATGTTTAAGGTTATAGAAAAATATACCGGTGTAGGGATCTTGGGTTGTTGTGTGTTGAAAATCTTCGTGAGCTGTGAGAGGGAGATGATGGCGCTGCAGCAGCGGTCTTACGGTCCCTAAACTGATGGCTAGCACCATCTATAGGGAAATTCCGGTTTCATACTTCTACACCTGGTAGACTAAACTGTAATTAGAAGACGTTCCGCTAGTGTTCGTTACCTATAACCTTAGTAAATTGAGGTTAGGGACGTATTGGCAGACGGATTCATATGTGTAGGTTTACCAAACAGCGTATGCATATGGAGTGGGGTGCAAATGCATGTATGTTAGAAATGACGCTCGTATAGGCGAAAAGAAGCACTCAAATGTGGGAGAAACTTCTCAGGGTTTGCGATATCGATGAGGAACATTGGCATAGACAGGAGCCGCAGGGGTTGGCACGCCTTGAGCATGGATACCGGTTTTTCAACAATATTGAAAAACCGGAATATTGGACCAAAAATCCGATATCGAAAAACCGATATTGGACTCGACTAATACCGACGTTTCGATATCAGAGTTGAAAAGATTAAAATATCATCCTCATTGCCAATGAATGAAATCGAGTTTTATTTGCGCAGCTTTTAACAACTTTTTTTTACAAAAATTTCATTCTAATTGTTATTATTTCCATTTAAGGTACTTTTACTTGTTTTTTTACTACGTTTAACAGCTTTAAAATATTATTACCTACCTTAAATATTTTCGGCGTGTCAACTTATTTATCAACGTGTGTGGAATCAGGAACGGCCCTTTCTTCCGCTTGCAATAAGATAAGGCCGTCTCCGACGGATGAAACTTCAGATACCCTCTGTTTTTTGTGGTCATTGTTTCAACAATCTCAATTTCGTTAACTAAGGTGACGATGCTGTTGCCTGCCTGCCACAAGCTATGCCATTTGTTTGCATTCTTGTAGCTACTACTGCGCTGACTTTTATAAAACTTCCTAACTTTTATTTTGCTTGTACACTACTTTTTTATTTGCATAAAAGTTCCTATTTTTTGTTTTTGTATGTTTAATTGTTTGATTTTGGGTCGGATATATTTAAGAACATAGCAGAGACTGTTTAAGAAATGTATAATAAATTAGAATCTCAATAAAAGACGGTGATTTTAATAAATACTGCATTTTCACTGGGCTGTACATTATTATTTCTACAAATTTCATCTTCACTTTCAATCTTCTAACATTTTAAATCAAGAGGTCCTATAAATATCGGAAAATATCGAAATATCGGTAATCCGATATTACAACTTGTTGATATCGAAATAATACCGGTAATTAAAAAAGCTCCGATAGTCCAAGCTCTAGGCACGCCCCCCCCCCCCCCCCCCCCTCACTGGATGCTGGTGCCTGGTGCTCCTCCACAAAAAATCGGTCCAAAAGAGTTAAATCCAAATAATTGATTCATTTGATTTGTTCCACCCAAGCAAGCATAAAGAAATCATTTAATAAAACTTGAAGTATTTTCTGCGTGGAAATTTCGCAACTTGTATAAAAAGTAGCTATTTCATTACGTAAATTAAATATATATTCATATTTCATAACTGAGTTAGTTGTGGGCAAAACCAATACACTAGATTTGCCGACCGATACACAACCAGAAGAATACTGGAAGATCAAGATTTATAATACCAAATAATGGATAATATAATTGTAAATCTAAAACGACAATTTGGGAATCTACCGTTAGCTCATGAAGTTGAAGCATTTTTTAAATTGAATATAAATAACGTAGAGGACTTCATCAATAATTATTTAAGAATCGTAATAATTGATACGTCAGTCTTAGGATCTGAAGCGATGGTCAAGAATAACATACTTTTAAAAAAATAATTAAATGATTGCTGGAAATTTGAGAAAGCATATTAGAAAGGGGTTCTGCCCTAACTTATATAAACTTTTCCAACCACCAATAGTACTCCCAGTGAGTTCCACCAGCTGTGACAGGAGTTTTCCTGCCATGAGGCTGATAAAAACGTGGCTTAGAAGCACAATGCTTCAGGAACGATTCTCTAATATGTCACTACTGAACATAGAGAATGATATTCGTCAAAAAAATTCCAATTTCAAAAGTGTTCGGCCGATTTGCAGAAAAAAAGGAAAAGTAAGACTTATTCAATTGCGTACCTACTAAAAGTAAAATTTCAAGACTGCTAACTGGATTAAAGAAAGATGAAAAACTAACTGATCATTTTTTAAGGTATTGCAAGAGTTTGGTCTCAATGTTAACATGAACATGTAATTGAAGCTTTTGATTATTTTATGTGTTGCGTGATTATCGACTATCATGTAAATTTTATTTGCAAAAAAATTCATGCGTACGAAACCACTTTTTTGTCAAGCCGAAATCCGCCACCCCCAGAGAAATGCTGTCTACGCTAATAATAGGCGAATGTACTCATTGTTTTGCCGTTTCAAAAATATTTGGTGCAACACCTTCAGACTGTTAATAACAGTGTTATGATAAATGCGTTATTCGAAGTAATGTTATATTTTCGTTAATTATCAGCATATCAGATCCTTCGGTTTATCGATGTGGATATACCAAGAATTGCCATATAATGATGTAACGTGCAATGAAAATTGTTTGGTTGAAAACTTTTCCGTGCTACTATATATAGTATATCGGCTCAAGTGAACAGCAGCGTCAATGATTATCTAAATTTTATGGACAGCTCGGAATATGGAGTTCTGAGCACGGTTTTACATACAGGTCTCGTAACTCGACAGAATATCAATCGTAGAAAGTGTCACCTATAATGAAGCTGGATTTTGGTGGCGCTACGATCGAGACGCTTTGGGTGCATGGCATTATATAACTCACAATTGCATACTGCAGGCACGTGCCCGATTTTTTCCCCATTAACGAGTCTGCATAAGCCTAGGGCCCAAAAAACAGGTTGTTTTTTATGTTTATCTGAGGACAGTTTTAGGATGACGAGATCGAGTTTTTACACACAATTAATGCGTAGTTTTGCCGCGTTTGAGTTTTTTAAATTGGAAAATATTAACGAACTATTAAGTTACTATTTTTTTTACTAAAACAACATTTGTTATCAACAAATTCATTTGAAAAACCATGCAATGGAATATCTGTTCTGCCATTTTTAGCTGATGTTAACCCCTTAAGATTGTGCTTTACTCGTTTTCTTTCGATATTTTTTCGTACGCAATAGTTTGATATGTATGATTGAGTATGCGGTAATACGCGATCCCCAAAAGTTTTGGCGCCTCTCGTGGCCTAAGGCAGAAGCTCTATTAGTATAGTAAAATTTGTCAAAATACATTGATAAGAATGGACAAAATTGAAAAAACAATAAATTCCTCGAGATTCTAGAGGGTTTCAGGGTGCAAGATGGCTAATAAAAGTGAATTGTCGTGCCATAAGCCACCTAGAGATAAAGTCTTTTAAAAATAGTGGTGGTTGGCTCTTAAAATGACTCCCCTTAGGGCATCAAGGCAAGTTTGAAGTCACTCCACAATATTTTTTCCGTCCAAGTTTGTATTTTTATAAATAATAAATCGAACAATATTTAAACTTATTTCTGTTAAACACAATGTATAAATATGATTTCATACGTCCCTTGTTAAAAGTATGCTGTGAAAGATAGAATCACTCCTTCTCGAAACCTGCGAGTGACTCTCATAACCTTAAAAAAACCAAATCCAAAGCTGACAGAGCTAAAAAAGAGTGGAAAATCAATTATTCACTGCACAGCATCTTTACAATCTACCATAGAGGTGAATCCAATAGCCAACTCGCAGGGAATCAAGAATAAGTAATTGTTCACGTTTGAGGCTATGCTTTGACCGGCCATATTGAAATATCGCTGCGCCAGCTCTAGGACGTGAAAATCGTGGATACGTACAGCAGGAAAATGTAGAACCCGTGCGGAAATTGAACTAGGGCTTTGGTCGGGCCCATATAGAATTTCCCTAACTTTAATAGGGCCCTAATCGGGTAGCCTCACATGGGCCCTTAGTGGCCGGTCACACTTTGCTACTGAGGGCCATTAAAGGCAGAATAATAAGGGCCTTCAAGGATGCCTGATCGATGCCTCATGTAAACTATGGTGTGCCCATAAGTTGTCCCTGTCAATGGATATGCTCACGTGTGTGTAAATGTATGTGTTTCTGCGTATGTGTGTCCGTTTATGTAAGGTCACGATACACTGCCAAATTTTTTAAATATATTTAAATAGGATCTATTTAAATGAGATAGGCTTTTTCCTCGTCTCACGGCCTACTACGATCTTATTCGTTTCGAAGATATTTTTTTATTCGTTTCAGCTATTTTTTTTAAGTGTCAAATATATTCAAATCGAATAAATGAAGATTCGATTCAAATAAATCTTTATTTGCTTACAATGTACACTGTAAATCTAAGTGCACTATGTGCATAAAATATTTCATAAATAGAAAATGAAATTAAGCACTTAATTGAGAGTTTACCACAATGATTTTGTATCGTAATTCGTCATGCCCTGGCCTATCGAAATGATTTTTTTCGAAGAAAATATTTCACCTGTATCGGTATTGAACCTGGTACCTACCTACTCACAGCTACGCACGCTGCCCCTATGCTACCCGGTGCTTGTAACATCTTCGTCGCATATATGGCATAAGAGACCAAATTAATTCCTATAATTATTTGGTGTATCATATAAACAATATCAATTAGTCAATATCGTTGTGATATTAACTATCACAACGCGAATTAATTTTCCATGTGGAAAGTATTCGGCGAAAATAATAACTATAAAAATGTTTTAAAAAACCGAATGGGATTGTTCAAAGATACGCGCTGGCATCACTCCATGAGTGAATAAGGCAATAAGAATAATATGTAATTTTTTGAAGGATTTGTAAATGTAATATACAATAATTTTTCATGCCCTCACGTTTTTATCCTATTTTTACCTATTAGCGAATAATTGAGTGTAGTAATTAAAATACCACAAACGATTTAGTCCAAGCAATGTATACTGGTCCGTTTCCTATAATGCCCAAACCTGGCCCTCTTGTGGCAATCCCTGTCGGGATTGCCATAATACGACCCGCAAAGTCCCTTATTATGCCAACCTTTGTCGGGATTGCCATATAACGGCCTTCAGAGCCTTTCCCTATCAGGGAAGCCTCAAATAAGCCCCTAAAGGCCCTTATTTTTATGAGGGACGCCCTATCAATTTTCCGCACGGGAAGTGACAATAAATTCATCATCAGAGACAAATTATCAATAAATTATAATATTCTTACTATACGAAATTGCGCATTATCTCTATTTCTACGTGTTTTATGAAAGCTGCGGCCATAATTAGACCCTGCCGAGTGTGACAATTCCACGGACGTTTTTTTTCTATCATGTTTGCATGCGATGTCGAATTCCTGTACTCCAGGCTCCGTAATACGGAAGGAGAATAAAACAAACACAGAGTCGCGCACAGTGTGGGGGTCCTAACGAGAGTCGACCGTGAGATGTTAAGATCTCCCCGAAGGGCATGGAAAAATCAACTCTTGTATCCCGTTCCTCGATAACGAGATGTAAGAAATGAATTCATTAAAATCCACACAGCGGCGCTGGGGTCGGTGTTGCGAAACAAAACCTCTCGATTGCCTGACTTTATGCCACATTTATGGCAACACGCACACACGGGTCTCGTATCGCGGAATTCTTCGTCGGTAACCCAACGAGATTTTGTTCTCGTTAAATTGACGTTAGAGGATGCCCCGTTCCCCACTGCACGCGATTTCGTCCCCGTATCGTCGTAGCTAATCGGATAAACGACAGTTATACACGCGTTAACGGCCTCGAGAGCTTCTGAATTTTTTGGTAATTATCAATTCGTATTTCATGGTAATTAATTCCTTCGGGCACCCTTTTTCTGCACACGAATTTCTCGATTCACCTTACACGGGGGAAGGGGGGGGGCTGTCGAGCTCATTGGACGCAAATAATAGAGCCGGCCTCGAATTTGCAAAATACAAAATGGCTGATCTAGCAAAACGAATCATCAGTGCAAATGAGTTCATTCACCCGAAATTGACAAGACCGTAAAGATGAACAAATGTGCTCATAGAATAGGATAAACCACGGTCTTACATACAGGTCTGGAAACTCCGTTACAAAAAGACTAGAGGTAAGGAGTATGAACGCAGTGCCAAAAAAACGTCCGTGAAAATTCAGATGAGAAGGGTGGCGCTGCTCTCCTACCGAACCGAATTGAAGTCAGCAACTAACCAGTGCCGTACGATATGCAAAAAGCATCCTTTGCTTCTTTATATGGAGCGGTAATTTGATCAAATTAATCGTGAAGCCATTTGAAGCCATCGTGAAGCCATTTGAATGGTGAAGGACATTTCTATATAGATAGAATTCCCACATAGATAATATAGATTGTTTTGGAGAATAATCACGAAATAGGGAAATTAAGGCATTTTTTTTTCGTTGCGGCAGCAGTAACAAATAAAATTTATTTATTGACACAAGAAAATTCATAATATGGAATCCAGACAAAACTTTTACAAATTATCACAAATTATGATTCGCTGTACAGACAGTGAATAATAAGGAAATACAGAAATTAAGGTAATGTTTTTTTTTCGTTGCCGAAGCAGTAACAAACAAAATTTATTTATTGATACAAGAAAATTCATCATTTTTAATCCAGACAAAACTTTTACAAATCATCACAAATTATGATTCACGGTACAGATAAAGAATAATAAGGAAATACAAAGATTAAGTCAATCTTTCTTTTCGTTGCGGAAGCAGTAACAAACAAAATTTATTTATTGCCACAAGAAAATTCATCACTTTGAATCCAGAACAAACTTGTACAAATTATGATTCGCTGTAGAGATAAAGAATAATAAGGAAATACAGAAATTAAGTCAATGTTTTTTTTTCGTTGCGGAAGCAGTAACAAAGTTAATTTATAGACACAAGAAAATTTATAAGAATTTTGAATCCAGACAAAACTTTTACAAATGATCAGCCTTCATATTCACACGTTATGTTACACTGTACAGATAAATCTATCTTACAATTTTGAATTTTTTTTCTATTGTCTTTCGTTTTAATTTACCTTGCATTATTATTGTCGTCGACTGACCGCGCTAGAAAATGTCCTCTCATGACGAGATAACAGTTTATCACTCTCACAAAATTCATAAGAATTTTTAATCTAGACAAAACATTTACAATTTCTCACATCATGGTACGCTGTACAGATAAAGAATAATAACGAATTATCGTCTCTATAAAGCGCTGTATAAATGAGACGATTTTTAGAGGCATTTTTTGGTAACTTGGCTTGAAATTCTACCAGTATACTGGGGTGTATTTTTACTTGATTATAGACAAAAATCAGTTGTTGAATATTCGAGTTCGTGAAAGGAATACCTTAAGGAGTGAGATGCAGTCAGAATTAAAAAAAAACCGATTTTTTTACATTTTCTTGAATTATGATGTTTCGAAAATATTACCTGAAAATTTCAAGTCCATCCGATGAATAGTTTCCGGGATATCCCACCATTAGTGAAGGGCGTCGGGTCCCCATGGCAGGTAGCAGCTGACAAACGCGCAAACGATAATACCCGGGAAGGCAGAATGCTTCGAAGACAACAACAAATTGATATTTTGGAAGCTTCCACATCGGCAGAAGTTCTATTGTATGGGCCAGGAATTGATAATTCGACGTAAGTAATTTTTAAATTAGTATTTCTATAGATAAATCAAGAGTAAAATTGAAAAACGCTTTCAGAAATGTTCAAAAATGTATTACTAAACAATTATGAACTTTAGCAAATTTGTATAAAGAATACTTTCGCTTTAAAATTGCCCAAAATGTTTTAAAAAAATAATTCATCCCGAAAAACTTTAATTTTTAGAATAATTGTTTTAACAATTGGCTATAAACAATTGAATGCTCGACTTTTCGGGAAAAATTGTGATATCCGGATTCAGCGGATCGAAATACACAAAAAAGTTTAGCTTCATCCATCGAGCTCAACATTTTACGAACATATAATACCGCACCCACACCGAAAAACTTTAAACGCGTTTTTCTCCAAAATATGTTTTTTAAGTCGGTGATCACTATAATTCAAAAACCACTCGATGGATTTCGATGAAATTTGGTGTGCTTATTGGTGGCATTGAAAACTAGTCCTGAATCGAATGATTTTCTTTTTTGTTGAAAATTTCTATTTTTTTAACAATAAACGAGCGATTTTTTGGTCGAGAATCGAAAGTTATCTGTCAGAAGCCGCCATTTTGTTCATTTAAAAAAAAAGCTTCGTTTAAGGACTAGATTTATTATTAAACTAGTGATTTTTTTTGGTTTTTTGATTTCAGATGATCCAGTAAAATTTTATGATCACCGCAAAGCACTACACGCCGAAGGGGGTCGGACAAAGATGGCGATATTTTTATAAATAATCAATATTTTCCTTTGAAAATTTGTACAAGTCAAGTTGAAATATAACATAAAAAGTCTGTGTAACCACTTTTGTAAAACAAACTTAATTACTATAACATTTTTTAATTGAAAATGCTCGTTTTTTCACACCTCTGACTGCCTTTCCCCCCCTAAATCTAACACAATTCGCAAAATTGTTTAGTCCGCACATACGCGTAGTCCGCACACACTTTATTCCAAAATGGATGACAAGCGGGAATCATCGATGGCGGATAGCGTCGGTTGCGTTCTTGTCGCTCGGTTCATTTCGGTTCGGTGATGTAGTAGCGACGCATGCGGTGAAACCACCAACTCTAATAACTGGATTTTCGCGGACGCTTTTGGATGGCGATCGCCGCAGGCGTTCGTACTTCTTACCTCTAGTCTTCTTGCTCCGTTAGTTCACATGGTTCCTTTGCCGAAGCTCGATGCTAGAGGCGCTGCAATGGGGGGTCGTTGTGTGCGACAGAGACAACAATGTTCACGTATTCGCGTTATAGTCTAACCAGAGGGCTGGCGCCCCTATCCCTTACCGCACATAAAAATGCTACGCTTTTGACCGCTTTCTTTAGTTCTACCTCTCCCCGTGGCGCTAGTAGGTCACTGACAATATTCCTATTGCGCAGGCGCGATTCCCGCACGACGTACCTAGTAAGGGGTATAAAATCATGTGCGAATTTAACAATTTTTTTCGTATGAAAAAGTGATTCACTCATAAAATTCATTACATATCTGAGCATGAATATCAAGCTGTTAGAAAATATATATTTTTTATGTATAAAATGGCCGACTACTAATATTTTATTTTGTTATTTTTTTAGGCGCTCCGCGGCGTGACATTTAGCATCCACAATTTCTTACCTAGTACAAAAAACGAAAATTCTCGTCAATTTACATTAGAATACCTAGAGAAGTACGTGCGGAATTTAAAAAATATTGTTTTTTCAAAAGTTCCAGGTATTTGAACTTAAGTCAAATTTGTCAGTGACAAATTTCGTTATAACTGCTCATAGAATTAAAAGTTTTCGATTAATCAGAAATTCCGTACGTACTTCTCTACGAAATGGAATTAGGAACATAACTTTTAAATTTGAAATAAATCGAGTGAAAATTGTTGAAGTTATTTGTCACGCCAATTGGAAAGAAGCTGTTTCGAGAAGTTTCGAGTAGTGGGCCATTTTGTACATCGAAAAAAATATATATATATATTTTCTAACAGCTTTTTATTCATCCAAAATAGATGTGTAATTAATTTTATGAGTAACTCTTTTTTTCGTACGAAAAAAATGTGTTAAAATGTGTTCGCACATGGTTTTATACCCGTTACTGTGGCCTAAGGCTTTAACCACACCGACGCCGAATATGACTATTTTGACGTTTGGAGTTTAAGCCGCAGTGCGGAATTGATGAAATTACCAACATTACTTATACTCGTGTGCTAATGCCGTGTGTTTTGCACGGTTGTACCTCAGGGTGCCCGCGTAATCTTGACAAGGTGCATTTTTCACCGTACTAGCCGATCTTTCACAGTGTCGCTCCGATCAGAAGAAATCCACCATCATTGTAATAGCCAGTACAGTGGAGCTTTCCGTATTTCGTTTACGGTGACGAGGAATAATACAACAAGAGGAAAAGTGCAAAAACAATGATTTTTTTTTTAAATTCTAGATGTTAAATTGTATCTACTTATCCAAAAGTGATGAACAATCTTATTAATTAAAAAATGCATACATCTAATAAAGACAAATAGAAAACAACATTGTGATAAATTTGTGAAAAACTTATTTCAGAGCGGAACTTTTCTGCTCTAACCTCCGTAGACCCACCACGTTGAAGACCTAAAAGTCAAAATGGCCGCGATGTCCACATCGCCAAATTAGCGACTACGTTCCTTAAACGACGCCGTGTCTCTGTACGATACACACGTCTGGCTTTTTATCATAAAATCACACGAGAGAAAACGTGTACACAGGTAGTCGCGCGAGAGCAAAATAAACGAAGCTCGTTGACTTTTACGATCGCTGCACTTCATTTTGCACCTCGTCATTTTCATTGTTCGCGCGTAAGACGCGATAATAGCTCGGCCACGAGCTGACCGCTCACGCGCCCGTGTTATACACATATGCGCGATATGTGTGTACGAAAAGTTGCATACGAGGCACAGACCCCGGTGGAACGGAAAATGGCCGTATAACTGTGCTTCGCAAGAGGCTATATTATATGCGCAGCTTTGCGTTTGGTATCGAGAAAAAAAGCGAAAACAAAAATACAGAAACCGGTCAATCCGATAATTCATAAAATCGAGCTTAAAGAGCCATACACCCGCCCCTTTGAAGACTCTCGATGAGGGCAGTCACGGAAATCCGCGCAATGCGTAATTGCAGTAGTTTTAACGCGGAAATTGTTTACCAAATGACTCATTTAACCGTCCGTGGGCGCAATTCCCGTTCTTTTAGGATATCGTGTTAGGAATCTTTCGCGTGTCCTTTTTTACAAGCTTTCATTTAACTTTAGTTTCTGTGAGATGCAAAACAGAAGATCGATATTTCACCCACTTCCGGACTACTTAGAGCTCTGAAATTTTGCAAACATGCATCTAAGAGGTGACGATGCATGATTTAACTTAGAAAATATATATACATAAAATTGTCAACTTTTCATGTACAATTAGCGGTATCTAATCATTCATATAAAATCTCACCAACACACGCAAACAAATTCGTAGCCGACTGTGTTTGTATGTGAAACGTTTACGTGCAGTATTCTGTCGTAAGATCAATTCCAATCACAGTCTTTGTTATTTTTTACAAGCATTCCATGTTCCTAACGTACAAACTCGTAAACTAGTAAACTACTAATGCCAACTAACTAGTAAAATAAATTTAAAACTAAAAAGTGGGAAATAATTCATATGTAAAAAAAGTATTAAAAAACAAGCTTTTATTTAATGTACTAAAAAGTAGAAAATAATTTTTTTACCCAGTCACCTATATGGGCCTATAATTAAAAGTTAAGGGCCCTTAAAATTCAGACAATCTATAATTTACTGTAAAACAATCGTAGATTTCTTAAATAAAAATCCTAAAACTGGGTAAAAACGTGTGATAATAATTTCTCTAATTACTGTTGTGCCAACTTAAGTACAAATAATGAAGCTGAATTGGTCAAACTTATTGAACATTTAAAAACTTGAGCCTCAAGCTTTTATTTATAGTCACATATAGGTGACTTGGTAAGAAATAGTAGGCTTGATCATTTTTTTTTTCAATATATCAATTTGCGATATATTTTGGTACGAGATGGACGTTAGAACACGGCGCATCCATTTCCAATTACGTTTCAATAGAAAAACGAAATCGCTGGCTGGCGAGTCATCGATGTATTTTTACACACGCGATTTTTGTCGACAAGTTAAGTGAAACTGAAACGGCGTTTTTACCTTACGCGGACAAGAGACTTTTTTTTAACCCCCTTCGTCTAGGTCGAGTCAGTGCGAGGGAAGGTCAAGTTCGATTCGATTTCCGCGCCTTGTTTACCGGAGTAGAACGTTAACAGAACACGTACGGCGGATCGGCGACGTGTGACCGCGCTTACCCAGGTAGGAAATGAAAAGGCTGACGATGGAAACAAGCTTGTGCGAGCCTTGTTTCACCGAGCCTGAGTGAGACAGGCCTGTGCCAGGCTTTATTGCATCGTTTGGAGTAGCCTGGAACCAAGACTGGCTGCTTAGCCTAAACTCAGGGTTATTTCAAGCTTTATTCAGCCGGTGAATTTTAAGCCTAAAAAATCAAGGCTGGATGCAGGCTTGTTTCAGGTTGTGATAAAATAAAATAAGTTTAAAATAATATTTTTTCTGTACTTTTATGAAAAAAAATTAGCAATAAATGCGAGAATATGTTGAAATTGTGTATCTGCAAAAAAAATTACACTACTGACATTTTACTTCATCCTCTATCTTAATTTTCTAGATCAATTTGACGCAATAAACATCGACATTTTTCCACCCGAAAAAATGAACTTTTTTCGTTTAGACATTCTCATGAATTAAGTAAGAAACGAAACAGCCATGAAATAAATATTACAGTGTTATGCACACAAAGCGAAGTCTAAACGAAAAAAGTTCAGCCTAGCTAAACCCCTGAATGATAACGCGGTTTCCGGCTCTTGCACATAGGCTTAAACAAGGGTTGGTAGAAAAGACTGTACTAAGCCTGCAACGACGAAACAACAAGCCTTGTTTAAGGCCTTGTTTAAGGCCTTAAACGAGGCTCGTTTCAAGCCTTGTTGTTTCGTCGTTTCAGGCTTAGTACAAGCTTTTCTACCAACCCTTGTTCAAGCCTGTGGGCAAGAGCCTGAAACCGCGTTATCATTCAGAGGTTCGGCTAGGCCTGAAATCAGGCTGGTGCTCAGCCTGGATTGAAAAATGTGAGCCTTGTTTCAGAGCTTGGCGAGCCCTTTTTTCATCGTCAATTCCTACCTGGGTATCTGCACGGGCTTGCGTGCCACAAACGCGGTCCAAGGGCGACTCCGTAAATTCCCTTTGGTCGACGACTCTGACAACGTCGAGCCTTTGTCTCTTTACATTATATATATATATATATGTGTGTGTGTGTGTGTGTGTGTGTGTGTGTGTGTGTGTGTGTGTGTGTGTGTGTGTGTGTGTGTGTGTGTGTGTGTGTGTGTGTGTGTGTGTGTGTGTGTGTGTGTGTGTGTGTGTGTGTGTGTGTGTGTGTGTGTGTATATATATATGGGTGTGCGTGTGTGTGTGTGTGTGTGTGTGTGTATATATATATATATATATATGGGTGTGCGTGTGTGTGTGTATGTACACATATATTTGCAACGAAGTCACAATTTGTGCACACATATTTACATACACACGGCGAGCGGTACCGCAACCAGGAAAAATTATAAAGAAATAGTGAACTGTCTCTACTCCACTCTTTTTCCATCCCTCTTTTTTTCTGCGCCTTCTCCTTCCCTTTCTGCGCCCCTTCCTATCGTATCCAAGACGCCAACGATAAAAAGAGAAAGACGAAGCCTGGTCACGAATCTCAATTAGACGAATGTCTCGACCGTTGAAATGTAGCTCGGGAGTCTTCACCTCGGGCTCGATGATCTATGGGTGACTATCCTCCGTTTATACATATATATCTTTAAAAAAATTTAAAAGTAAAAATACGCTACTCCGTAAAATTAAAGGAACAGAATTTTTTAACGTTTTTTTTGAATCGCTGTATCTGTGTGACAAAATGGTTGTATCGAGATGGAAAAAAGCAATTTGAAGCTTGAAGTTTCTAGTTTTGAAATATTTTGGCAAAAAAAAATGTGTGAGCTACTTATCGCGCAATCATAAGAAATAGCGCGAGACAAACATTTACCACATTTTTTGTTTTTTTTTTCAGGGGTTTTCAGGGCGTTCACGGGCTCGGGAATTTTTTTTTCAGCTAGTCAATGTATAGGTCAGTTAGCTCGTTTATTTAGCTTCAATATGGTTTTTTTGTCTCTCTACGTCAATTTTTTGCTGAAGTATCCGACTTTGAATGAGAAAGGATTCTTTTGTTTTTGATCATCGATATCTCAGCAACCAATGATCGCGCAGGGAATTAAAGGGCAGCTTTGAAAACTTGAATGAATTTTATGATTGAATTTTTAAAAAGGTTTGGAAAACATTTCAGGAAACAATACTGATTCATAATAGACACGATTCGGCCTTTGCGTACCATAATTTTACTCATTTTTAATTGCATCAATTAAAAGTCTATACCCCCAAGCTGTATTCACTACTCGATCTGAGAACACTTATGGGATTAATTCTCGATATTTTCTGCGAAGGTTATTAGGGTTACAAAAAACAGTTTTTTTTTTTCAAAACTCATGGTTTTTCGGAAGGAAAGAACCAGTTAACATTTTTTTTCAAAATTCATGTTTTTTTTGGTAACACTTTTCTAAGTTTTGGTAAAAAACATTAATCAAAAGGTTTTTCAAACTTTAACGGTTTTCTAACTTTTGATCATGGCTAGTTTTCAAAAAAGCTGTTGTTTTAACCCTTAATAACCTTCGCAGAAAATATCGAGAATTAATCGCATAAATGTTCTTACTTCGAGTCGTGAATACAGCTTTTGAAATTATCGTACGCAAAGGCCGGATCGCGTAAAAAAATGAGTCAGTATTGATTCCTGCAATGTTTTCCAAATTTTAGGAAAAAAATGTTATTTTTCGATTTTTTTTCCAAATTCAACGAGTAACTAGTACAAAGTTGTGAAACGATATGAAAGAAATGGTATTTTCATTTTGATGATTACACGATGTTTGGGAACAATATACTTGTTCCTCTAATTTTTTTGTAAAACTTTGACCAATCGGTTCGGAAAAACGGGTTGATGGATCAATTTGAAAATTTACAGGGCTATTGCAGGTACATTGAGCTGAAAAAAATGGCAACACTAGTCTTTCCATCAATATTTGTAAAGTAGTGGTAGATTTACTGAAAAACCATAAAATGTCATTTTTTTGTACATTTTTCAATTTGATGTTAAACGTAAATTTTTTTTTCTCAAAAATCAATAAAATGTTATTGTAGAACATTTATTCAAGTTTTCAAAGCTGCCCTTTAATGCCCTGTATGATCATTGGTTGCTGAGATATCGATGATCCAAGACTAAAGGATCCTTTTTCATTCAAAGTCGGAAGTCCCAGCAAAAAATTGCATGTAGAGAGATCAAGTAAAACCAAATTGAAGGTGAATAAACAAGCTCACCGACCTATCCATTGATTGAGCTGAAAAAAAATTCCCGAGCCCGTGGACCCCCGAAAAAAAAACAATAAAAAATTGGAAAATGTTTGTCTCGCGCTATTTCTTATGATTGCGCGATAACCGTAGCTCACAAGAATTTCTTGCCAAAAGATCCCAAAAGTAGAAACTCGAAGCTTCAAAATGCTTTTTTTTTAAATCTCGATACAACCATTTTTCACACAGATACTGCGCTTCAAAAAACACTTTAAAAGTCTAAGAAATGTTCTGTTCCTTAATTTTCTGGAGATATAAAAATGCAAACATATAAAAAATTCCCCCGAAAACATTAACGCTTGTTTCCACGTATTGAAAATCTTCCGAAAACTTTTGAAAGTAAAATAAGTACGCCAAGATAGAAAAAAAGACTCCCTCGAAAATTTTTTTTGTTTGTTTTATTTTATTAAAAAATGCGGTTTACCTTAAAATAATAATTATTTGTTTCAATTCAAACAGTGGTTTTATTATATTTTTTCGATTAATGAGTTGTACAACAACAAACATGAAATGATTAATGTAATAGCCAAGTACAATGTTCTATTATGAACAAGAAATATTGTAAACAATGTTGTTAAGCCATATATAGAAATGATCTTATTTAAAAAATCACGTTATTATAACAAAAATGATATCACCATTATGGAAAAATACAGCGTATAAACCACACAAGTACACTGGAAATGCTGTGCAAGCTCATGGCGTGCATGGTGAAAGGGTTAGGTTACTGTGACGACCTTAAAATCAGGGTTATTGAAAACAATTAATTTCGAAGTAATAAGTAAGGTGATTGAACATTCGTTTCGACATTTATTTGTACGTACATTGACAAAGTTTTGTGCAAAATTTAATAAAAAAAGATTAATAATTAACGAAGTTACAAACAATCTCGTGAAGGATTTTTGAACGTGACAGGCTCGACGGTGCACTTGATTTTGAACAGCCGGTTGATCTGAAACAAAACAACCAGTTTTTTTTTCAATAGATATTATTGACTATGACTTGATCAAGGTTTTTTTGTTATCGTGTTTCAAGCATCAAAAAGTTTTTTTTCTCGATTTTTCGCAGAAAACTGACGTTATTTACAATAACTAATAAAAAAAATATTAAATAAAATGCAGGTCAGGACTACATTATACTAAACAAGTCTTACAAATTTCGTGTTAATTTGTTTATTAGATGGCAAGAAATCGTGTACATCGTTTTGAAAAACATCTTTTGGAGAAGAACGCGTTTAACGTTTTAATAGCAGATCAATCGTTGTAATCATAAGTTTACCTTTAAGGCACCACACCACGGTAAGAAAAAAAAACGTTTTTACCATTTTTAATTTTCCGAAGGATACATTTGTTGCGAATGCTCTCACCAAATAAAAAAAATTATAAAATTGACGGAGATACGGCATTTTATATGAAACCGTTCGAAGCGCACGACCGCACCGAGCGGCAGATGTGTGGCTTTGAACGCGTTTTTCTCGAAAATACGTTTTTCACCCTGGTTGACAATATATTTAAAAAACTATTCATCCGTTTCGCATGCGCCAAGTCTTAAACTGTTCAAGTATCCAGTTTCTATGGCACCACGAAGGGATTTTTAAAAAATAAAGGGCCCCCTTCAATTTTTTTTATGAACGATGAAAATTTTCAATGAAAATCGAAAAAAAAATCGATCTTCCGCCCTTTTTTTTTAGATATCGAAATTCCCCTACGTGATGCTGTAAACCTATATGTCTAGTTTCTAAATATATTTTTATTTTATTTTTCAAATGAACCGTATGGCTTAATCGCTGTCAACCGGCAAGCAGCAATTTCGTCGGAGTGTCCTCTTGGAAGCCGCGTACACCGCAAACTATACTTTTGATTCGAGTACAAAAATTTGTATAAAGTCTTCTATATGTATATATTGACTATGAGTATTAATAAAAAAAATCCATTCATCGTTTGCTTGAAAATAATTACGAAAAATACACCCTCGTACCGCGCACGAACCGTGGTGAGGTGCCTTAATCTGCGGCTCCAGCACTATATATCGGACTTTCCTCTCCAATTTGAGTTTCATCAAGCGACGAACGAGTGTTTGTCATTTTCTCAGTAGTCTAGCCCCTTAGGAAAAGACTTTTGGTTTTCATAATGTTTAGTGCAAAATATGTGATTGTTTGTGAACAATTTTTTGGTTTGGCGGTAAACATAAATGCATATTTTGTCTTTAATTAATTCATTTTTGGGGTTTTCTACTGCTAATCTAAGGATTTGCCATTGCCTTTGTTCGACCGAGAAAAATTCATATCGTTGGCCCTTCGGTACCTGAAAGTGAGCATTTTTTGTTGTCTGCGATTGAGCGAGCAAATTCATAGATTTGGCTCGGCAATGCTTAGACTTTTTTCATTTGTTGTGCTTGATGCGAAGCTAATTGATATTTTCAACCCTCCCCTTCGATATCTATGGGTATACATTTTTCGTTGTATCTGAGCAATGAAAAGTTCATGGTTCTGACTTTTCCGTACCTGAATGTATATATAATAATAATAATAATCGAGTTTTATTTGCACAACTTGCTTTACAAGTTTTTTACAAAAAGTTTTCGCTTTGTTCAAACACATTTTTCTTACGTCTACCTTAATTCTATGTTCTACCCCGCATATCTTTGCTCTTTTTTTGTCACTTTACGCCTCATCTCCCTCGCTTTCAACTCCCTCTTCCTCCTTGCGCATTTTTTTACATAGTTCCTCTATTTCTCTGAAATACTGGCATATCCCTATATTTATCTTTCCACTCAACATGTTTATCATTTCCCCCTTTATCGCCACCTTATCCACTCCTCGCACCCACTCCTCAGCTTCCTTTTTCGCTTTCGTCGTTACAATTTTCCATCCTTTTTCACATATTAGCAGGTGCTCCATTGTTTCATTTTCTTTCTCGCAGATTCTGCATCTCCAGTCTTTTTCCCCCTTCTTCCCCGCCCTCCATGTATTTCCGCATCTTAATCTTGCCCACATTTCTTTATCCCTACCCTTCACACCCTCTTCCGCCCAATACTTCCATGGCCTTTCGTCATTTTCCACGATATATTTGTAGTTGCTATTATATGACGATTTTCCTATTCTTTCCTCCTCCTCGTCCAAAATTTTCTTTTTTAGGCATTCTAAACCTTCTTTCATCTTTTCATCTATTTTATCCTCTTCCCTTTTTTCTCTTATCATTGTTATTACGTCCTCTATCCCCATATCCTTTAACACTTTCTCCAAATTCTTCCCCCACTTTGATGGCATTCCATTGCCAATTGCCCTTACCTCCTCCATCAAACAAATTTTTGGCCATCTTGAATCGTCCATTCCCAGCACCTCTCTTATGTACCTAAACACTCTTTCCCTTATCAAATAGGCCATTGTTGGCACACCCAGCTCCCTTCTCCAAATATAATTCGGGGTTGTTTTACTTATTCCTAGCGCCATTTTGCAGTATCTGCTCTGTATTCTTTCGAACACCCCAATTTCCCCTATTCCCCAAATCTCTACTCCGTACATGGCTCCTGCTTTTACTATAGTTTCTAATAGATAGAGTCTCTCTTCCATCATATGTCTTCCCGCTCTCTTCCATATCCCCCAAACCATATTTGCTGCCTTTTGCGTTTTCCCGGCCAGCTTTTTTCCATGTGCCCAAATTGAATTTCTGCTTGTAAACCAATACCCTAAATATTTAAACTCGTTCACTATCTGGATTTTGTCCCCTTTAATCCCCCATTCTTCATTCTTCCTTCCTTTTCCCCCATTCCTAAAAATCATTATCTTCGTTTTTTTCGCATTTATTTCCATTTTATTATTGTCTGCCCATTTTTCCAAGTCCTTTAATATGCTGCTTAAACCCTCCACTGTATCAGCTATCGCCGCCACATCATCAGCATATTTTATTGCAAAAATTTTTTCCTTCCCCATTACCACTCCTCCTTCATTTTTCTTTTCCCACATATCCTCTAAATCATCTACGTATATATCGAATAAAACCGCACTTAATGCGCATCCTTGCCTTACCCCTATCTTTGTTCTGAAACTGTCCGTAGTTATTCCATTCGTTTGCACCTCTGCCCTTGTATCCTTATAAATTTCCTTTATTGTTTCCAGCATATTCCCTTCGATTCCTTTCTCTTTTAATTTTCTGATCATTATTTCCCTACACACTCGATCAAAAGCTGCCTTAAAATCAACAAACGCTACATATAGCTTTCCTCCCTTCACTTTTAATTGTTTATTGATGACCGCGTTTAAAGTAAATATCTGATCCCTTGTTCCTCTGCCTTTCCGGAATCCTGCCTGACTTTCTTTTAATTTTTTGTTCCTCTCTATCCATTTGTTTAGCCTCTCTGTCATCATTTTTGTTAGCAACTTATATCCTACATCTAAAAGTGATACCCCCCTATAATTCTCCGCCTTGTCCCTCTCTCCATCTTTATATATCGGCACAATCCTTGCTGTTTCCCATCCCTTCGCTATTCCTCCTCTTAACCATATTTTGTTTAAGGCCCCTCTCAGCTCTTCCCTTTGTACCCTTGGTAGTGACTTCAAAAATTCCCCACTAATCCCGTCTTCCCCCGCCGCCTTTCCGTTTTTCATCTTCTTCAGAGCCCCATCCAGCTCTTGCAAGCTGAACAACTCGTAAAATTCCCTTTTCTCTTCTCTTTCCGCCTCATTTATTTCTGTCTCTTCTCTCTCCGAGCCCCTTTCGTCTTCTTCTCTTACGCCCATTTCCCTCTCTTGATTCTCTTCTCCATTCAGTAATCTTTCAAAATGCTCTTTCCATTCTTTCTTGGTTATTTTACCACCAATTGTACCCCTTCCTTTATTCCTGAATTTATTAATTGCTTTCCACCATTTTGTCATGTCCTTTGCCTTCCCGACCTCCTCCCAAATTTTATACCGCCATTCCTCTTTTGCCCCCCTGTATGTTTTTTTTAATTTCCTCCTTTCTTCTTCTAGCTCTTGTTTTTTCTCCAGATTTCTTTGTTTCGTAAACGCTTTCAATTTTTCCCATACCGCACTTCTCTGCTTTTTGCATTCGTCGTTGAACCACCTTGGCAACCTTCTCTCTCTCTTTGTTTTTTTACATTTTTTCCTTAACCCCGACTTCTCGGCCGCTCTCCAGATTTTTTCTTTCACCCCCTCCCAATCTTCCCTCCCTTTATCCATTTCTTTCTCTTTTTGTATTTCTTCTATAAACTTTTTTGCCTTTGTATCATTCCAGAATAACCTATCGCTTTCTTGTTCACGCTCCTCTTCTTCTTCTTCCTCTCCGACGTTATCCTCTTCCCATACCGCATATATTGGTAGGTGATCAGACTCAATTCTCTCTACCACTTCCATCCATTTGATTTCATCCCTTCCACCCCTATCCACAACTATTATGTAGTCTATCACTGACCCACAACATTCGTCCCCCCCTCCTATGAATGTCACTTTGCCCTCCCTATCCCCTTTCACTCTTCCGTTCAACACCTTCAAACCCACCTCTTCGCACAGGTTTAACATTCTCCTTCCTTCCGTGTTTAATATCTTGTCTTGGGATCTTCTTATTTCCCCGCCATTTTCATCCAGCCCTCCCTCGTTTATTGCTTGCTCCCCCCCTATTCGTGCGTTCATATCCCCAACAATTAGTACTTTCTCTTTTTGTTTCGCCTCTTCCATTATTACTTCTCTCAGCTGTTTTTCTATCTTTTGTATACCCACATTATTATATATTGTTATTATTGCGGTTTTCCCCCTTATTTTATCATTACCCAATATTAGACCAAATGCCCATTCCCTTATTTCCCAATTCCCGTCCCAACTCTTTTTTATCCCGACCGCTTGACCTCCCTTCGCCCTTCCCCGTTTAGCCCCTGCTTCCTTATGCGCTGCTTTGAACATCCACTTAAATTTCTCACTCATTTTTGACCTTGCGTTCGTCTCATCTTTTTTCTCCACCCACGTTTCTTGCAAAATGACTATATCCGCTTCTTCTATAAACCCCCACGCTTCCCCAATTTTAAATATTCCTGCAACATTCCATAATAATATTTTGACTTCGCCACTTCCCTTTACGCATTCTTTCTTTCCCGTCTCTTCCCTTAACCCCGCTGTGTCTTCTTTCTTCTCTCTTCGTTCTTCCTCCAATTCGTCATCCTCAACGCCGTCCTCCCCGGTCGTTCCGAAATGGCTGCCTCCATCCATCCTCTACTCCCATTCTTTCGATATCTCCTTTCCCCTCGTTCCATTTCCACCACCTCCCTTGCAACCAAATTTTCATGTACCTTACTTCCGCTTGTCTGCCGTATCTCCTCTCGTGTTTCGCTACCTCTCGCAACCACTTTTGTATCTCTTTCTCCCTTTTGGTGAAGTCATTGTTTATCCATATATTCGTTCCCTTCAGTTCCTTCCTTCTTCTCAGGCTCTCCATCTTTTCGGTCCAGCTTTGGAACTTCAATATTACAGTCCCATTCCCAGAGAATTTTGTAGTTGTTTTTCTCCTTATATTCTGCCTGCATCTTTCTTCAACCTTCTCCAACACCTTGTCCTTTTCATCTCTCTCCCCCTCTTGGAATGTAATATTTATGTTATTCCTTCGATGCTTCCTCCTATTGTTTTCTTCTTGCCACTCTCGTTCATTTATTGCCCGTGGCTTCCTCCCCAGGATCTCCTCGCGATTTGCGTCTTCTCCTGCCTTCGTGACATTGTTGTTTTCATCCGCTCCTACTGCTCTTCTTCTCTCCTTTCTTACTATGTGCCAACCCCGTCCCGATTCCCCTGTTCCACATCCTGACTCCTCGAGATTCCTCCACCCCTCTTCTTGTTCTCTACTCCCGTATCTTCTGTCCTCACTTATTTTTTCCGCCGTTGCCCTTCTCGCATTTCTCTTTCCTTCTTCTCTGTTGCACGTTGTGTTTTCTTCGAATTTTCCTTCTGTCCCACCCTTCTCCCCTCCATGCTTACTGCCTTCGAGCCTGTTTATCATATTTAGCAACATACGTCGCTCCTCCCCCCACTGCTTCTGGTCCTGCTCAGCTTTTTTTCTTATTTCCTTCACCTCCCTTTTGTACTCCTCGATCTCCCGATGTCTTTCCGCGCATTCCTCGCACTGCTCCTCACCCTCTTCCTCGCATTCTTCCTTTATTCTATTTACTTCCTCCCTCCACCACTGTTTCATTTTTTTTTCTAGCTCGGCCACGCTATTCCTCATTGTGCATCTCATCCTTACCTCCGCTTCTTCAATTCCTTTCATCCACGTATACACACTAAGATTGCTGACGTGTTTCTCTTCATGTTCTTTCTGCCCTTCCTCCTCTCCATCTTCTTCTGATTCTTCCAATTCTTCGCCCTCCTCGTTTTTCTCCTCCTTTTGATCATTTTCCTTTTCCCCGTTTCTCTTTTTCTCTTCCTCATCCTCTTCAGTATCTCCATAGTTTTTATATTTTTTCAGTGGCGGCGATTGTATCTCGCACACTCCACCCGTTGATTCTATTAACTCGAAGAATTCCCTCACATCTCTGTTCGTTTCCTTTTTCTTTGGACGCCCTCTCTTCCTTTTCTCCGTTACTTCTGCTGCTCGTCCTTCCTTATCGGCCGCTGTCTCCTCGTGGTTCCTTTCAGTCCCACGGCGCTGCTGCTCCCTTTCTCCTGCCTCGTTTCCGCTCTCGTTGTCCCCTCTCGCCTCCCGGCCATCTTCTCGCCTAACCTCTTCTTCACACTCCCAATTAGTTTTCCTCGAAACTTCGCCCATCTCACTGTTTTCCACTAAACTTATTATCACTTTGCTTTCGGCTGCTCCTCCCCTCTCTCCTCCACTACTCACTTGCCCTTTTTCTCCCTTTCTTCCTCTCAAATTGCTGCGATTTACACTCCCGGCTTTCTCAACGCGTCCGCTCTTGCCTCGTATCCAACCGGAAGTCAACCTGAATGTATATATTTTTCCCTATCTGTGTGTTGGATGCAAGAGAATTACATTTTTTTGTCGTCTTACTCTCCCCAGTGCAAAGTTTTATGTAGGCTAGCTCGATGTTCTGCTTCGAAATATTCACAATTTCGACGAATTTATTTTTGGTTCTGAATAGGGCCGTTCTTTTTACGTAATCGAATAACTTTTTGAGGTTAGAATTTGCGACACGGAGAACCTTTGTCAAATGAATTTTTGGCCTTAAAAGGCCTGATTACATTTGAACTTATAAACACTCTAACGCTGTTTGAGAGGTTAGAGCTGTCAAAACCACTATGATACATTATATTTGTATCGGTAGCAAGTAAGCTGCAGTAAGCTGGCGAGAATTGCCAGAGAACGCGAGTTGGGGCGGCGCTGCGTATGTCTCGGCTGCGTCACGAGGCTGCGCAGAGCGACTAATTGTAAAACGCGTCTCTTACTGTGCGCCTCTTGAGAAAAGTGTCAATCAACTCTTAAAAGGGCGTATGTACTCTGTTTACCACATGGGCGAATTACTTTACTCGGTTCAACAATCGAATGTAGAACAATTTTTTCCACACGGAGTCCACGCGTCGAAAATCAATGTAAACAAAATCGATAGGAAAAAATCACATTACATTGGTAAAATGTCACTAGACATTCGATTCGTCCACGGGTTTTCGCGTGACGTCGATTCGAAGTTTAAAAACAGCCACTAAAAGGCCAACATACTGTATAAAGAGTACGTGGCGTGTTCATCAATACGTTAGTGGCGTCGCAATTTTTTTACTACTTAGCGTCAAGACCCTGCCGCGTCTGTTGGTCCATTAGATATTCACGAACTACTATGTTATTCATTCAATAAACTAATGAAGTACATCGATACGGAGTATCTTTTTCTCATACATTTCATCTTTTACTTTTCACTCAATCTTCGAGATTGATGAGTCGTGTAATTTCAAAGAACATGACTTATTATCCCCTACGTATGCCTAACGAGCCGTGGAATATTTTGATGCCATTAATAATAAAAGATTACGATAATAAGAATAATAATAAGAGTAACGTGCAGTGCAGACTGAGGAAGTGCGTTGTCAGGAGCAATAAAATCTTATAATAATAATATAATTGCTATTCACATAATATAACAATAATATAAAGGTATAATAACTATTATTATTACGATGACGATAAAAATAATATAAACAAAAACAATTATAATAATATATAATAATCGTATGGCAATAATAATAATAAGAAGAATAGTGAAAGTAATAATGTTGACTTCGATACAAAGTTGCTATTGTACCGAAGGAGAAAAATTATAGAAAAGAATAAATAAATACGCTATTAAATTGTTTTCTCCGGAATTCAACGTGTACCGATTAATTTTTATTGCGTTGGAGAAGAAAATTATCCCCGGCACAAATAAGTCACGTGGAAAAAAAAAGAAGAAAACAGCAGTCGCTCGAGTAGGAGAGACAGTACTTTAAGCGAGACTTTAAGTGTTTAAATCTCACTCCTCTCTGCCGCTTGTCTCTTTCCTGCAGCCTGCCGTCGTCGAGATAAATGAAACGAGATAAACGCATGTATTTATTGACACGGAGTAAAAAGTTTATCGGAATATTTTGTATGCAAATGGAACTCTTCATTGGTCGGAGATTGAAGCAATGTCACGAGGCAAAGCGAGAAGGCGTGGACGTTTTTACATGACTACGTATCTCGAGCCCCGAGACTCCGTTGCACTGGAGAACCTCTCGTTATTGTACGTGTGTGTTGGATTTTCTTTTTTCGTTTCTTTATGCAGTGTACACGTAACGGGTGTATGTTGAGAAAGGTTCGGCGCTTTTAACGGGTCTGCAGAAACTTGGGGCCCAGAAAGCAGACTGATTGTCAATATTTTTTTCTAGTGAGAGTACTCAAGGGATGAAGTCAGGATTTTACACACTATTGATACATAGTCTTGAGAATTTTTATTTTTTTAATTGAAAAATATTCATATACATTGTTATTGTTTTTATTGTTATTGGTTATTATTATTTAGACAGAGTGGTCGCTGCATGGTCAATCGGCGGAGGCGGTTCTGGCAACTAGAATTATATAAAATGCAAATGAACGAAATGTAGTTTTCGGATAATAATAAAACTTTCTTAGGACCGGATATTTTTTTGAAATTACGAAAATAAACAGAATGGCAGGCCGAAGAAGTTTTTTTTAAATATACGACTTCCACCATTCTCATAAAACTTTCGGAAAAAACGGAAATGAAAAAAGTGTAGATCTTAACGGGACAGTTCGCCATACCACAGTGGACGATTTAAGGCCTTACCCCCACTTGTAGCGCAAAAAAGGCCTTTTTCATTATTTTTTTTAAAGAAAACTACAAAACTTTTTTAATCGATCAATATACCATCTCAAAGAGCACATCTTGAAGAACATTCAGTAATTTTTTTATTGAAAAATATTACATTGTTTAGAGGCAAATGGCCGTCAATGAAATAATGTTTTTATATACACGATTTGCGGTGACCAACATTGCAGCGAAGTGGATCATCTGAAAAAAAATGCGGATGGATTTAGTCAAATATAAGTATAAACTAGTCTTTAATCGAAGGATTTTGAAAAATATTCATTTTTCATAAAATGGCGGACAGTCAGAGTTAATGGTTCGATTTTAACGAAACAAAACAGCCGTTTTTTGGCTATAAAACGGCCATTTTTTTCGAGAAAAAATCGAACGATTAAAGACTACATTTTTATGTATTAAATAAGCCTGCAAAATTTCAAGAAGATCGGTTCATTAGTGTTCGAGTAATCTTGGTCACCGACTTCAGAAATGCCATTTTGAGAAAAACGCGTTTAAAGTTTCAATTAGCCGGTCGTTTACACAACGGATTCTTCTCTTTCAACGCTCATATCTCAGTCAATTTTGTTCGGATCGACTTCAAATTATCAGGACGTATTCTCAGATACTTATACTTCAAAAAAATGCATTAAAAGAAAATCGATTTTTTCAAAATCGCAAGTGGGGGTAACCTCTTAAACCTCCACAAAAATCGCCATAATCCGGTACTTTTTGGAATTTGTACAAAATTTTTGTCACAAATTAAAGTTAAGTCCCTAGTCTATAAAACAGTGCAATAAAAATGTTATTGTTAAAATTGTAAACCTCATGCAGAGCCCTTAAGGCGGGATATACATTTACAGCGATCAGAAAATCGATTTTATTTTTTTTTCTTCAAACGATAGAACTATGTATGTAGAATATTTTCCCAAAGTTTTAAAGCGAAATTCGAAAAACTTCAAACCTTACAGCCCTTCAACGCTGTGCCTCACCGCTCGGATACGGAGCGGGCGTGAACTTCAAACGCGTTTTTCTCAAAACTGCATTATCGAAATTGGTGTGCAGAATTACTCAAAAACTATTAAGTCGATTGAGTTGAAACTTAGTAGAAATATTGATAATATTGGTACCTTCTAATTGACGAGAATTGTTTTTGAAAAATTGGAAAAAAAACTACTCTTTTAATCCACATTTTACAGAAATATTGCGTGAAATGTTGATTTTTTTGTAAATACGTACCATTTGCTTAAATTTGCATTTTCTTCATTTTAATTACCGTCACATAGAAACTATACATGTTCTAACTGGAAAAAATGTTTGAACTTTTTTGCAAATCAAAGTCTACGGGAAGCCAGACTGCACGCCGATTCGCAACTCCCGTGGCGACCTTGCTGTAACACCCTGCCACAGCTCCGCCATTTTGATGATGAATTAATTTTAAAGAATTGTTTTGTATACTTAAATATACTATTAAAGTATACCCAAAGTTTAATAATTGTAGAATAATTATTTCTTAGTTTAAACAATTCCTCAATATTGCTTATTTTTTGTCCTGTCTAAATGTATATCCCGCCTTAACGTAGCCCCTCCTCCTCGCGTTATACAAGGAGAACGCGAGAGCAGGAACGTATTTTTTTTATCGGCTAAATCGGGTCCCCGAGATAGCGCTCGTAAATCGTGCGGACAAGAGTCGTGAATTTAATTTCATTTCGGTCTTGACCCATACTCCCTCAGGACGAATTGTATTCACTTTGATCAGAATTAAAGGTATCTCAAGCCCCAACGCTTACCATATTCACTTTCACTATTTCAAGAAAATATGTAGCTTCGTTTCGAAGTCTGACAGAACTTAGCAATTGTTGGCTTCTTACATATTTGGTAATCTTTCTTGACCCATCGTCGAAGATCCATATAATGAGGTTGTACCTATTTCCGGTTCAAGGCATTCATCAAAGTGTTCAAAGTGTAGTGAACTATTTTTGGTAAATCTTGTACGCAAAACCCCGATTACATATATGGAGTTTGACATTTCCGTCTGCTCCTGACGTCCGGTAATCTCCATCCCTTTTCTTCTATTTGTCTTCTTCTTCAACGTCTTCTGCGCGTCAATGTTCATTGAATTCAGGATCCGCGTATCTTTGTAAGTATCAATCTTCTCCGTTGTCATCGACTCTAGCTGCTTTGTGCCAAAGTATTGGGATGTTGAATAAGTTCTCGCTGTTTTTTCGTGAAAGTTGATGCTTTATTTTAAAAAATCATTCCTAATAGTACAATCGTGCTGTTGCTGAAAAACCCCGTAATCGGAAAAAATTAGAAGAAGGCAAGTTTTTTGACGGGTGATTTTGTATGTGCCGCGGGTGCTAAATCCAAGTTTACCTAAAAATAAGGATGCATGGTTTTTAGGGGATGGCGGTGGATTAATGCCAAACTACAACCCCTACGAGGTCGGCGCCGTGAGACAAAATGTGCAGAAAAGTTCGGTCTTTAGTTTTGTCCACAGCGCCGAAGTCGTGGAAGTTCATTTTGGGGGCGAAAAAGTGGGGTGAAATTTTGAAAAATCAGTTTTAATTCATTAACTCTTTAGACAAAATTTGTACACTTTTTGTTCCAATGGGAACGTTGTAGCCCTTGAAAAGACGCGTCGATCGAGTATTTGATCATCACTCTCCGATAATATCTTCACCCCCAAAAAAATGGTAAAATACAACAGAAAAAAATATTTTATTGAATAACTCAAAAACAATCGATTTTTCTGGTATGGTTCAAATGTACGAAATGTAGAGAATAATTTTCCCTATATTTTCGTTTCTATGGACCACCTTTGAATGTTGATTTTCCCACCCCTCTCGGGGGTTCAACATTCAAAATGAAATGCTGGGCACCTGGGTCTATTGCCCGCACGAATTCGCCGCCGCGGAAGAATTTGTAGCTTGAACCCTCAGCTACATTTTTGTCCACAGCGCCAAACTCGTATCTCTTTATTCGCGGTCAATAGTTTTCCCAGAATTTCATTTTCAATTTAGAACCCGTGAGAGGGGTTCGAAAAAGCCAAATTCAAGGGTGGTCCATATGAACGAAAATATAGAGAAAATTATTCTCTACATTTCGCACATTTAAACCATCCCCGAAAAATCGATTGTTGTTGAGTTATTCAATAAACAATTTTTTTGTTATACTTCAACAATTCTTTTAGGGGGGAAGACATTGGAGAGTGATGATCAAACACTCGATCGACACGTCTTTTCAAGGGCTACAACGTTTCTATTTGAAAAAAATTGTACGAATTTTTCCTGAAGAATGATCGAATGAAAACTGATTATTTAAAATTTCACCCCCAAAATGAAATTCCACGACTTCGGCGATGTGGACAAAAATACAGCCCGGATTTTTCTGAACATTTTGTCTCCCGGCACCGACCTCGTGGGAGATTTAGTCTGGTATTAATCCACCTCCATCCCCTTTCATCCCCTAAAAAACTCTACACCCCGATTTTTAGGCAAACTTGGATTTAGCACCCGCGGCACCTACAAAATCTCCTGTCAAAAAACTAGCCTTCTTCTAATTTTTTCCGATTTCAATACACAGCACGACTGTACTAGAATGCTTTCAAACGTTTCGAAAACGTTACGTGATCAACTCCTAATGATTCTGCAAGTTCAGCCAGCGTCTGACATGGGTCTTCATGAAGTAATGCCTCCAATTCGATACATCAAAATCATTATTTTTAAAGCGTCTGAACCAATCTCTGCATGTTGTTTCCGATTGAGCATGGTCGGCGTAAGTCTCAACAAGAATTATGTGTGATTCAGCTGCAGATTTTTTAAAATAAGGTAGTGTAATAAAATTCCCCGCATGTTCTCTTTTTCTGGCACGAAATTTGACATGTTAACACTATGGAAATAAAAGTTGTTTACACTTCGGCGAAATGAGGTACACTGAATTTCAAGCTTGCTTATAGTACTTCTTTATAGATGCGTTACCATCTGAAACTACACGCACGCAGTTCTGGTAACGCCATCTGTTGGAAATCAGCGAGAACTTATTCAACGTCCGAATATATGAGCAATATAATTCAAACCAGCGTCGAATTCCATTTCTCCCGGTTGATCCGCAGTTCCTGTGATCATATCTTGAAGATTCTTACTGAATTGTCTTTCGGCGTTCGGTGGGAGAAGCTTGCGGGGAATTGAGCACTTATCGTTATGGATGGAACTTCAACGACGTTCGCGCTATTTTTGTAGGTTTTTATCCAAATTCACTGAAAATCCAGCACGCATGGGTTGTTCTTCTTCGAAGACTGCCGGAGTAATCGACGTAATCTAATTTATATGACTACTACGATACGTATCAGTACCCACGTTGGTATATCGAGAGAAAAAACAACGGCGCATGCTATCCATATGCCTACCGCCAATCAACATTGATATAGGCCAAAGGTCATCAATGAAGTCGCCCTCCACAGCTAGTGTCGGTTTATTTTTCTTTTACTGCTTGTTGCTTGTCCTGGTGGATATGACAGGAGCAATTCACTCTATAAGCTGAGACTTGTCTTTTTTTTACTCTTATGGCCAATTGCCATGCTTGTAGGAAACGAAGATCTGTACTGCTTGATCTTCGTTTTATTTCGTTCTGTCCGTGATTTGTAAACGAGGATGACCAAAAATGGCGGTTTTCGGAAATCTGTTATACATCTCAGGGGTGACGGACGATTTTCCCAATCAAACCCAACTATGAAACCCAAACAAACCCAATCCCAAAGAAAGTAATATTTGAATTATTATTATTTCCAATCTTTTTATCGCTACAACATACAACCTTTCGCACAAAATACAATATTTTATGTGCAAAAGCGAAAATTTCCGCTTTTATAACGTTTTTCCATACTTTTTCCACGAGTTATACCAGACAATCGAAAATGCTGTAATCTTCGAGGCTAAAATTTCTTACGGGGTGGTCCGGCTTTTGTTCCGTAAATTCACAATTTTAATTGGGCTGTTTATAGAAGACCGAAGTTAGCCGGGAATTGCACAAGTCTTGATTACTCACGCGCCAACATTCGCGATAAATCGAAGGGGTGGTTTTCACCCCTTTATTGCGAAATATCGACGAAACAAAAAAACACGTGTCGGCTGCTTTTCCACCTCTTACACATATAGACAGTTATATTTGAATGAAACAAAAACACCTGGTTTCAATAAACAATAGTGATTTCTTATGATGCTTATCGTAATTATCATGAATGTATATCAATCGAAAAATATCTTCGCCATTTGAACTTTATTTCTATTCTCGCCCCGTTTTCAAGTTGTAGTTTATAACGAAAAAAACAAAGGAATTTTCAAGAGAGCGTTTCGTTCTAAAATTATATTTTGGCAAAATAAACGATCCATTTTGATCCATTCTGCAAACATTCGGAGCCTAACCAAAGTCGCGGGTCGCGCGGTTTCGTTGTAGTTCCAGTGAGTCAATGTAAGTCAATCAGGGTTTTATATTTACAGATTTTTTTGCAATTTTCCTTTGGTCCCTCAAAGATAGAATATCATCCTTTTATTATTTTCTTTACAAATTTAGAGATTATCAGAGTGGGCGAGAAGTAATTGAATTAACAACTAACAATTACAATTACTCCTGTAATTGATCATTTAATTACTTCATGACAGATTACTTAAGCAATTAGTTACCACAAGTACCTAGTGCAATTTAATTCAAATTCTCTATAAATTGCAAAGGCGTTTTTCTCAAAACTGCACTTTTGAAATTGGCGTGCAGGATTACTCAAAAACTATTAAGCCGATTGAGTTGAAACTTGGTAGAAATATAGATAATATTGCTACCGTCTACTTGACGGGAATGGTTTTAGAAAAATTAGAAAAGGAACTACTTTTTGAATCCAAATTTGACAGAAATTTTGCGTGAAATGTCGATTTGTGTTGTGAATACGTTCCATTATCTTTAATTAGCATTTTCTTCATTTTAATTACTATCAAATAGATTCTATACATCTTCTAACTGAACAAAATGTTGATTTTTTTGCAAATCAGTCTACGGGAAGCTAGACTGCACGCCGATTCGCAGCTTCCAATAGTGCCGGACTTATACTTCTCTTAAGCATAGGGTACTTGACTTCGTGCGCCCCCTTCTATCTTAATCACTTGTATTTACCTAGGCCTTTTTCGGTGCCTCAAAAATCCGCCATCCCCTGAAGTCTGCCGCGGCCTATAGAGCCAATCGGCAAATCCAGGACTGGCTCCCGCGGCAATCTTGCTGTAACACTCTGCCACAGCACCGCCATTTTGATGATAAATAAATGGAAAAAAAATTCTATGCTTAAATATTCTATTAAAGTATACCTACAGTTTGATAAATGTAGAATGATTATTTCTTAGTTTAAAAAATCCCTCAAAATTGCTTAATTTTTTCGCGTCTAAAAGTATATCCCGCCTTACGCGGTCATCTCACTTTAGACGCTAAAAAGGCTATTTTTATGAATTTTTTGATAGGTTTATATAATAGATATTGATTCAAAAGTTGTTATACTTAATAAAGACACTTTCGAAAAACATTTAAAAAAATGTTTATTTAAGTCGCTATTTATAGATTAAAATGGTAGTTAAAAAAATGTCCGAAAAAATTGTAGGCGCTGTTGATTAAATTTCTGAGATGAATCATCCTAAACAAAAAAATCAAACGGTTTTAGGTTCAATATGTTAATGGCTATAGCGCATATCATACGATCTTTGATATATGCAAAAACAACAAAATGGCGGACATCTTTCGAAAAAAACAAAAAAAACGTGTTTTTTCACCGTTTTTGGGGGAAAAATAGTAAATATAAAAATATTTAAAAAATCCTTGATATGCGCTATAGCTATAGTTGTAAAGAATAGGTGGTTGAAATTTCATAAGAATCGGTTCGGTAGTTTCGAAGTTTTTATCAACAAGCCGTCGAAAAACGTTGTTTCGTGAACAACGCGTTTAAAGTTTGTTTGGGTTACATAAATACATAAAAAAACATTTTTTAATGTATTTCGAAAGTGTATTTATTAAGTTTAACAACTTTTATATCAATATCTGTAATATAAACTTATAAAAAAAAAAAAAAAAAATCATGAAAATCGTCTTCTTTACCATCTAAAGTGAGAAAATCCCTCAAGGCGGGGGCCTGAATTGGAATGTCCAAGAAAGCGTTTTTTCGGGAATTTTTTTTAGAAGGGGAAAAACAAGTGCGCCTAGTAATAATTGAGGTATCTTTCCATGTATTTTTGAAATATATAACAATGTGTTCAACATAAAGCAATAAATGACTGCAGATTTATCAGTCCATTCCATGTGCGTCTTGCAGCCCCTAATCGGCGGGAAATATATTCTTGACTGAACCAAATAAATCAATAAAATGTTCAATTGTCATATATGTTTCTGCTAGGTGAATTAAGAAAAAGCTGAAAAAATCGTGAAATTATAACTTTTGTCAGGTTTGAAAAAAATGTTTTAAAAAAACACTTTAACGTGCTATGAAAATTATTTAAAAGGACTTTTTCAACAACTCTTTTAATTCACTTTGTAGAGATTTTTATACTGAAGAAAATAAACTTTTGTTTGATTCAATACGTCGCTAGATTTTTTTGATATCGAGCCCGCCAATTTTGAAAATCCGTGAAAATGAAAACTGGAGAAAACGCGCTTCAAATATTTCAATAGGAGGAACTATCAATGTCAAATATCAATCGCTTCTCTGCTTTTGGCCTTGTATCTTCAAAAATATTTGAAGATACAGGCCTCTGTAACTTTGTAAATATATATTCTTGGATAGTTTATCTATCCATTCAAGTGATGAAGAAAAGGAATTTTCGGACCTTCTAATTCACGCTCACGCTTAAAGAAGTTACCAGGGAAGAGTCAGTTCTCGGTTGACTTTTCGCGGTTCGGTCCTAAGGTACGACCGACACATTGAAAATTCAGTTTTAAGGCCAATCCAGTAAATAAACTTACGTTTTTATTCAACGAATTTGAGTTTCAACTCTTAAGGCGAGATACACATTTAGAACGATCCGAAAATCGATTGCTTTTTTCCTTCAAACGATACAACTATATATGTAGAATATTTTCCTAAAGTTTCAAAGCGAAATTCGAAAAACTTAAAACGTGACAGCCCGTCAACGCTGAGCCTTACCGCTCGGATTCGGAGCGAGCGTGAACTTCAAACGCGTTTTTCTCAAAACTGCATTATCGAATTTGGCGTGCAGGTATACTCAAATCGGATTAAGCTGATTGAGTTGAAACTTGGTAGAAATATTGATAATATTGGTACTTTCTACTTAACGAGAATTGTTTTTCAAAAATTGAAAAAAAAAAACACAACTTTTTTAATCCACATTTTACAGAAATGTTGCGTGAAATGTTGATATTTTTTGTAAATACGTGCCATTGTATTAAATTTGCATTTTCTTTATTTTAATTACCGTCACATGGAAACTATACATGTTCTAACTGAAAAAGGTTTGAACTTTTTTGCAAATCAAAGTCTACGGGAAGCTAGACTGCACGCCAAATCGCAACTCCCACGCCGACCTTGTTGTAACACTCTGCAACAGCTCCGTCATTTTGATGAGGAATTAATTTAAAACATTATTTGTATACTTGAATATACTATTAAAGTATACCTAAAGTTTGATAATTGTAGATTAATTATTTCTTAGTTTAAAAAATCCCCCAATATTGCTTATTTTTTTCCTGTCTAAATGTATATCCCGCCTTAATTTCGCAACGATCCCAAAAAACCTATCCCGGGTTCTCGATTCGGGGATCAAACAAATTGGTATGCGTCGCTCTTTTCTCTCCATTCACTTTTTCTTTGCTTCGTGGATTTCCAAATGTGTAGAATGATCGTTAAAATGTCTCGTTGCCTTGCCCATACCTGTGCGGAAAATTGATAGGGCGTCCCTCATAAAAATAAGGGCCTTTAAGGGCTTATTTGAGGCTTTCCTGATAGGGAAAGCCTCAAATAAGCCCTTAAAGGCCCTTATTTTTATGAAGGACGCCCTATCAATTTTGGGACACCCTATAGGTGCGTCCCTTATACATTTTATAAGGGACGCCCTATCAATTTTGGGCTTATTTGAGGTTTTCCCTATCAGGGAAGCCCTAAATAAGCCCTTGGCATAATAAGGGCCTTCGCGGGTCCTATTATGGCAATCCCAACAGGGATTGCCACAAGAGGGCCAGGTTTGGGCATTATAGGAAACGGACCAGTATACATAGCTTGGACTAAATCGTTTGTGGTATTTTAATTACGACACTCAATTATTCGATAATAGGTAAAAATAGGATAAAAACGCGAGGGCATTAAAAATGATTATATATTACATTTACAAATCCTTTAAAAAATTACATATTATTCTTATTGCCTTATTCACTCATGGAGTGATGCCAGCGCGTATCTTTGAACAATCCCATTCGGTTTTTTAAAACATTTTTATAGTGACTATTTTTGCCGAATACTTTCCACATGGAAAATTATTTCGCGTTGTGATAGTTAATATCACAATGATATTGACTAATTGATATTTTTTATGTGATACAGCAAATAATTATAGGAATTAATTTGGTCTCTTATGCCATATCTGCGACGAAGATGTTACAAGCACTCGGTAGCATAGGGGCAGCGTGCGTAGATGTGCGTAGGTAGGTACTAGGTTCAATACCGATATAGTGAAATATTTTCTACGAAAAAAATCATTCCGAAAGGCCAGGGCACGACGAATTACGATACAAAATCGTTGTGGTAAACTCTCAATTAAATGCTTAATTTCATTTTGAATTTATGAAATATTTTATGCACATAGTACACTTAGATTTACAGTGTACATTGTAAGCAAATAAAGATTTATTTGAATCGAATCTTTATTTATTCGATTTGAATATATTTGATATTTAAAAAGAATAGCTGAAACGAATAAAAAAATATCTTTGAAACGAATAAGATCGTAGTAGGCCGTGAGACGAGGAAAAAACCTATCTCATTTAAATAGATCCTATTTAAATAAATTTAAAAAATTTGGCAGTGTATCGTGACCTTATATAAACGGACACACATACGCAGAAACACATACATTTACACACACGTGAGCATATCCATTGACAGGGATAACTTCCCGGGAAAAAACGTTCATATCTGAATATATCTGAATCATATCTGTAGAATCAGATATGATCAGACAAGAAAATTGGCAATATCTGTTCATGTAGTGTTCTGACAGATCATGTATGCTGATATCTGATAATGTTTGATCATATCAGAGCCATTTTGATAATTTTGAGAGCAGACCCGTCCATATCGCAGCAGATCTGACCAGATCCAATCTCCAGGCAAGATCTGATCTTGTTGGAGCAGATCTGATTTTATTGGGCCAGATCTGATCATGTCAGGTAGATCTCATTTTATTGGGCCAGATCTGATCATGTCAGGCAAATCTAATCTTATTGGACCGGATCTGTCTGTCCGTATAAGAATAAAATACCGTGGATCCCAGTAGACCTGGACATCTATGAACTATAGAGCTGCCCATATGATAGAATCATAGTTTATCTGAACCATCAGACCAGGTATGACTCCGACTATATCAGAGCAAATCTTACCCTGTTGAGACAGATCAAACCTTGTTAGTGCAGTCGTGAAGATATTAAAATGTTTACATATATAGAGCGGGGTTATTAACACGTCATCACTTGACGTGTTAATAATTAATAATATTATAGTAACTTACATGATCACATATAATACAGTCAGGTGAGGTGCCATATCTGATCGGATATTGTCTCATATCCTCATATATCGTTTCATATATTCAGATGTTTTTATGTGTGAACAACTGAACTGCATATACGACAAGGTATAAGACTTCGTATATTTTCCAGGTTTGGTATCGTATCTGATGGGATAAAATTTTATATGAACGTGCCTGCTCATATATCACATCATATATGTTTAGATATGGTTTGACGCTGCCAACTCGCCTTGGTACCTGACCAGATAAAAACATATATGAGATCTATATAGCGGAGTCTGGTACCGTATTTGATCGGATATAATCTTATACGAACAGATACGTTCACATATCACATCATGTATGTTCAGATACGAATTTACGGTACCAACTCGCCTTGGTACTTAGCCAGATATAAACAGATATGAGTTCATATATGGTCAGGCCAGATACTGTATTTGATCAGATATGATCTTCTATATGCGTACGTGATGTGGAATATGATCAGACCTAATCATATATGATACTGTAAAATGTCAGATATAAATATATCTGATACATATATGACAATATCTGAAACATTCATGAACATATCCACTCAGACATGAACTTTTTTTCCCGGGGAACCATGGGCACACCATGGTTTGTGGCGTCGATCATGTATCCTTGAAGGCCCTCATTATTCTGCCTTTAATGGCCCTCAGTAGCAAAGTGTGACCGGCCACTAAGGGACCATGTGAAGCTACCCGATTAGGGCCCTATTAAAGTTAGCGAAATTCTATATGGGCCCGACCAAAGCCCTAGTTCAATTTCCGCACGGATATGCATGTGTGAGTCAATCCAAACTGCAAAGACCGGGTGTAGTAAAAAAAAGTGACCTTTGTATTTCGCTACCGATCTGTTGCAGGAGGTACTTTTGGCGCACGGAAGAGCTGCGGGATACGGGGAGCCGATAACGATGATATTGGCCGACGTCGAGGGTCCCGAGTTATCGGCGATTTTAGGTTTCGTCTACACCGGAAGTGCGACCATACCGAAATCCCGCCTAGAGGCGTTCACTCGAGCGGCCGAGACGTTGCACCTGACGATACCAAAGTTCACGGCGCTCTCGTCGTTCGATCGGCCGATTCACGCGGTATCTTCGCACTCCCTAAATCGCGCCGACGATTGCAAGCTCAACGGAAACGTGAAAATGGAGGTGACGAGGACCGAGGCGAGATATCCGTGCCACGAAGATTGTTCGAACTCGTCATCGAGTTGGAATTTCCGCGTTGACTGCTCGCGACGCGATTACGAACCCAATGACGATTGGTTGATCGCCCGAACGATAGGTCCTTCAAGTGACAACATCGGCGGATCAACGCGACCATGCGTCGTCGAGGCGCCAAACGATTCCGATTTTCACTTCCGGCGTGAAAAGATCTCGAAGGTCCGCTGCGACGAGGCAAAAATCGGCAGGTCTCTTGGCGATCATGAGACGACGATGAGGCCTAGAGATCCTTGCGGTGAGAAAGGCTTCGTCCCGTGGCCACAGAAGCGTTCGACAATGGCGGACTCTTTCGATTCGTTCGTCGATACGTCGACCTCCTTTCCGGAGAAGGATCACGATCCTTACGATCATCGTGTTCATACCGAGGTGCGTAATTTCGTTCGCTTCGGTGTACATTCGTTGGATTCGCTCTCCGCACCCATCACGTCCGACAATATCGTGTCAAGGATGATCGTCGATTCTCCTCGCGCTTACGAGGTGACAGGAGAGCAGAAAGATCGGCCGGATTTCGAAGGCAGTCCGGAGAGCGTGAGAATCGCAGCCTCGTTGTTGTCGCAGCATCCGGCAAACGCTCGATCTACTCTCACCTTCGAGAAACAGGATTACGATTCGTCGGTGATGACGATTCCGACGAGGCTACCATCCGCCGCGACGCTTCTCTTCACTGGGAAATCGGAAACGGCCGTATCGTCGAGCCTCATTCCCGACGTTGCCGTGACGTTCGCCAATAATTCGGCGATAATCGGCGGGCGGAATTCCTGCGGTGAGAGCTGCTGCGCATGGAGAACACCGAGGCGTCACGTGGCGAATCGCGTGCCCGCTTCACCTTGGTGCCAACTCGCTAGGCCGGCTCACCATTCGCCGAAAACACGGCCACAACTCCCACGCAAGCCGGTGAATCTTTCGCTCGATCCAATCTTTTTTGTACCCATGTGCCGACGTGACACGCGGAAACGCAACGACACGCAATTCACAGTCTGCACTGGGAAAAACAAACAATTGAATAAAATAAATTTATTGGTTGATCCAAATAAATGTGCTGCTGCCACTGATATATGAGATTTTTCCAATACTATTGGGTTGGTAGAAAAAGCTTGCAACACACAATACGAGTAAAAAAGAAAAATATTTTATTTTAACAATAAACGATTATTCAGTAATGTAGGCTCCCTCCGCATCTACGACTCTTGCTCAACGCTCTGGTAGACTTTGCACGCCCGCAGACCAGAATTCATTTGATCGTGAATTAAGAAAGTCGTCCAATGTATTTTTAAGATCTGACAGATCATCAAATTTTTTATCCCGTAAATAGTTCTTCAAAGCTCGAACCAGGTGATAGTCGGTAGGTGCTAAGTCTGGTGAATACGGTGGGTGTGGTAGAACTTCCCATCCTAGCTGCGAAATAGTTTCTTGTGTCATCTTAGCGACGTGGGGTCGAGCATTGTCACGGAGAAGCCGAACGTGAAGACGTTTACGCCTTTTCCGTTTCATAATTTTAGCCACCTTTTGCAGTTGTGCAGAATAAATCTCTGCCTGTATTGTGGTGTTGGTTAGCAGAAATTCGTAATAGAGCATGCCCTCGGAATCCCACCAACAACAGAGTAAAACTTTCTTCATTTCACGGGGCTGTTTAGGGGTCGGTTCTGGTTTTTCCCCTTTTGATAGCCACTGACGCTTGCGCGTGTGATTAACATACAACACCCAGCTTTCATCCCCAGTGACTATTTCTTGAAGAAAATCCTTTCTTTGCGGACGATGCAGGAGTGAAAGACAGATGGACATGCGTGTTGCTTTGTTTGATTCGCTGAGATTGTGCGGTATCCAAGACGAATAAACTTTCCTATATCCCATCTGTAAATGTCGAAGGATAGTAGGATGACTGCAGTTGAGTTTGTTGGCTAATTCTCGTGACGACATATTAGGCTTTGCCTTTATAAGTGCTCGCAGTCCTTCATCGTCCACAATCGATTCCCTTCCGGACCTAGGTTTGTCTTCAAAAGATGTATCGCCAGAATGAAAACGCTGATACCATCGGGAGACCGTTGAATAATTAACTACATTAGCCTTGAACGCACTGCACATATTACGGGCTGCAGCTCTTACAGAATGCCCTTGCAAGAATTCGTAATATGCGATTGCTCGAAGTGCACGTTGATCCATCTTTGCTCATACTGACTCCGCGGAACATCTGACTCGCTTATATATCCTGCGGCATGGAAGGTTCTAGACCATTCTTGTATTTCCTATTCTCGAATGTTCTCGAACTTCGTTATTAGGAAAAATATTTTAATTGAAAAAAAAGTGTTGCAAGATTTTTGTACCAACCCAATATAAAATATTGGAAAATGTGATTGATTTAAATAACATATTGTTTTATTTGAAAAAGCTCTTCTGTTCTCGGAATATCTACATTATCTTTCAAATAAAATGATACTCGATTGAAATCATTTTATATACAATCCGTAGATGTATTGGATGAAATAATTAAGCGGTTGCTAAGGTAAATGTCCCAATTATTGAACAGCTAAGGATCTGGGGGATTGAATTCGGTGAGAAAAAAAATATAAAATCCAGAAAAAACCATCGCTTTTATGTTCAAATGATACTTTGATATTTTTACTTTCGAAAAATCACCCTTTAAATTATTTTTAAATGATTTCAAATGAAAAAAAAGAATAACAATGTGAGCATGCAAATGTCCCAATTATTGAACACTGGAAGTGCCTATGTCCCTAATATTGAACAGGCATGTCCCAGTTATTGAACACCCTCGAGAATTTTTTTTCCGTTCTGAAAATATTATTTTGGGTACAAAATTAAGAAATAAAAGCAAAATAAAACGCTTAAATAATCTTTTGTTTATCATGTAACAATACAAAAATATATATTTAGTGTCTTTTGACAGGTTTTAGGTTCATTAGCATTTGGTTTATTTTTACTTTTCAACTAGAATTTTATTTCATTTTTATTTTCATTGTCCTCGTTTTTATTTTTCATTTTTGTTTGATTTTGTCGCAGCCTGGCTCCCTGGAATATCGGAGAGCAAAAAATATAGAACAGTACATTTGTATTTTTAGGTTACATTTGGGTTATATTCTCTTTTTACTTTCCTTTTTATGTTTATTGCACGAAAATACAAATAAAAAATATATTTGACGATCTTAGAGCTATTATTAAAAGAATAAAGGTAAGTTTATTCAGGAACTTACAGTTTTTGTTTGAATAAATCCGATTCACACGAACTGTCACACGTTAACTGTCTCGATGTTTTGATGGCTTTAATGACGCCATCTTGGAGAATTCGAGTATTCAATAATTGGGACACACTGCATTTTCGATGTCCCAATGATCGAACACCGTATTTTTTAACAAATAATTAAATAAAGTTTTTTCATAAAAATTGTTATTTGTAAGAAATTTTCTGAGGAACCTGAAACGCCTTTACTTTTTGAGATGCAACAGTTTTTGAATTTTGTATGCCTTTACGCATGAAGCGGCGCGTCTTAGCAAAAACGATAAGCAGTTACCACGAGACGTCAAATCGGGTCACCGTTGCTGATTAAATATTTTTTTCTCTATTAATTAAAGCTTTTTTTTTGCACAAGTAAGGTAACATTTCGATAGCTAAAAGTTCCATATATATAATGAAATTTTTATAAATAAGTAAAAACATGCAGGTGAATGAGAAATAATAAAAATACAAGATAGTGTTCAATAATTGGGACATTTACCTTACAAACATTTTTTATTTCTTACAAAAATATAATCAATAGAATTAATTATTTCTTTACTACATCAAAACGAATATGCCAGGGGACGTAAAGTTTTCAATTTGTTTTAAATCTTAAATAAAAAGTGAGCAATAGAATGATCATCTACGATAATAGTGGAGAGAATATCAGATATTCAATGGAATATCCATGGAGAGAATAGCAGATATTCAACTGATTAGAACAGATACCACACTTTGATCCTAGCCGCAGGCCAAGAAGCGATTCTCTTTAGAGTTTCTCCAGCGTTTAAGGAGATTTTCGGTTCGCGCTACGCTTACGAGAAACGAGCGCGCGTGCGGCCTCTAGCGGTTACTCCGAGAACTACGGGTTTCCTCGCACCTATAATTTCGATGGCGCTTGGCCATGATTTGGTTGAATGTTTTCAACCCAATGTGCAAGAAACAAATTTTATTTCCGCATAATTTTGTAACCAATTCAGACATTTGCTTAATATTTTTCAATCAAGATAAAATATTAATATTTTAACGAATAATGTACTTAAAATCAATATCGGATATGGTGAAAACAATAAAATAACATATTTACTCAATAGAAATTTTATTTGAATCAAACGAGCGAAATTCTATTTTTCTTGTGTACTCGAATCAACAATATTCATGTTATGAATTGAAACGCTTTTTTCGTTCGTTGCAGAGATTGCTTCCAAAACTATATAATTTGTTCGCGATAATTTTTTAGATAGTTTCAATAATATATTGTTCTCGGCTAACAATATATTTTTTGAATGAAAAAAAGGTTTCAATTGTGTCATGTCATTGAAGTCAATCGCCTTTTTTTGGACTAATAAATCCGATTATTTACATCAGCAGTTTTACAATTGAATTAACGAAATTTCATTCAATAACACCAATGATATTGGATAAATGATTTTTTTTTCAATCTAGGTGAACGGCAATCGTTTTGTCCACGTGAACGATGGAGAAACTCAGCATTCCCACCTATACCTGTCTTAAGGCCTTATATACCCGAAAAATTTCAAAAAAAATTTGATTCCAGTATCCTGAACGGTTAGGAATATTTTAAGCTTTACTGAATTGAAAAATTGCAAAAATTGTTAAAGTTACAGCATTTAGAGCTAGATAATGGATACCGACCGCCAACTTCAAAGCCGTTTTTCCATCATTCCCTTTTTTCAACCTTGTGAAAGTTCTAACTCTTTAACGAAGGTACAGATCGCTTTGAAATTTTTACAACATATTCTTAGTATCATGACCTATCGTGTAAACCTCAGAAACAACAATGTCAATGACACATACAAATATAAAAAACTAAATACCGACAGAAATTGAGTAAAAAGATTTTAAGTTTCGCATTTTTATTATAACAATTTGTTAAAATAATATTGTTGGTTCACACTGAAGATACATTCATTGTGCAATTATAAATATGTTCATTTTTTTGTGAGACACCCCATCTATACCGAGAACTTTGACCATCAGCGCGCGCAAAAAAAAAGACATTGCTTTATTATGTTATATCTCCGCCATTTGTTAATATTTCTTATTTTTTTTACATATACTTAACCATGTGCATAAATAATCTGTAAAAAAATGTTGTCAATACATGCGTATTTTTTTTTAAACCGCGTACTAAAAGTACCTTCGAAAATCGTCAAAATCGCGTATATAAAAATAATACATGTTTGTTGAGGTTGGCTGGGTATAGGGGTCTGAGTCAGCTGGATGTCACACGAAACTAACCATTGTGGTCACACTCACTAATAAGTGAGACGATTAAAAAATCGTTTAGATATTCATTTGTGTGTACATTAAGGGGTCTTTTCACTTTAGACGCTAAAAAAGGCTATTTTCATGATTCTTTTGATAGGTTTATATTATAGATATTGACATAAAAGTTTTTACACTTAATAAACATACTTTCGAAATACATTTTGAAAAAATTATGTATTTATGTAACCCAAACAAACTTTAAACGCGTTTTTCTCGAAATAACTTTTTTCGACGGCTTGTTGATAAAATCATCGAAACTACTGAACCGATCCTTATGAAATGTTAACCACATATTCTTAACATCTATAGCTATAGCGCATATCAAGGATTTTATAAACTTTTTATATTTACTATTTTTCTTGCCAAAAACGGTGAAAAAACACGTTTTTTTGTTTTTTTCGACAAATGTACGCTATTTTGTTATTTTTGCATACATAAAAAATCGTATGATACGCGCTATAGCCATTAAGAAATGAGATGGAGTCAGGGGCGTGAAAAAACGAGCATTTTGAATAATTTTTTTTTATAGTAATTAAGTCTGTTTTACAAAAGTGGTTACATAGACTTTACGTGTTACATTTCAACTTGACTTGTACAAATTTTCGAAGAACAATATTGATTATTCATAAAAAATTTCGCCATCTTTGTCGGACCCTATTTGGCATGTAGTGCTTTGCAGTGACCATCATAAAATTCTACTGGATCAGCTTAAATAAAGACACAAAAAAAATCATTAGTTTAATAATAAATATAGTTCTTAATCGAAGCTTTTTTTCAAAAATTAACACAATGGCGGCTTCTGACAGATAACTTTCGATTTTCGACCAAAAAATCGCTCATTTATTGTTAAAAAAAAACGAAATTTTCAACAAAAATGAAAATCCTTCGATTAAGGACTAGTTTTTAATGCTATCAATAAGCACACCAAATTTAATTACAATCCATGAGTGGTTTTTGAATTATAGTGGTCACCGACTTGAAAAACATCGTTTCGAGAAAAACGCGTTTAAAGTTTTTCGATGTGGATACGGTATTATGTGTTCGTAAAATTTGGAGCTCAATGGATGAAGCTAAACTTTTTTAAATGTTTATTTTTAAGCGAAAGTATTCTTCATAAAATTTTGCTAAAGTTCATAGTTGTTGAGGAATAAACTTTTGAAAATTTCTGAAAGAGTTTTCCAATTTTAAACTTGAGTTATGTATAGGATACTAATTAAAAAATTACTTATATCGAATCACAAATTCCTGGCCCATACAATAGGGCTTCTGCCGATGTGGAGGCTTCCAAAATATCAATTTGTTGTTGTCTTCGAAGCATTCTGCCTTCCCGGGTATTATCGTTTGCGCGTTTATCAGCCACGTCTATACGTTGAGAATCCGCTTCCTGCCATGGGGACCCGACGCCCCTTCACTAATTGCGGAATATCCCGGAAGCTATTCATCAGATTGACTTGAAATTTTCAGCGAATATTTTCTAAACATCATACTTCAAGAAAATGTAAATGAAAAAATCGATTATTTGAAAATTCCGACTGCATCTCACCCCTTAACTTACTGAATCTAAAACCGTTTGATTTTTTTGTTTCGGATGATCCATCCCCGAGATTAACTACCATTTTCGTCTATAAATAATGACTTAAATAAATATTTTTTTTTCAAATGTATTTCGAGAGTGTATTTATTGAGGGTAACAAATTTTATATCTATATCTATAGTATAAACATATCAAAAAATTAATGAAAATAGCCTTTTTTAGCGTCTAAAGTGTAAGACCCCTTAAGACATTAACTGGATATTGAGTGAGGGAAAGTACGAATAAGGGTACGAATAAGGGAATACGGGAAAGTACGAAAGGGTACGAATAAGGGAAAGTACGAATAAGTACATGTCAAACAGAGTGCTGCCAATTTCCGGTTCTCTGCAGACACGTTCCCGCGGGTTCATTACATTACTCACGCTTCGTCATTACATATTTGCATGACAATGGTAGAACGATAGTCCATGCACTCGAAAAATCGACATGATGGCAAAAATTCAAGCTCGTTCTCGAGACCTTCTACGATCAAGACAAACTAACAATAAATTCCCGTTCAGAATGTCTTCTTCGGCAAGAGCACGTGACTAAGCGCGCCTCAGCGAAACACGCGCGTGCATGAATTATTCTCTCGAGATTCTCGTGTACTTTAGAACGGGTGTATTACTGGACACGTGTGGCTTTGAGTATTTCTAATACTTGTGCACACACGTCGAGTGATTATCCATAGCGCTGGCACACAACATCCGAGACAATTAGTTAAAGTGACACTCGAATCTTCGAGCTATTGAACAAAGCTCTCCACTTGCGGTTTGTGTATATACGTATACCATTGGCGTAGCCAGCATTTTTCTGGTGGTGGTGGGGCTGACAAAAGAGGTTTCATTTACAATAATTATTTCTTAAATAAAATTTACCCAATAGTCGATAATCATGCTACACACATAAAATATAAACCTTTAATCCCACTGAGAAAAAAATCATTGATCCAATATCATTGGTGTGATTGAATAAAATTTCGTTGATTCAATTGTAAAATTGTTGGTGTAAATAATCGGATTTATTAGTCCAAACAAAACGCTATTGACTTTAATAACATGAGAAAATTAAAAGTTTTTTTTTCATTTAAAAGATATATTGTTAGCCGAGAACAATATATTATTGAAACTATCTAAAAAATTATCGCGAACAAATTATATAGTTTTAAATGCATTTTCTGTAACGAACAAAAAAGCGTTTGAATTCACAGCATGAATATTGTTGATTCGAGTACACAGGAAAAATTGAATTTAACTCGTTTGATTCAGATAAAATTTATATTGAGTAAAGATGTTATTTTATTTTTTTCACCATATCCAATATTGATTTCCAAGTACATTATTCGTTAAAATATTAATGTTTTAGTTTGCTTGAAAAATGATGAGCAAATGTCTGAATTGGTTAAAAAATTGTGCGAAAATGAAAGTCGTTTCTTGCGCATTTGGTTGAAAAAATTCAACCAAATCATGGCCGAGCGCCACCGAAATTATAGGTGCGAGGAAATCCATAGTTCTCGGAGTAACCCGTGCAGAATTTTGGCAGGGATACAGCTGGATTCTGACTTGTATCCCGGGCTCCCAGTCGGGATCTAGTCCGATATCGGATCAGATTCGAAGACTAAATGTAAGATCCGTAAACTGGATTCCATTAGGGATCCAGAACCGGATCCTTTAATGACTCTAAATAGATTCCCCATGAAATCATTGAGGAATCTGGGAAGGATCATGGGTGAACACAGGCTGAAATAAAATGTCAAAAATGGAATTATGACATCTTAAATTTATTATAAAAATAAATAACATTTATAAAGTTTTGGCGCATTACACTATCAATAAAAAAAAAATTTGTCCAAAGATTCAAATGGCAGATCGCAGTCATCGCGAGATTTTGATGTGAATTAAAAAAAATTCACATCAAAATCTGTGAATACAAATGTATTGACAAGAAATTATAAATACAAAAAAATCACAAAATTAGTTGTGAATTTTTTCGTATTTAAGACAAATAAAATCAAATTCAAAATCATTAGATTAAAGTTTGCGCCAAAAGTGAGTTCGTACGTATTTTGAGAGAAAACATTGCCTCGAGACAAAGAAATTTTTGCACATAACTTTTTGTGCGAACATTTCTTTGCCTCAACACAATGTTTTCTCTCAAAATACGTTTACACTTGTGGTGTAAATTTTAATATAACTGTCGTGAATTCGATTTTTATTTTCTTCAACTTGAGGAAATTCACAACTCATTTTGTGATTTTTTCATATTTATAATGTAATATTTGAAACTCACAACTTTTTTTGCAAAAATTTCTTTGCCTCGACGAAATGTTTTCTCTCGAAATACGTAAGAACTCACGGGTGGTGTAAATTTTAATCTAATCATTGTGAATTTGATTTTAATTTGTCTTAAATGCATGTTTATACCCACCGACATATCGGTGGGTATAAACAGAGACTTATTCCCCAAAACCGGTATCCCGGTTAGAATCCAACTTGCATCAGTATCGGAATATGTACGACGACGATGGCATAATTTTGAAAATGTTGGCATCACGGGTATTTTCGGTATTACTATGTAATTCCTATCTATAGATAGGAATTTTACAGATAGGAATCTATAGACAGAAATTCCTATCTATAGATAGGAATTCCATAGTAATACAGAAAATACACGTGACGCCAAAATTTTCAAAATGATGCCATCGTCGTCGTACATATGCCGATACTGATGCAAGTTGGATTCTAACCGGGATACCGGTTTTGGGGAATCCTTGACAAATCCTGATCGGGATTTGATCGGACATAGGGTATCCCGGTCAAAATTTCTGCACGGGAACCGCTAGAAGCCGCACGCGCGCTCGTTTCTGGTAAGCGTAGCGCGAACTGAACATCTACTTAAACGCCGGAGAAACTCTAAAGAGAATCGCTTCTTGGCCTGTGGCTAAGATCAAAGTGTAGTATATGTTCTTATCAGTTGCATAGCTGATATTCTCTCCACTTTTATCGTGGATGATTATTCTAATGCTCACTATTCATTTAAGATTTAAAACAAATTGAAAAACTTATGTCCCATGGCATATTCGTTTCGACGTAGTAAAGAAATAATTAATTCTATTGATTATATTTTTGTACAAAATAAAAAATAGTTGTAGCAACCGCTTGATTATTTCATCCATACATCTACGAATTGTATATAGAATGATTTCAATAGAATATAATTTTATTTGAAGGATAATGTAGATATTCAGAGAACAGAAGAGCTTTTTCAAATAAAATAATATGTTTTTTAAATCAATCACATTTTCCAATATTGTAAGTATTGTAACAATCTCATATATCGGTGGCACTCCGCAGCAGCACATTTACTTGGATCAACCAATAAATTTTTTAGATTTAATTGTTTTTTTTCTCAGTGCACACGTTCATTTATCCCTCACTTGCCACTGTGGCGTTCGAAACACCCCACCCACTTTTATTCTGATGCGAAAATGTATTGATGTGTATTCTACAGAAGTGTGGCAAGTAAGCGTTAATTTTGATTTTTGGCTAAATATCCTAGATGGTTTTTCAAGTCAAAATATTCAATAGTTTATTTTTTATAACAATTTTTCTCGCTGGGGTGTGATTCAACCCCAGTGTGGGAAGTACGTGATTCTATAGAAATGTGACAAGCAAGGGTTAACGTCAATGTCAAACTCTTGCATACCTTGAAAAATAGTCACCTAATTTTGCATCATTCTTTAATCCAGTTACCAGTCTTGAAACTTCATTTTCAGTAGGTACTCAATTAAATTATTTTTAGTTTAAAAAAAATTCCTGCAAATCGGCCTAATACTTTTCTTGTTGGATTTTTTTTAACAATGGCATCAACTAAGTTAGGGCAGGACACTTTTTGAATATGCTTTTTAAAATTTCAGCATCTATTTCATTATTTTTAAATGAAAGTATGCTTTTCATGACCATCGCTTCAGCTTCTAAGGCTGACGTATCAATTATTAAGTTTTTAAAAGATGTATTGATGGAATCCTCTTCGTTCTATGGTGCTGAAGTTCACATCGTTGAAATGCAACGAAAATCCTTCTCTATTTTTTTAATTTTTCAATTTTTATTACCATCTAAACTTTTTTGCAGTTTTAGTTTACGGATTCCCAATAACAATCTTCAAAAATATTTCAGTGATAATTACAGCCTAAATATGTTTAAAAAATCAGGAAACACGACAAAAATAACCTCGTTGCATTCCAACGATGCAAACTTCAATACCGTTTTGTTCTTCAAAATCAATTTAAAAATGCGTTAACTGCATGTTCTGACGGTAGATTTTTAAACCGGCGGTTTAGATTTACAATGATATTATCTATTACTTCGTAGTAAATGTTGATCTTCCAATATTGAATTGTAAATTGTGACTTAATTGTGAAATTTGAATTTCTATTTAATTTACGTAATCAAATAGCTACTACTTATACAAGTTACAAGAGTACGACGAAGAAAATAGTTAAAGTCTTATTAAATGATTGCTTTATGCTTGCTTGAGTGAAAAAAAATAATCGATTATTTGAATTTAATTATTTTGTATCGATTTTTTTCTCGCGGCTCCGGAAAGTGGAGGGGGTTGCCCGTACCGCATCCCAGCTACGCCAATGTCACACGCGTAAACACTTTTCCCCATCTTTTCCACAAATCTTTATTTATCAAGTTATGTAAATTATTTTTTCTACTTATTCGAAGAAAATTTAAAAAAAAAGGCTCGCTCCTGATTACGAATGATTTATTTCCCGATATATATAATTACAATTTCAAGACCAGTCGTGCAGGTGGAATGAGTCGTTGTTGCCCATTCCTCTTTAGACGTTGTGCAAAAATCAATGTTAATTCGAATAAAAAGAAAAACGCAATTCAGGTAAGTGCATGAAATTAGTGAAAATAACAGTATTTGTCGGGGAAACGAACGAATGAGAAAGAAGAGAAAAAAAACGTGCAATATTTCTTCACGCGGGCAAATCCTGGAAATTAATTATCTATCGAGAAAACGAGCACACCGCAACAGTACAGCACAGACGTATTAATATAATAGTAGACTTTACGCGCTCCATCTATGTTTGCAGCGAAAAATAAATGAGTCGGAAAGATTGCTTTCATTAAGAAGGCTGGGAATATGGGTATGGGGTTTGTTGTTAGATGTTCGTGGTCTCGAACCTGAGAGAATATATAGAATGTATATTTGATGATTCACGAGAGAGCAGAGTGAGTGGTCCCCCTTGCGGAGTGGGGGGGGGGGCAAGAAGAAATCGGGAAGAAAACAGAGTTGAGGGAGAGCAAGAGAGATAAGGAAATTGAGTAGAAGACAGGAACAGGGGGAGTGCAGCGGGAATATGACGGAAAAAAATGAGTGATAGAAGGGTACCGAGAGAAAGAGACAGAGAGACATAGCGATGAGAGAAGGACAGAGACCAGAAAATCGCAAAAAAGAAGATAGCGAAGCTAGATGGCGTCTCAAAATGACCTGAAATTTAAAATTGCGCGCCATTTTTTTTCGTGGCGAACGTAGAACAACATGCCTGATGCCAGTTGTCAAAGATGACAAATCAGAAAGTATTAAGGTTCAGTCATGAAGAATTACACGATCGATTAAGGCCTTAGGCCACAGTAACGGGTATAAAATCATGGGCGAATTTAATCTACATTAGAATACCTAAAGAATTACGTACAGAATTTAAAAATTATTGTTTTATTCAAAAGCTGTAGGTATTTGAACTTAAGAAATGAATATACAGCAAAATTTCGTTATAACTGCTCATAAAATAAAAAGTTTTCGATTAATCAGAAATTCCGTACGTACCTCGCTCTGCGAAATGCAATTAGGAACGTAACTTTTAAAATTGAAGTAAATCGAGTAAAAATTGTTGAAGTTATTTGTCACGTCAATTGGAAAATAGCTGTTTCGAGAAGTTTCGAGTAGTCGGCCATTTTGTACATAAAAAAAATATACAGCTTGATACTCATACTAAATAGATGTATAATTAATTTTATGAGTGAATCACTTTTTAATACGAAACTTTTTTTTATACATTCGCACATGATTTCATACTCGTTACTGTGGCCTAAGGCCTTAACACATAGAAATAGTGAAAATTCACTAGAAATATGGCGCAACCTGCCAACCTTCGGGCGAAACAATGCAGTTATTGCAAACGAAGTTTCATGGTCGTGTTATGTCGCGCCACGGCGACATGACTCGGCCACCAAGATCGTGCGATTTGACGCCATTGGACTTTTTTCTTTGGGGTTTTTTAAAAAGGAAAAGTGTATGCCAATGATCCATTGACCATTTCGAAGCTCAAGGAAGCAATTATGCCAAAATGTTATTGAACATTTCGTAAAAAAAAGTGAACGTTTGCAAACAGGGACGAGACGGCCATTTATCGGATATTGTGTTCCACACATAACCTCCATGCTTGTATCTTATATTAAAATAAAAATATTCGTACTTTTCAAATAAATATGTTTTATTAATTAACAAAAATGTCAGGTCATTTTGAGACACCCTTTAGAACGGAAGACAAAGAAGCCTAAGGAAATTAAAGGAGGAAAAAGAGATAGAGAGGAAGAGACAAGGGGAAATAGATAAGGAAAAAGGAGATGACTAAATTCGAAAGAGAGAGAGAGAGAGAGAGAGAGAGAGAGAGAGACATATGTACGTAGAAAATACAAATGCATCTATGTAATATTATTTACCACGAGTTCTAACAAATGTGGAAGATTATAAAAAATTTGATTAATCGAATCATTGATTTAGGGGACACGATGCTTTGTGAGGTGACTTTTATATAAATGTACTTACAATATATTTACCTAAAGGATACTTAAGATAAATACTACACACACACACACACGCGCGCGCACACACACACACACACACACACACACAGATTTATATTTATTATATGTACTTATGTTTGTATATGTACTTTACATTATATATATATATATATATATATATATATATATATATATATATATATATATATATATATACTTTTTTGTAGAAAATTACTTTCTCTACAAAGTTCTCATCCGATTTTTTTTCGATATATCTAATAGCTGAGGCGTTACAATCGTTTGAATAGATATTTTGCACAATATTCACTTGAAATAATGATGCCGCTGAAGCGGTTGAATTTACGGCCATGGCTCAATGAACTTTATTGTGGAGTATCATATTTCCTACGAGAACCCACTTGGAAAATATCGCGATATCAAAATTCACGGAATGGTAACACTAATAATGAGAAAAACATTTTTTTCAATGTTAATCAAATGGGAAACCTTCAATTTTAATTCGCGACCTCTAAATATTTTTTGACAACACCCCCCTTTCACGAAACTTCTTTTTTTGGTACCAACTAAAGGTTTTCGGGCACGATGAGTCACAAAAAAAAGTTGCCCTGAAACGAATCACCCTAATATATATATATATATATATATATATATATATATATATATATATATATATATATATATATATGTATATATATATAAGAGAGAGAGGGAGAATGTTATTTATTTCGTACTCTACAGCATCTGCCTCGAAGAATACCGTGCACGTTATAATGTAAAGTACATAAGCACCAGATTGTTAAGCAAACATGTAATAGTAGTGGAACCTAACCGCAAGCAATTATACCACATAGCTGTATAATAATATTAACCATACTAATGTTAATCACTGAGTAATCAAGTGCAATAAATGAATTATAAAATATTAATAATAATAATAATAATAGGAACAATGATAATACTGGTAACTACTGTAACATAATACTGGTAACAATATAACCGACACTGGTGGATGGGCGATCGAGATTTGGCTCCGGCGGTACTTCGAGTGAAGTAGCATTGTGCATGGCCGATACTCGGAGCGGTGACCGCTTAGCCGTGCACCGGGCTGGCCCATCAAGCAGTGATGGGAAAGCCAATACTTCTGATATTTTAGTTTAGATACTTGTGTTAAACCCTGAGCACCAGAGAATCAGAAGAATTTGGGGTCGTCTATACCGGTACGGGTTTCTCACAATTTCCCCGTATCCTCGGCAAATGGGGTATGGTGTAGCTTAACGGGAAATTCCGTCGAAATGCATGAAAAATCCGTGAACTTCGGGAATTTTTTTTAATATAAAAAAAATACCTTTGAAAATGGGTTTCAACGTATTTTATTATTCTATCAATGAAGAGTAAATTCCAATTTTATTTATTTAAAGAATGCCACATGCCGGCTCCAGCTCCTGTCAAATAAAGCCATGCACGACGTGTGTTGATTTGCGCGGGGCGCTCCACAGCCGTGCCAGTTCATTTGCAACGAAAACGAGTGAAAAATGATTAAACTAGACTAAATGTAAGGGGCCTTATTGTTTTTTGTTTTCTGAAAAAATTCTGGTTAACAAAATCGGTGCCGTTTGAAAAAAAGCCCCAATTTTTTTGTGCTGCAATGGACGAAAAATATTTCGAAATCAATTTTTGACAAAAATCGCTTTTTGATGACCCCGCCAATTGAATTATCTTTCAATTGCGCAGAGATTCATATGAATCGGTTCATCCGTTTAAGCCGTAGAGCGCTGCGCGCGCTGAAAACATGCTGTTTACAGAAAAAAACACATTCGAAGTTTGACATTATAAAGATCATATTTAATGTTCGTTTTTGACAACCCAAACAAATAACCCCACGCGTTCTAAACAACTTTAAAGATACAAATTATGTACAAAAAAATGGCTTTGATGACGAATTCATCGTCATCAATGGTAACCTGGTCCTAAGACGGCTGTGAACGCAACGGAACGTTAGGTATTAGGATTAGCGAAGTTCGGGTTGGGAGTGATAGGAATGGGTTCAATTGAGAAGGGTAATACGTTGAAGTCCGCAAGTGTAGACGTTGGAATTCCGAAAAACTAGTAAAAGGAGTAGTAATAACAATATAACTAATATGATACTAATAACGGTATAACCAACATGATGCTAATAACAACATAATAATTGACGAAATAATAATAATAATAGAAAGAGATATGTAATTAAATATATATACGGAAATGCCAACGTCTTCAAAATGGCCTTCAAATAAATGTAAGCATTACGTCATTAAAAAAATCATTCGAGCTCTTTCACGTTTGGTGTGCACTGCCACAGTTACCATATCTCGATGCTGACGTTCCTCTTCTCTCTTTCCCTCTTTCTTTCTGTCTGTCCCCCCGTCTCCCTATATATAGGGATAGAAATGTATAATAGAAGCGCATGTTGCCATGTTCGACTTTCTGAGATCGTGGGGTATCCAAGATGATATTACTCTTCTATATCCAAGCTCTTTCGAGGATCGTGGGGTGACTACAGACGAGTTCGTTTGCAAACTCTCGTGACTGTGCATTAGGTTTCATTCGTAGAAAAGATCGCAATGCTTTGTCGTCAACAACTGTTGAACACACTGCATATATTAGTAGCAGCAGATCTTGCTGAACGTCCTTGAGGAAATTCGTAATACGCGGTTACTCGAAGTGTTCTTTGATCCATATTTACTAATACTGTTTTATCGCAACGAACGAGCGCCTTATACCCTTTGACATGGGAGTTCCTAGAATATTCGAACAGTTTCTGCTCTCGAATGTTCTCGAACTGCTTTGCTAGGGACAATATTTAACCGAGCACTTTAATGTGGCAAGACTTTCTGTGTACAATACAATACAATACAAACCCAAGTGTAAGTCTGCGTGTGAGTTTGTTACGGTTACCGAACAAACCCAAACAATCCCAAACCAACTCTCATCCACATACAAACGCACACTTACACTGGGGATGTTGAAGACTCTACCTCCTCGCGGTACACTCTGGATAGTACTAAAATAGTAAAAAATGATGTTCCAACCAAATTGATGTTCAAAAATTATGAAGGTTATCAAAAAACTTTTCTTACAAAAGGTGTTAGTTTAGGCTGACAAAGGTTTTGGTAAAAAAAATTGTTTCTATTTAAAAAAAAACATGTCGACCATCTTAAGGCCTTAGGTCACAGTAACGGCTATAAAATCATGTGCGAATTTAACCATTTTTTTCCGTATGAAAAAGTCATTCACTCATAAAATTAAGTACACATCTATTTAGTGTGAATATCAAGCTGTTAGAAAATATATATATTTTTTTTCGATGTACAAAATGGCCGACTACTAATATTTTCTTTGGTTATCTTTCTTTTAGCAGCTTCGCGGAGTGACGTTTAGCATCCACAATTTTTTTACCTAGAACAAAAAACAAAAATTCTCGTCAATCTAAATTAGAATACCTAGAGAAGTATATCCGGAATTTAAAAAATATTGTTTTATTCAAAAGTTGTAGGTATTTGAACTTAAGAAATGAATTTTCAGTGAAATATTTCGTTATAACTGCTCATAAACTGCTTATAAAATGAAAAGTTTTCGATTAATAAAAAATTCCGTACGTACTTCTCTGCGAAATGCAATTAGGAACATAACTTTTAAATTTGAAGTAAATCGAGTGAAAATTGTTGAAGTTATTTGTCACGACAATTGGAAAAAAGCTGTTTCGAGAAGTTTCGAGTAGTCGGCCCTTATGGACATCGAAAAAAAATATATATATATATTTTCTAACAGCTTGATGTTCATATTAAATAGATGTGTAATTAATTTTATGAGCGAATCACTGTTTCATTCGAAAAAAATGTTAAATTCGCACACGATTTTATACCCGTTACTGTGGCCTAAGGCCTGAAGTACGCCGTGCGGGCCTCGTGCCTGCGCAATAAGAATTTTGTCAGTGACTTAATTACAGATACATTTAGCGTAATTAATTGTACGGGTGAACCACTTTGTCATACGAAAAAAAAAATGTTAAACTCGCACATGATTTTATACCCGTTACTGCGGCCTAAGGTCTTAACGGCGCTGTTTTGCTTTTTGGACCATTTTTTTAACGCCCCCCTTTGATCTCTAGAAGTTTTATTCTACTAAATTCGTGATCGGAGCAGTATTTATCGAGATAAATCAGGTGTAAGATCAAAATGGAACACCCGGTATATGGCCGGGGGGGGGGGGGAAGGGAAAGAAAGAGTACGTCGCGATCTGCTCACCGTAGCAGTGCACACCAAACGTGCAGAGTACACCTCAAACCCATAGAACGACATAACCGTTGTTACGAGAATTTATAGTAGCGTGTACTACTGTACAAAGAGAGCGTGTACCAACGCGGGAAGAGCGGTATTTCATTTCGTGGAAAATGCGAACCGTTGAGACGAGAGATAGGCCAAGAAGATTCACCTGCTCCGGTAAACTTCCATCCTCAGTAGACAGTGTGCAACAATACTCTCAATGTGTATGTTTTGCCGAGCGGAAAGCATCGATGGCCCCGCACGTGCGGGAGGGAACCCACTCGGAGGGAATTATCGTCCCGGATCTTCTCCTACTTTCCTTACTCCTCTTCGTTTACAGGCATATACGTGTGTAATTGCGCGTCTACCGGGACTCTGGATTAGAAACGGAATATTAATCTGTTACAGTACTCGCCGTTTCCAATTGACGCATTTTTTGCGCGCATCGCACCCGAACGTGGTTTGATTTGCTATGGGCACAACACAGCCAGCCTATATCTTGATAGGGTGATATCTGGCTAGGATGGCAATGGGGGATTGGCGATCCCCCGACGTCTTGGAGGCTCTCGTGACCGAAGGCAGAACCGGAGTAGAAATTGTTCTAGCCTGTCTAAGTTACGGTCTACACTCAGAAAAAACATTTATTATGTTCGCATAAATTGGCACATTATAACATAATTTATTAGAAATTAATAAATGTTTACTCGTATGGAGACAGTTTTTATATGACTGTAACTACAGCATTTATTCGGCGTCACTAAATAAGTTTTTTTACGTGCCGATTTTTCAGTTCAATTAAAAGCCATATTTATAAAAGAAAATTTGAATAAATATTTCCTCAAGTCAAATAAATACTACTTTCCAATCACGAAAACCTCTTATTTCGCGACTATGATACTAATGCGCGTTACGTACTTTGCCCTTCACCGCAACGGGCCCGACAGCAGGCCGCTCGTTAGATGTAGCGTACGCATACGCTTATCATGTAGCTTCTTCCTATGCCAATGCTTTTGGCACAAGTCTCAGTGTTACGTTTCGGAAGTGAAAAACTCCAAAGTGAGGAATGATTTAAGTGTAAGTAAGAATATAAAGTGAGAAAAAAACGTTCAAGTGAGAAAATAATGATGGACGAAATTACACAATTTTTCGAAAAAAACCAGCTGGGGGATTATGAAGAATCCTATTAGATGTTAACAAAAACTCTATTGGTTGGATATAAAACACCTATTTATTCTAACTTATATATCCTATTAGATGTTAAGAAAAATTCTTAGTGAATCTTAAACATAAACTGAAATAAAAAATGTTCTTAGCTGTTAATAAAATCGTAGTAGTACGGCATACGAATAAGAAAACTTATTCACCGGGAGACAAACTGCTTTGTCGTTAATAAATCTTTTTTCTGAGTGTAGTAACTGGCTCGCCCAATTGAGCTCATACGAACTGACCAATGGTTGCCTCGATATGAGCTAGTAATATTCTGAATGTTTTGTTATCCAGCCCAGCTACTGTCCAGCCGATCTTGGTTACAAATGACAAAGTGAGGTTATGTGACTACGTGTAGTTCCATCGAGCGAATGACTTATGGGTGGCTAGCCAACTTGAGTTGCAGATGGCTTTGCAAAAGAAAAAAATTCTCAAATGGGTATGTCGCCATGGCCTAGTCAACACTAGCTAACTGTGGCTACGCACTCTTTAGCTATTCACTGCCCAGCTGATTTTGCTCACAAATGACAAGGTGTGGTTATGTGACTACGTGTAGTTCCATCAAGCCATTGGCTCATGGCTGCCTAAGCAAATTGAGTTACAGATGGCGTTGCGAATGTAAAAATTCTCAAGTAGGTATCTCGCCATGTCCTAGCCAGCTCACTGTGATTATGGTCCCCTTGACTAGTCACTGCCCAGCTGATCTTGCTCACAAATGACAAAGTGGGGTTATGTGACTACGTATAGTTCCATCGAGCGAATGGCTCATGGCTGACTAGCTAACATGAGTTTTAGATGGATTTACAAAAGAAAAAAATGCTCAAGTGGGCACGACGCCATAACCTAGCCAACACTAGCTAACTGTGGCGATGCGCCCCTTGGCTAGTCACTGCTCAGCCGAGATTGGTCACGAATGATAAAGTGTGGTTATGTGACTACGTGTAGTTCTATCGAGCGATTGGCTCATGGCTGGCTAAGCAACTTGAGTTACAGATGGCGTTGCGCATGCAAGCATTCTTATGGCGAGATACCTACTTGCAAGTAGGTATCTTGCCATGACCCAGCCAGCTATGCGGCTGTGCACCCCTTGGCTAGTCACTGCCCAGCCGATCTTGGTTACAATCGACAAAGTGTGGTTATGTGAATATGTATAGTCCCATCGAGCGACTGGCTCATGGTTGGTTAAGCAATTTGAGTTAGAGATGACGTTGCAAATAAATAAAATATCCACTCGGTATATCGTGATGACCTAGCCAACACTTCCCAACTGCGGCCGCAGTAGCCGAAATAAATGATCGGACAAATACAATTTAAGATTATGTAATTCTATGCGATTATCGCTCTCAATGCGAACGCAATTGAGTCATTGACCCGATAATGTTATTTACATTTGTTAATCCACCCATTTTTCAATAATCTGACATTGTGTAGTGTAACATATGTAGACGATAAGAAAATTAAGAAGTTAAACAAGTAGAATTGGCTCAGTGGACAACGTCACAACTCATCACCCAGCGGTCCCGGGATCGAAACCACGTTACGGCACAAGCGTTTGTCTGAGATAATTTAAAATTGAACCATTAATATATTTACAGCGCAAATATCATAACCCTAATTAATGAACAACGAAGAATATCGTCAAAGGGTCCAATGATGTAAATAATGTGCAAAAAAAATCACGAAAATATAAATAATAGCCGCAAATATTTTTTATCTAATCGCCACCTAATTTTTTGTTCCCAGTCGCTAGCTGAAAAAACTAGTTCATGGCTAGGTCAGAAATATAATACAGCCGTGGGATATTTCTTTCTATCTAGTCACCATCTAATTTTTTGTATCCAGTCACTAGAGGGCCGAAGCGTTACAAGGCTGGGTAGTCAATCGCTAAGACGGCTAGCTAATGGCGATTCGAAACATTACTTTACTAGCTAGTGGCTAGGCGGTGATGAGTTACGTTTTCCACTCGGGGATTGGCTCATGGTTGGCTACGTAACTTGAGTTACACATGATATTGCAAATGAAAAAATCCTCAAGTCAGTATCTCGTGCTGACCCAGCCAACACTAGCTAACTGCGGCCGCACTAGCAGGAATAAATGATCGGCCAAATACAATTTTAGGTTATGTAATTTTATGCGATTATCGCTCTCAATGCGAATGCAATTGAGTCATTGATCCCATAATGTTATTTAGATTTGTTAAAACACCCATTTTTCAATTATTTAACATTGTATATTGTAACATATCTAGATGATAGGAAGGTGCAGAAATTAAACAAGTAGAACTGGCTCAGTGGTCAACGTCACACTCATCACCCAGAGGTCCCGGGATCGAAACCACGTTAGGGCGTAAGCGTTTGTCTGATATCTGTAAAAAACGAACCATTCATATATTCACAGCGCAAATATCATAACCGTAATTAATGAACAACGAAGAATTTTCTGATAGGGTGCAATGATGTAAATAATGTGCAAAAAGAAATCACAAATATATATATATATATATATATATATATATATATTAGCCGCAAATTATTTTTTATCTAGTCATCACCTACTTTTTGTTCCAAGCCACTAACTGAAAAATACCAGGTCATGGCCAGGTCAGAAATATTTTACAGCCGTGAGATATTCTTTTCTATCTAGTCACCATCTAATTTGTTGTATTCAGTCACTAGAGGACCAAAGCGTTACAAGGCTGGGTAGTCAATAGCTAAAACGGCTAGCTAATGGCGAATCGAAACATAAGTTTACTAGCGTGTAGCGAGGCGGTGATGAGTTACGTTTTCCACTCGGGAAGCTCTACTAGTATAGTAAACTTTATCAAAATACATCGATGACAATGGACAAAATTCATACATTGATCAAAATATTGTCTATCGCTAGCCTCTACTTTTCCCCATCTTTCTGGTAATTTATGAATTCCGTCGCGGAAGAAGCATTCATCTTTTGAAGCCAAGAATGAATCGAGCCAATTTTTGATACCCTGTTGTGACGTGAGGCGTATTCCAGTCAAAGCGTTCTGCATCGATCGAAACAAATGGTAGTCGGAAGGGGCAAGGTCTGGGCTATAAGGCAGGTGAGCCAGAATTTCCCACGCGCTATTTTCCAAATAGTTTTTAACCACAATAGCAACGTGAGGCCGAGCGTTGTCATGTCGAAAGATTATGGACTCGTGTCTGGTCGCATATTCTGGACGTTTTTCGGCCATAGCTATCTTCAGACGGGTCAATTGTTGCCTGTAGAAGTCTCCCGTGATGGTTTGACCGGCATTCGGTGGGCTTCAGCTGCACTTTTCTTCCAATTGAAACAGAAAATCAACACTTCCCGCAAATGGTACTTATTTGGGACGAAATTTGATATTTTCATCGCAGTAAAAATCAGACTTGATGCACGTAACTCAAAGGTCTGTAAACGATATTTGGTTAAGAGATGTTGATACTTCACGACACAGCAAAAATCAGCTGTTGTCGTCAACCAGTTGTAGCACCTAGAGCCATCTTTTGAAAACAGACCGAACTAAGTTGTACACCTCATATAATTCATTCTTTATAGAACATTTATAGAAGATAAATAAGATTGTATAATTCATTGTTTATATAACATTTATTGAACATTCTTTAGAAATGTATAATTATACATATTTCGAAGTTTTTTACCATCGCTTAATTTTTTTTTTATATCGTTTTCTCCAAATTCAAATTGGTGGATAGAAACTCCAAAACCAAATATTTATTTGAATTTTAATCCGTCATTCTGACTTTAAGAAATATAACATCAATTGAGCTATTCACTAAATTATCAATTTAACTACACTATTATATTGGACACTAGCTGTTGTACTCTGCTCCGCTCGGGTGCAAATCCGGTTTTTGTCGATTTATCCGAGAGCCTTGTATACAATGTTCGCTGTTCTTCCCCCAGGTAAGGTGCGAGCTGGTGGAGTACCCTTGCTGAGCTCACGCGTGACGCGTCGTGACGATAATTTACTTTCGTCTGATAAAGGAATGCGGACTTTTCCTTCTTGCGCCAATGTCTTGAAACAGAATCTGCTTGCTGAATTCCGTCTTCGCTTTAAATTCTATGAAACCTGATCACACGATGACGGGCACTATCTGCTAACAAACGTTTCGACCTCCGTGAAGCAGTTTCCATTACCTTGTCGTCAACGATTGGCCGAATAGCTGATCTTTCTGAAGATATTTGTGAGGAGAGTCTAGCCTCTAGTTGTTCAATCGTTTGACGTTCCCTTTGCGAAGAGTGACGCTCCCTGTCTTCGAATTGACGTTTTTCTCTCTGCGTACGATTTTCACAATTTCTCGCCATGCACTTCGCCCCTGCACTGTTGCGAATAACAAGGAACATCACTTAAGTGTCCGCCGTTGATTTCGGTGAAGCTCATATATGTGATAAACCAATGAGAACTATTAGACACGTATATTTTTTATCTGCGGAAAAACGGCGTTACGGTGGGAAAACACCCCTCAAAGAAAGGCTTGTTGAAGGGTAGTTTTGCAGTTTCATCTACAAGTAGTCTACCGACCTGAATGAAACAAAAACCAAAATTATCCTAATGCAAATCGATGAAAAAACCAATATAGGAAAATCGAAAAAAAATTAAATTAAGGATTGACACGCCTTCATTTGAGAGGTTGATTCCCCCTTAAAGACGTTTTTCCACAGATAAAAAAAATATCTTTCCAATAGTTTACAATGCTTTATCACATATATGAGTTTCAACAAAATCGAAGGCGGACACCTAAGTTCCTTGTAAGTGCGAATTTCCTTTTCGGCATTATGAAAATGTTATATTTATCTCTGTGATATTCAAGTACGTCAGTCGCGTCATCTGATAACGAAAATAGAAAAAGCACACTTGACGGATATTTTCGCTGTAAAAATTTTCTTTCCGTGAGTCTGACACTTTGTTCGTTGCTCAATATTAATGGACGTAAGTAACGTCATATGATCACGATAACAGAAACAGTACACTCCATGTGTCGAGAGGAGGGCGCGTTGGCGCGTACTCGCTCGCGGATATTTTCCGTGTCAATTTTTTTTCCAGCGATTCTGACATTTTTGTTCGACATTATTGTTGACTGCTCAGCCCCCCGATAACCTACCGCCACGGTACGTAGCCTATAACCTGCACCGGAAAATACGTCACACACTGGTACAATCCACATCACGATAGGACCATTGAAGTTCGGAAGTTTATCCGGGACAGTCAGAAAACGGACTTTCATTTATAGGCATAGAGAAAAGAAGATATTATTAGCTTGGTTTAACATTGTACGAGACCACTGATTTCCACGAAAATCCCAACGAATTCCCCAGTTGAAAAAAATGTTACGCTGATCAAATAATTTGGTAACAGTACTGGCGCCTTCAATGGCCGCCAGTGAGAAAGTGGTGGCGCACTTTGATGGGTCTGCATAACCGTCAGACCCAAAAAACTAGTCTATTCTCTAAATAGATTTCTGATGGAAGTTTTGGGGATCACGAGGTCGGAATTTTACACACAATTAATAGACAACAATTTTACACACAAAGTCTTGTCTACTTTGAGATTTTTTTTACTGAAAATATTAATAAACGATGAAGTTATTACAATTTACATAAGGTACCGCCTTTGCTGCATGAGCGATCGATGTAGTTGGTTCTGACAGCTAGGATTATCTGGAATGAAGAAATAAGGCACTATTGTTGTCTACAAAATTTGAGAAAATCTTTTTCAATTTATTTTTATATTCTACAGACCTTTCTGAACACGGTTGTGAAAACCGTTTAATGATAGTCATAAAGTTAACCGACTTATAGAAATGATAAGGAGTGAGTTCGGGGAGCGCACTTGACCTATTTTTTTGACACACACATTACCTTAAAAAATATACTTTTAGTATAATAAAACTTTCGTATGACTAGATATATTTTTGAAATGTCACAACCACGAAAATAGTCAGCTGGAGGAAAAACGTTCGATTACCTCCATAGAAATTAAGGCCCCCTTAAGGCTCCTGCAGACACTTGACCTATTTTTCTGACAAACACATTACCTACAAAAATATACTTTGAGCATGATAAAACTTTCGTATGACTAGATATATTTTTGATATTTTGAAAATCACGAAAATTGTCAGCTATAGGAAAAACGTTCGATTACCTCCATAGAAATGATATGTAGAGTTGACGAAAATTTAAAGACACTGGAGACATAACGGGTTGGGGAAACGGGAGACCCCTCTCCCGTTTCCCCAACCCGTCCCCCCCCCCCCCCCGGGGGGGGGGGGGGGGGTACGAAAAAATGACACCGGAAACACGAAGGCGAAAAATGTGAAGGGGAATATTGCAGTTTTTTGTGCACACCCGAGAATAGCGTTACGAACTAGAAAGAAATGGAAGAAAACGAGTGTCAAATTACAGAGAGATTTATTGACCGGTGGACTTGTATACAGGAAACAAGTACATATTACGACCAGAGCATCGCGATCGATGTCTTCTGCAATCGTAAAATTTATCTTCCGTGTCATTATTCGTACTTTCGTCTTCTTGCAACAAGAATCTCGGAATTGCGTAGTCTGCAATCGGAATACTTAAGGGGTTCGGCTACTTTGAAGGCCCGAAAGATAGGGCTATTTAGAGAAATTAGTTTTGTAAATAAGTAAATTGATTGAAACAAATTCTGGACATTTATTTCTATGTACTTTTTCTCAAAAAAATATAATATTGGCTAAGACTTGACCGAGCTTTTCATGTTATCGCGATTCAATTATCAAAAAAAACTTAATTTTTTTATTTTTCAAAGAAGAATGTCATCATTATTGTTAATAACTAATGAAAAAAGATGTTGAAAAGAAAAACTTCGGTCAAGACTAAACTACTGTTACGCTGAATAAGTGTGCCAAATTTCAAATCAATTCGTTCATCAGATGGCGGAACATTGTGTACGAGGGTGAGGTGAAAAGTTTCCGCCCTGACCAAGAGATGGTGCCACTAGGTCTAGTTTTGGAACGGCGTCCTACAGTACCATTCCTACCGAGCTTGTATGTACAGTTTCAGCCCAATCGCTACGTTAGTTTGCGTTTGAGAGCACATTGCGCGAGACGCTTCCGTTGTTTTCGTAAAAATGGAAAAATTGGAAAAACGTGCTGTCATCAAATACTTCCATTTGAAAGATTTTACACCAAAACAAATAAAAGAAGAGATGGATTCAACACTAGGAGACTCCTCCCCATCATATTCAACTATTAAGCAGTGGGTTTCTGAATTTAAAATGGGTCGTGTGAGCACCTCTGACGAGCCTCGCTCAGGACGGCCCGTTGAAGTCACAACTTCAGAGATGATTGAAAAAATCCATAAAATAGTGTTGGAAGACCGCAGGTTGAAAGTGCACGAGATAGCTGAGACCTGTAGGATGTCAGCTGAACGTGTGCGAAATATTTTGCACAACCATTTGAACATGGAAAAGCTGTGTGCAAAAACATAGTTTCGACAAAAATGCATTTAAGGGGTGAAACTCAATTTGAAGGTGATGGTTCAACATATGGTGCAGGAATAGGTGATCGAAGGTGAACTTACTTTCATTAACACTCATACGCAGAATGTGAACCAAGAAAAAGTGAGAAATGTTGAAAATCGATAAAATAGTACGCTTAGAAACAAAAAAAATTGAATTTACCGAACAAATGGTTACATTTAACAATCAAAAAAATACTTTTTTTTAAATTTTCATAAGCTTTTAGAATCATCTTGTAGACAATAAGGTTAGAAAGATTTAAAACAAATTTCATCCGAATCGGTCGATTAGTTTTTAGCTTCACGTCAAGTCAATTTAAAAAATGCAGTTTAGAAGACTGCGCCATACCACCGCCATTTTTTAAGACTAATAAATTAAAAAATGTCATGTAACAGCCAAAATTAGTAATAAAACATAGTCTAAATCTTAAAAATGGTGAAGAAATCTTTCTTTAACAAAAAACATCATGATAATCAGCAAATTTTTTCCATACTTAAAAGTATCTCCGCATTTAAAGTTTTACTAGCAGTTCTTTCTTTGGAATCATAAGTTTATCTTTAATCTGCGATTTGTACACCATGTTGGACCTTGCCCTTCAATTTGAGTTGCCTCAAGCGACGAAAATTCATCATTTTCACAGCAGCCTAACCCCTTAAGCCTCGAGGGCTCTAAGGAGATAGGACATTTAAAAAATAGGCTCGCGCTTAATTGTTTATAACAAAGCCGCGTATGTGTATAAACTTTTTCTCTTTTCAGACGTATTTATTATAACATTGTGAGGTAATATAATTTTTCAACATTTATTCCCAGGTGAATAAATCCATATATATTTCACGGCTTCCTTCCATGGATTGTATCTGCAAAATGAAAAGACGAAAACAAAATCGACAAAATGCCAGATAACGAAAAATTTGTAACCATTCGAGTCGTTCGTTATTATGAAATTGTCAACACATTTTTTTTTTTTCAATCCAACGTTAGGTACTCCTTTTATTCAACTACTGGGTAGATTTCAAGTTGATATCTTCAGCGATTTTCGAAATATCGCGGTAAAATCGGATTTGACATGGTTTGCCTCATTACGTTAAGGCCTTAGGCCTCAGTAACGGGTATAAAATCATATGCGAATTTAACAATTTTTTTCATATGAAAAAGTGATTTACTCATAAAATTAATTACACATCTATTTAGTATGAATATCAAGCTGTTAGAATTTTTTTCTATGTACAAAATGGCCGACTACTCAAAACTTCTCGAATTTCTCGATACTTCTCGAAACAGCTTTTTTCCAATTGGCGTGACAAATAACTTCAACAATTTTCACTCGATTTACTTCGAATTTCAAAGTTATGTTCCTAATTGCAGTTCGCAGAGAAGTACGTACGGAATTTCTGATTAATCGAAAACTTTTCATTTTATGAGCAGTTTATGAGCAATTATAAAGAAATTTGTCACTGAAAATTCATTTCTTAAGTTCGAATACCTACAACTTTCGAATAAAACAATCTTTTTTAATTCCGTACGTACTTCTCTACGTATTCTAATGTAGTTTGACGAGAATTTTTGTTTTTTTGTTCTAGGTAAAAAATTGAGAATGTCAAATGTCACGCCGCGGAGCGCCTAAAAAAAGATAACAAAAGAAAATATTAGTAGTCGGCCATTTTGTACGTCGAAAAAAAATATATATATTTTCTAACAGCTTGATATTCATACTAAATAGATGTGTAATTAATTTCATGAGTGAATCATTTTTTCGTACGAAAAAAATTCTTAAATTCGCACACGATTTTATACCCGTTACTGTGACCTAAGGCTTTAATGCACCGATAAATCGTCTTATTTTATAATGTTATACCAATCACCCTTAAGAAGAAAAAAGTTGTACACTTATTCGCAGCCTTTGTTACGCACCATTGAAAGCAAGTCAATTTTTGTGATTTGAAACTAGGTTGGCCCCCTTGAGCGCCATCTATCCGTGTCCTACCGCGATGCCACTACAGACTCTAACCTCAAAGTAGATCGGGATCTGCACTTTGTTTTTCCGCGTCTTTATCTCGTTTCCATCATTTCTTTCTCTCTCTTTCCCGCTCACGCCCTCTTCTATTTATCTCTCCCTCGCTCTCCATTCTTTACACGCGAAAAAAACACGCGATTTTGCCACAAACCAAACTATCATCAGTAGAACCGTTATCTCGCGCTGCTCCATTGTGCATCATGCCAGAGCGGATAACACGACGATATAGTATAGCGAAAGAATTTCCCCGAACGATCGTGTTCCCAAAGAATTGTACATGGGCGCGGATACTGCAACCGCCACTTCTGCAGAGCGCGGAGAAAGGTACCGCGGCTTGTTTTTTGCATTTTTCTCTCTGATCCTTCTCCCTCATCTCGATCCTCTCATAGCTTGGAGCCCGATCCACACCGTGGCCGAACGTCTCACAGCAGATGCAAAATTCTGTTCATGCGTCATCTCTCCGATACTATCCTCGTTCTTTATGCAAACAGTGCTGAACTGGATTGCCGTTTTACTTCGTCTTATTCGTGCGCGATGAATTTTTCCATTGCTACACAAATTCGTGCCATGCTTACCAAGCAGTGCAAATGCGATGGCGAGAACGAGATTCCCAATATTTTTAGGTTAAAACCCCCTCGGCTTCTGCTGCCAAACATTTCAATCGATACGGTCGAAATTTTCGTTGAATCAATTGCGCACGTCAGTTTTCTCTGAAGCCGTAATTTTTCTGCGCAGATCAAAGAAATCATGATTACTGTACTGAGTATGCTCGTGGATACAAAGCTGGTCTTAAAAACCAAGTGGCAACAATTTACTGGCCGATCTAAGTTCGCACCGCGGTCTGTGGTAATAATACCTTGACATTTCGCTCGAACGTTTCGCGTCACGCCACCCAGCGCCCCCTGACGGGAGTGTCTAATAAACTACCACCTGTTGTCAATGATACAGCGCAGAATTTCGATCGCAGCAGGCCGTGAGTAATTTCTGCTAGGAACGCCCTACTCTCTTCCTCTCTCGCCCTATCTCTTTCTGGCTAGCGAAGATATACAAAAAGAGTACGATCGATCGACGAGGAATTTTCAAATTCTCCCCTATTCCTCGGCGAAGTCAGTTGAGAAGTCAGTCGGATAGGTAATTTTATGTTCCGCGGAATATAAGAGAGGAACCGCGTCGTGGTTGTAGAACTGCTACCGTTACCTATAATAGATAGCTGTAGTGGGTACGGAATATCCTACTGCAAACTTGAAGTCATGCGCAAATACTAAGGTTAGGGTTGTTTTTGGAAAATGAACAAATTTGAAAAATATTCCGAAAAGGTCTCTTAGTTGGTAGAAATTCTTCTCAAGGGATTGCATTCCATCGTTGTTTCATACACATATTATACTGATAAGAAAGATTAATTGGATTAGGCTACTGTGAGGACCCAAAAATCAGGTTTATTGAAGAAAAACATTTGAAGGAATAAGTGAGATGATTAAAATCGAAATATTTGGACCGAATAAAAAATCGTTTGGACCTTTCTTTTTTTATACATTAAGAAAGCAGTGTACGAAATTTCATTTTAAAAGAATAATCATTAAAGAAATTCTAAACAACCTTGTGAAGGCCCCATGGGGGGCTCAACTTGGTGTACTTGATTTTGGTTGATCTGAAACAGAAAAAAAGAGTTTTTTTTCTTAAAACAGATAATAGTGGCTATTTGACCGAGCTTTTTTGTTGTCGTGTTTCAATCATTAACCCTTCCTTGACACACTGGGTCATCTTGACGCAGACGAATTTGAAATAAAACGCTCACTTGCCCAAAATTGAAAGTTTTTAATCATTTCAATTTCAATTCACTACATTCAATTTAATATCAGGTTGATGAAAAAGTTTTGTCGCAATAATTTCAATATAATTTATTTATTTATATATCTTATACAAAACATTTCTAATCAACAATATATTCGCCATCGGTTTCTATGACACTCGACCATCTAGTTGGCAACTTATTTATTCCCTTTGCCCAAAACTGCGGCGGCTGGAACTCAAAGAAATTTGAAATATCCCGTATGGGACCGTCGACGTTTTTGAAAGTTTTGTTTCTCAAATATGCCTTTAAATGTTTGAACAAATGGTAGTCAGATGGCGCGGTGTCGGGAGAGTATGGTGGATGAGGAAGGGTATTCCAGTGAAGCTCAGTGATTGTTTTGTGGGTTTCCTTTGCGACATGGGGTCTCGCGTTGTCGTGGAGAAGGTGCACAGTCGCGCGTCTTGGCCGTTTTTTTTTCTTATAGCTTATGCCAATTCCTGGAGATTCTCGATGTATCGTGTAGAGGAGATCGTCTTACCTACAGGGAGAAAATTGTGAAACAGCATTCCCTTTGCGTCCCAGAAACAGCACAACAAAACCTTTTGTGAGTGACGATCAGATTTCGGTTGGTGTGGCGGTTTTTCTCCGATAGGAAGCCAGTAGGCTAAACGCGTTCTGTTATCATACAGCTTTCATCACCCGTCAGCTTTCATCACCCGTCACAAGATCTTCTAAAAACTCCTTGCGATGGTGGCGAAGCAGGAGAGACTGGCAGATGGTCACGCGACAGTTCTTATTGTCGTCGGTGAGACGGTGTGGTATCCATTGAGCTAGAACCTTCCTGTATCCCAAGTTGTATAAGTGATTGACTATTGACGGTTGGGTGCAGTCAAGTTTTCTTGCTAGCTCGTGCGTACTTGCTTCCGGTTTTTCTTTGATGCAGCGGAGTAATGCTTCATCATCGATGGTCGATGGTCGTCCGGAACGTTCTTTATCTTCCAGGCTTGTGTCTCCAGATTTAAAATGATTGAACCAACGCTGGACTGTTCGATGAGAAACTACGTTCTCGCTGAATGCATCCTGTATATTTTTAGCAGTTGTGCTTGCGTTCGTGCCGCGCCGCCACTCGTAAAAAATGATCGTTCGAAGTTGCTCCTGCGAGATCGAAGCCATTTCTGTCCACTAGAACGCGCGCTCGCCCTTTTATACCCTGTCACGCGAGAGAGTAGAAAACATTCTAGAATATTCTCGACATAGCTCGATGTCATATTGCGTCAATACGTAAAAAGACATTTTAAAAATTTTTGAGACAACACTTTTTTATCAACCTGATATTTTCCTAATGGTGATTATGCAGATATATTAAGAAATGTTTAAAGTGTATCCCGGATTTTTTTCAATAAAAACCGACCGAAGGGTTGTCAACGGCAGGTGGATGAAGTACTATCCGGGCCAAGTTGACCCAGTGTGTCAAAGTCGTGACCAAATATAAGTGTGCCAAGGAAGGGTTAAAAATGGACTTTTTGCTGATTTTTCGAGGATAAAATGCCATCATTATTGTTAACAACAAATGAAAAAAAAATTTAAGAAAAACGTCGTTCAAGACTAAACTACTATTACATTGAATAAGTGTATCAAATTTCAAGTCAATCTGATCATTAGAAATCGAAAAAAAGTGTACACCGTTTTGAAAAACAGTTTTGAGAAAAATGCATTTAAAGTTTTTCTATCAGTTCTATCGTTGTAATCATAAGTTTACCTTCAATCTGCGATTCCTGCACCATATGTAGGACCTTTCTCTTCAATTTGAGTTGCTTCAAGCGACGGACAAGAATTTGGAAACTTTTACACTAGCCCAACGCCTCAATTGAACTCAACTAAATGCGTTTATTTAGTCCTTTTTTAATTTGATTCCACTGCTCCAGAGATTTATTTCAAATATTATTATTTATTGATATCAAGATCAATCCAACACCGTTGAGTAATGAAAAATATAAATGCTTCCAATAATTATGTTGTTTGGTATCATTTGCTCAAAAAAATATGTAGTCGTATAGACTAAGTAGGTCTATCGAGATTTTTGTATTCGAATGAGCCCGCCGAATCACAGACGTAGTAGTACGCTCCGTGGCCGCCGTGCGGCGCAGGGCCCGAGGCTTCTCCCGTAAGCCGTATGTATTCCGAGCGCGGATACCATAGAGTCCGCAAAGCGTATCGGCGCACCATGACTTTTTCATATTGTCACTTTCGTCTTCGACAAAGTATATTCCAAGTGGAAATTACACATCTTCTCATACCGATAGTACTTGATGGCAACCAACTGTGGCAGGACGCTAAAAATATTTACCAATTTTGTTTTCAGGACGATATTGCACAGGCATCGCCGTCATCTCGTGTTGACTGGAGCGCCTCGGTACTTTCGAGCGACGAAAGAGGTGCGAGTACATTTCCATCACCACCAAGAACGATGATCTACGTCGATAAACAAATTGCAAATGCATCCTCGTCGCATTTGGATGTTAACGATCAGAAAAACGATTCCGCAGGATCAACACACGGTTTTCAAGTTCCTAAAACGATGGGGAATCCCTCGAGCCGTCTCGAAGTAGACCCAAACAACGCGACGCAAGTCCCTACCCCGATAAATTACTACGACGAAATAAAATCGTACGAAAAATCGGCTTCACTCGCGACTGCCTCGATTGAGCAATTTTCGTCGGTAATAACCTCGATGGACGTTGCCCGAGCGAGCGAAAAGTCCGTCACGATAGCTGATATTCTTCGGAAGGAATCGCGTCCTCACCGTCAAGCCGACGAGGCCTCAAATATCATCGCGAATCACGAAGAATCACGCGTCAGGATTTCTCAACACGCGATCTCACCCGAGGCCACTAACAAGCAAATAATCAACGATCCACCGACATGCAATCCTCCACCGACATCGACGAGGATCGAACTTTCTCATCCGATAAGTAGACTCTGCGATTCCGTACGTAAGAGCAACGACGAGTCCGTTCATCGAGCAGAACCGTCTTTCTCCCTCGAAATCATTAGAAACACCTCCAATTCTTTGCCACCGACGACGACGACGACGACGGAGGAGATCGTCGAGACGCGGCACGACGTCAAAGCGAATTCACGCGGCAAAACAATCCTTTCCATGGCCGGTGGAATTGTACAGAGTGATGACAATAATAACGAAGCTGCAGTAGAAGGGACGGAAAATGCCGTCAGGAACAGTGATCTGATCACGCTTGAGAACGGCAATGAGAGAATCACGGGTGAGGATGGCGTCGTCGTCAACGAGGAACACAAATGCGATCAGTGCGGCAAAACTTTCGTCACGAGAGCATCCCTCAAGGTAATATTTGAAACCGTATCCGGGATACGAGATCTTCTGCCGACAAGGAACATCACTTGAGTGTCCACCTTCGATTTTGTTGAAATTTATATATGCACTGAGAAAAAAAACCAATTGAATCAAAAAAATATATTGGTTGATTCAAATAAATGTCTCAACGCGGAGTGCCACCGATATATGAGATTGTTACAATACTGTAAAATATTGGAAAATGTGATTGATTCGAATAACATATTATTTTATTTGAAAATCTCTTCTGTTCTCTGAATATCTACATTATCATTCAAATAAAATTATATTCTATTGAAATCATTCTAAATACAATCCGTAGATGTATGGATCAAATAATTAAGCGGTTGCTACAACATTTTTTATTTCGTGCAAAAATATAATCAATCGAATTAATTATTTCTTTATTACATCGAAACGAATATGCCATGAGACGTAAGTTTTTCAATTTGTTTAAAATCTTAAATAAAAAGTGAGCATTAGAATGATCATCCACCATAATAGTGGAGAGAATATCAGATATCCAATGAATATATCCAATGATATCCAATGAATCCAATGATATCCAATAAATCCAATGATATCCAATGAATATATCCAATGATATATCAGATATCCATGGAGAGAATATCAGATATTGAATTGATAAGAACAGATACTACGCTTGGATCTTAGCCACAGGCCAAGAAGCGATGCTCTTGGGAGTTTCTCCGGCGCTTAAGTAGCTTTTCGGTTCGCGCTACGCTTACGAGAAACGAGCGCGCGTGCGGCTTCTAGCGGTTACTCCGAGAACTACGGGTTTCCTCACACCTATAATTTCGGTGGCGCTCGGCCATGATTTGGTTGAATTTTTTCAACCAAATGCGCGAGAAACAAATTTTATTTTCGCATATTTGTTTAACCAATTCACACATTTGCTTAATATTTTTCAATCAAAATAAAATATTGATATTTTAACGAATAATGTACTTGAAAATCAATATCGGATATTGTGAAAAAAATAAAATAACATATTTACTCAATAGAAATTTTATCTGAATCAAACGAGCGAAATTCAATTTTTCTTGTGTACTCGAATCAACAATATTCATGTTATGAATTGAAACGCTTTTTTTGTTCGTTGCAGAAAATGCATTCAAAACTATATAATTTGTTCGCGAATTTTTTTTTTGATAGTTTCAATAATATATTGTTCTCGGCTAACAATATATCTTTTGAATGAAAAAAAAAAACGTTTAATTTGATCATGTTGCTAAAGTCAATAGCGTTTTGTTTGAACTAATAAATCCGATAATCTACACCAACAATTTTACAATTGAATCAACGAAATTTCATTCAATAACACCAATGATATTGGATCAATGATTTTTTTCTCAGTGCGTGATAAAGAATTGAAAACTATTAGACACATCTTTTTTTTATCGGCGGAAACCGGTTTTAAGGGTGGAAACCACCCCTCCAAGAAAGGCACCCCTTAATTTATTGTTTTCAACACTTCTATAGTGGATTTTTCATCGCTTCACATTAGAAGAATTTTGGTTTTTGTTTCATTCGGATCGATGGACTGACTGATGCGAGTGAAACTGCAAAATGGCCCCTCGTCACGCCTTTATTTGAGGGGTGGAAAGTTACTCTTTTTTAATATAATAGTATTACTTATGTTGCTATGAAATATGAATTTGTACTTTGTACTTTGTTGTAATATTATTGGGCGCATTTCATTTTTCTCCAGGGCTTTTAACGGGTCTGCACACGCTTGCTCAAAAACAGGCCGATTTTAGATTTTTTTCTTATGAGAGTATTGGGATGACAAGGTCGAGATTTACTACAGATTTAGTACATGGTCTCGCCAAGTTCGAGATTTTTTATTGATAAATGTGGATAAGCAATGAAGGGATTGTTATTTTGAAAAAAAAACTGCCGCCCTTGCTGCATTGTCAATCGGGGTAGGGTTACATTTTTGTATTATTCATTCTAGATCAGACCCAGTTGCTAGAATCCTAGCAACGTTTTATTGTTACAGTAGAACCTCGATTATCCGAACTAGTCTCGGTCCCAATTAGCTCGGATAATCAAAAGTTCAGATAATCGAAACGTGGGTTTTTTGGGACGAGATCATAAACAACATTGTTGTTTATGATCTCGTCCCAAAAAACCCACGTTTCGATTATCCGAACTTTTGATTATCCGAACTAATTGGGACCGAGACTAGTTCGGATAATCGAGGTTCTACTGTATTCTAAAACTAATCATGAAAAATGTACTTTTATTGTTCATTTTACATCACCTTCGTCGCCAGAATCTTAGCAAAGCATCATTTCACATCATCCTAGTTGCCAAGATTCTGGCAACTACGATGATCTGAAATTAATGATGAAAAATGTACTTTCAGAATAATAATAAAACGTTGCCAGGATTCTGGTAACTAGGACGATCTGAAATGATCAATTTTTATTATTCATTTTAGGTCATCCTCATTGCCAGAATTCCTTCATTTTTTCATTATTAATTTCAAATCATCCTAGTCGCCAGGATTCAGTAGTAGTAAGTAGTACAACCAGCCAGGATGCAGGCTGGTTGTTTTTTGGTGAAAAATCAAACTTTTTGTCTACAGCGCGCTGTTTCCGTAATTTCGAAAATTCCAAGAAAGTATCCGGTCGTACAAAAGTTTTATTATTATAAAATTTGTATTATTATAAAACTTTCGTATGACCGGATACTTTGTTGAAATTTTCGAAATTACGAAAATGGCAGGCTGTAGTCAAAAAGTTTGATGTTTCAAAAAAAAACAACCAGCCTGAATTCTGGCTAAGAGAATGTTAAATTGATACTTTGTTGAAATTTTGAAAATCGCAAAAATAGCACGCTGTACAAAAATAGTTAGATCTTCCACCAAAAAACAATTTTAATTTGTGTTATTAGATAAATGAATGAACTCGTCAAAAAAAGAATTCGGTCGTACGACGGAAAATGTTATAAACTATGCTCTGTCCGAATTTGATGTATATTATACGAATAGATTTTGACATACGACTTACATTGTTTCATAAAACATACTTTAGTGCAACTAATTATGGATGTTTTTCCAAATGTTTTGAATTTCCGCCTTCATTGAACATTTTTACATTATAAACACTTATATTTGATATTCTTATCAAAGTAGGCTTATTAAGGCAAATAATAAATAGAAACAGTATAGATTAAAATAAAACATTACAGTATCATTTCAGCGTAGCAGAATATACGTTTTTTGCGTAAATATAAGAAAAACTGATTTCTATCAAGTATCCAGAATTATTTCCACTACGGTAGTTGCGAGAAAAACGCAAAAAAGGGTAAACGGCAGCGGGGCGTTCTAACCCTCCACAAAATTGTCAAAGCTCGGTCAGTTTTTGGAATCTTCACGAAATCTTTATTGCAAATTAAATCTAACGCCCTAGGTGATAAAAACAATGCAATAAAAAACCGAATTCTTAGAATTTCAAGCTTATGCCGACCCCTTAATTTCCACGCCGTTTCCAATGTCCGAAACTCTCGAAAGTCCGAAAATCCCGCAAGGATCCAGACATCGTTGGCACGTGTTTCGTCTGACCATGCACGAAAAAATCTGCCGATTCGTATTCTCGACCGAGGTCGTAAAATCTTTGTCTATAGAGTTTGAAGTTTTGTAATCGCGAGACGTCTAACGTTTCAAAGCTTCCAATACACGAAAGCGATGCGTCCCAAATACGCCGACGGCCTGAACACGTTTGAAATCTCAAGATAAAGCCAAAATATGCGGTAGACTATTTCTCGCTATGCGGACGACAAGCCATAACGACACGCTCGAGAGTCGCACGTCGTACATCGCGATCGAAGCGAGACGTGCCTCGAAATTTCAAACGCTCCGGACTTTACGACTCCGCGAGGTTTCACGGATTCGGTACTCGCGCGAGTCGAGAAAAAAGAGCCCAATCCCACGAGTATTGGCTAACCGCCCGACAATCTATGAACGGAAGGAAGAATCGTGCGTTTTTTTTTCTACCTATCTGCCACCGCAAATAACTCAGCTGAATGATAAAAAAGATGAGAGAAAGGAGGAAAAACATATTTACAAAAATCATCCGGTTGTACGATGGAAAAAGTTATAAACTATGCTCTGTCCGAAAACATAACCTCCAAACTATAAACAAAGATGCAAAAAAAAAATCTCTAAAAATGTGAAGCTCGGGCCGACGCCTTGAGGCGAAGTAGAAGCTGTACCGAGTAACACATGAGTGCGAGGAACATAGATAAAATGTTCAAACAAACATTTCTCAGAAATGAATAATATTTAGGGCAAAACAAAATCGTGAAGCTTATTTTTTCTAAAAACCTTGACCATCTATAAGAAAATTTCATCCAAAAATTTGTGAGGTTATTTCGAACTTGTACATGTCCTTAAGGGGTAAGGCCACAGGAGAATTTTCTCGAAATCGATTTTTTTCGCTAAAACGGTGCTTTATCATAGAAACAAGTTACTATTCGATTTATAGCAAGAATTTTTTTTTCACCGACTTTGAGTGTAGACGTAAGCCCACCTCTGGCACGGCTATGGAGTACCTAAAACTTTAAACGTGATTTCCAATTGGCGTGACAAATAACTTCAACAATTTTCACTCGATTTACTTCAAATTTAAAAGTTATATTCCTGATTGCATTTCGCAGAGAGGTACGTACGGAATTTGTGATTAATCGAAAACTTTTCATTTTATGAGCAGTTTTATACGAAATTTTTCACTGAAAATTCCTTCAAATATCTACAACTCAATTAAAATATCTACAACTTTTGAATAAAAGAATATTTTTTAAATCCCGTACGTGCTTCTCTAGGTATTCTAATGTGAATTTACGAGAATTTTTGTTTTTTTTTAGGTGAAAAACTGTGGATGCTAAATGTTACGCCGCGGAGCGACTAAAAAAAAGATAACAAAAGAACATATTAGTAGTCGGCCATTTTGTGCATCGAAAAACAATATATATATATTTTTTCTAACAGTTTGATATTCATACTAAATAGATGTGTAATTAATTTTATGAGTAAATCACTTTGCCTACGAAAAAAATGGTTAAATCCGCACATGATTTTATTCCCGTTACTGTGCCCTCACCCCTTAAGTTAGGCTACTTTGACGGTCCGAAAAACAGGGTTACTAAAAAAAAATCAAGGAATAAGTAAGATGGCTGAAGAATCATTAGGATATTTATTTGTATGTACATTAATCAAGTTGTGTACAACATTTCATTCAAAAATATTAATAATTTAAAAAGTTATAAATAATTCATATCAATATTGATAATTCATATCAATCATAAAATAGATCATATTGGCTAAGACTTGACCGAGTTTTTTTTGTTAACGTGTTTTATTCATCAAAACCTTCTTTTCCGATTTTTGAAGGAAAAATGTCACGATTGTTAATAACTAAGGAAAAAAATTAAGATAATCGTCGGTCAAGACTAAACTACTATTACACTGAATAAGTGTACTAGTAGTTTAGTTTTATTTACTAAAGTACGATTTACTAAAGTACCACTTACTTTTTTACTATTAAAAGTACATCAGGAAAGTACTTTTGGTAGAGTACTGCTTTTAGTACTGGTTTAGTAGAGTACTACTTTTGGTACTAGTTTAGTCGAGTACTACTTACTTTTTTTACTACTGAAAGTACTTTATGCTGAACTAGAGTACTTTTAGTAGTAAAAAAGGCAAGTTACTCTTTTACTACTGAAAGTACTTTAGTCTTTACTAAAGTACTTTTAGTAGTAAAAAAGTAAGTAGTACTTTAGTAAATCGGTACGGTTTTGAAAAATATAGTTTCAAGCAAACCGCTGCCAAAGTTTTCCTAGCAGTTCTATCGTCGTAATCATAAGTTTACCTTCAACTTGAGTTGCCCCAAGCGACGAACGATTTATTTTTTGATTTTTACAGTATCCTTACCCCTTAACTTTACGAAAAAAGAACTTCCCCCACCTCCAGAGTTTGCCAACCTGTAAGAACCGCGACTGAACACCCCTTAACCAAAGCTTCCCAAAGGCGGAAGTTCTCGTTCGGCGCTTTATTTTCACGTGTCACACATATGACGAGAATTCGCTTGGATGTACTTCGCAGGTACACGTACGCACGCACTCGGGTGAGAAGCCGTTCCGTTGCAACGACTGCGGCAAGGAATTTTCCCAGCTACGGAATTACAAGTATCACCGGAGCGTCCACGAGGGTACTCGAGAATTTGCGGCGACATGTCCCGAATGCGGAAAGTACTTCAACGACCGTGGCTATCTGAGTTCCCACATGAAGATCCACCGTAATCGCAAGGAGTACGCGTGCGCCGAGTGCGGCAAGAGTTTCAACCAGCGAGTCGCTTACAACATGCACGTGAGAATACACACGGGCGTTAAGCCCCATCAGTGCGATCAGTGCGGCAAAGCGTTTTCCCGTAAGATGCTGCTAAAGCAACATTTACGAACGCACTCGGGCGAGCGTCCCTATCAGTGTCAAATTTGTCACAAAGCGTTCGCCGACAGATCGAACATGACGCTTCACACTCGTTTGCACTCGGGCCTGAAGCCTTATCAGTGTACGCTTTGCTCGAAAGCCTTCACCAAGAAGCATCACCTCAAGACCCACCTCAATTATCACACAGGCACGAAACCCTACTCCTGTCCCAATTGTTCCCTCAGATTTTCCCAGAGCAGCAACATGCGAACTCACTACAAAAAGTGTTGCTCGATCGCCGGTGGCGGCCTCATCGAGCATCAGCAGCCGAACAAAGATTCAGCCACTAGCGACAAGGGACAAGCGGCGGCGGCATCGCGCAACAACGACGACGACATGCGCGACACCGCGTCGATGAGAATCGTCGAGGCGCCATCTATCGGCGGGCGAACGAACGCCCTGACCCCACCGAGCTCCGATCAGGAATCTTCGAGCTTTCAGACACCAACCAAGCGCGTCAACGAGTCCACACAGCTGCGGACGCGCTCATCGAGAATTTTGGACGTCGTCGACGCTGTTCGAGGCCTCGATACGTGACGCATCGACCTATCGGGCTACTATCTGATTTGCGTCGCTTTGCACTCGCGTGATTTTAGTAAATACCTGCTGAAGATTGTTCTACGACTCGATTACACTTTCGTGAGTTGTCCTGTTCTTGTACGATGTACACTCTGCAAGCTCGCACCGGGAAATAAAATTCTTAAATGTACGAGGGTGTGTTTTCTCTCCAGGCTCATGATGGCGATCGGTTTGCTTCTTTTGAAGACATTTTTATCTGTTTTGCAGTGAAGACATTGCGCCTGGTACAAATGCCGTGGCTGTCGAATGACCACAAAATGTTGAATCGAACGACGAAAATTTCAAATCGACAGAATTATGAACTTTCGAAATAACAAAAGTTAAATTATTAAAATGTTTATCCTCTGACCGATGACGCAATCGAATAACTATTACACAAAAGGATTATTTACTCGAGAACATATATTCAGATAATCTGCAGTTCGAGTCATACAAATTCAGGTTTGAACAATCTACAACATACATATCTCCGAAATAGAAAAAAGTGAGTATCTAATATTCCTAATACCGTCTATAGCGTAACGCCTATATCGAGACTACAGACTTCGAATGTGTAGATCTTAGAAACGCAAATGATTGATGGTCCGAAATGGTGGACACCTAAATCCCGAACATGGCATGGCTGCCTGACCCGACTACCCACTAACGCCATCTGTCACCGTCATTCTGAAGCGCGAGTAGTATTGCTCGAATCCAAGTTTTCGCTATCCAGACCGTTCGCCATTTTGGCCCATCGCTATTTTAGCTGATCGACTTTTTGGTCCTTCGCTTTAAGGGGTTAGGTCACAGTAACGAGTATAAAATCATGTGCGAATTGTACAATTTTTTTGAGTATGAAAAAGCGATTCACTGATAAACTGATTACACATCTATTTAGTATGAATATCAAGCTGTTAGAAAATGTATATTTTTTTTCCGATGTACAAAATGGCTGACGACTAATATTTTAATTTATCTTTTTTTTTGGACGCTCCGCGGCGTGACATTTAGCATCCACAATTTTTTATTTAGAACAAAAACAAAAATTCTCATCAATCTACATTAGAATACCTAGAGAAGTACGTACGGAATTTAAATATATTGTTTTATTCAAAAGTTGTAGGTATTTGAATTGATTTGTAGGTATTTGAATAAATTTTCAGTGAGAAATTTCGTATAAAACTGCTCATAAAATGAAAAGTTTTCGATTAATCAGAAAATCCGTACGTACTTCTCTACGAAATGCAATTAGGAACATAACTTTTAAATTTGAAGTAAATCGAGTGAAAATTGTTGAAGTTATTTGTCACACCAATTGCAAAAAAGCTGTTTCGAGAAAAGCGCGTTAAAAGTTTTACATACTCTATGGCCGTGCCAGAGGTGGGCTTACGTTATACGCTCAAAGTCGGTGAAAAAAAATCTTGCTATAAATCGAATAGTAACTTATTCTTATGATGATAAAGCACCATTTTAGTGAAAAAAAATCGATTTTTTCAAAATTCTACCGTGGCCTTACTCCTTAATGAATTCGAAATTGTATACTGACGTAATAATTACAATTCAACGATTTGACGGCTCGAATCGTTTGGTGTATATACATGCGAATCGATATTATATCTCATTATTTTGTTAAATCTGATATTTGTTTTCGCTATAAATCAATTTTGAGATTTTTGTATTCACAATGTCGATCAATTATTTTAGTGACTACCATAAGATTGATCTATCTATATTGGAACGTTGATCATTACTGAATTCGAAATTTCGGTCCTTTTGAATATTGATCGTTCGAATTTCCGATCCCCGCCCTCCGGGAAAAGTCAGGAAATTTTGAAAAGTCTCTGAAATTTCTCCAGAATTTACTTTTTGCAAGAATTACGAAAAATGAATCCACCTTGAAAAATACATTGTTAATATTAATATTATTCTTCATTACATACAATAAAAGTTATATCAGTGCCAAACATTGAAAATTTCAAAAATTAAAAACTAATTTACTCTAAAAAGCTCCTATACATTTGCATTCGATTTGTCAATACACAACCACACAATTGTTATTGTAGATAAATGTTTATATTTTATTTTTTATTTATTTGCACCGCGTAAAAATTCTGTTTATAATAAAGAACAGAATCTTTATTTGCTTTTAATGTATTTTTTACTTTACAGTGTTTTAATTATTTTTCGAACGTCAGTTTTTTTAATTTTATTTTTATATTTAATATTTGCTTATATTTGGTCTTAAAAAAATTATGTTCTTCACTTGAGCCGAATTTCCCTGGAATATTTCCAAAAGCTGTGTGGAAAACCTGGGAGGTGCCGTTTCGAGGTGCCATCTTCGGCGCATTCTTGAATTAAGTAAAGGTCTGCATAAGTTTGCGACCCAAAAAATGGGTCGGTTTTCAATCGTATTTTTCTTATGAGCATTGGCGTAGCTATGAGTGAGCAAGGGTGCCCCGAAACCCCGGCGCCCCCTGGAAAATATTCAATCGAAAATAATTACATTTATATAATTGATTCATTTTATTTGTTTCACCCAAGCGAGCATGTAAAAATAATTGAATGAAACTTTAACTATTTTCTTCGTTGTCATTTCATAACTTGTATGAAAAGTAACTACTTCATTACGTAAATCAAACAGGTATTTCAATTACACCATTAAGGTAATGGTGGGCAAAAACAATACATTAGATTTGCGGACCGATACACAACCAGAAAAATACTGGAAGATGAACATTTACCCCCGAGCAGTAGATAATGTAATTATATGTAAATCCAAAAGGCCGATTTGAGAATTTCCCGTTAGCTCAAACAGTTGACGCATTCCTTAAAAAGAATATGAAGAACGGAGAGGATTTCATAAACAATTATTAAACATTCTTACTCATTGATACATCAGTCCTAGAAGCTGAAGTGATGGTCATGAAAAACATACTTTCATTTAAAAATGATGGAATGAGTTCTGGAAATTTAAGGAAGCATATTAAAAGGCTGTACTGCTCCAACTTGAATATAAAAATATTTGCACGCAGCAATGGTACTCTCAATGTGCTCCGCCGACTGTGAAAGGAGTTTTTCTGCCATGAGGCGGATAAAATCGTGGCCTAGAAGCACAATGCTTCAGGAACGATTCAGGAATATCATTCTCTATGTTTCAGTACATATCAATGTCTCCATGTTCACTGACATATGAACGACACTGATGAAATTCTTAACAAAAATCCAACTCAGAAAATGTTGGGCCGATTTGCTGAAAACATAAAAAACTTATAGTTTTATTTGATGGAGTACCTACCGAAAGTGAAGATCAAAGACTGGTATCTGAATTAAAGAATCATGAAAAATTAGTTGATTATTTTTTTAACGTATTGAAAGAGTTCCATTTTAATGTTAACATAAACGTGGGATTAAAGCTTCATATTTTAAGTGTGTTACGTATTTATAAACTATTATGTAAATATTATTTTAAAAAAAGATGATTGTGAGCAAAACCACTTTTTTGTCTGCCCCCCCCCCCCCCTCCCTCCAAGAAAAAATGCGGGCTAATGCTGACGAGAGTATTGGGATGACAAGGTCGGGATTTTACACCCAATACATTGTCTTTCCGAGTTTAAGTTATTTTTTTATTTAAAAATATTGATCAACCGTGAAGTTATTATTACTTAAACAAAGTCCCGCCGTTGCTACATGGCCAATTGGTATAGATGGCTCTGGCAATTAAGCTCATCTGACAATGCATTAAGAAATATCAAAAAATGTACGTTTAGTATACTACCAAATGCCAATACATAACAAAACTTTCATATGACCAGAGACTTTTTGAAATTTTAACAATTACCAATATGTCAAGCCATAGAAAAAAAGTTTGACAGTCGACAAAAGAAACTACTTCAATAATTTGTTATCACCAAATGAATAAACATAAAAAAATCATCATCATAAAAAAATCATCATCATATCATCCATACGATAGAAAACTTTATAGACTATGCTCTGTCCGAATTTGAGGTACGACTTACGTTTTATAAAACATAGTTTCGAGAAAAACGAAAAAGACAAAAGGGGAAACCCCCAGCGGGTAGTTCCCCCCAGCGCAGCGAGCGATCTTCAGAAAAGTCGTCATAACTCTTCAAAACTTCATAGTTTCAAAAAATCTTGCTCGAAAATTAAAATTAAGGTCCTACGCTATAAAAGCATGCATTGAAAAACCTTACTTTTGAAAGTTCAAGTTTATGCAGACTTCTCAAAGCCGAAAAAAACTATTAAATATTGCAAACTAACTTTTTCACAACGACCAATTAGTAACAATTAAGTTAGCTCCACTCGGAGTATTTGTGGATTTTTTTATCATTTCGAAGCTGCCAATTAGTGGGTTGCTCACTTGGTTGGCTCCCCCACACGGACTTTTACCGAACGTCCTTATCATTTCGAGACTTTCCAATTGGTCCGCTCATTTTCAATTGTACGTGCGGTCGAGCAAGTCATAAGTGTCAGGGGGAGAAAAAAGATCGAAAGGTTAGCGTTCGTGTGGCACGGTGAGTAATAAGAATATCGCACTTAGTTCTATTCTTCCCATGGAGGATTCTTTTCGCGAGGGTACACTCGCGTATATACAGGCGAGTGTTTCACGCGGAGAGGAGCATCGAGAAATGCTAGTAGACTCGTAGCCTCCTTTCGCGCTTCGCTCTCTCACTCCCTCACTCTCCCTCTCTCTGTACTATATATATATATATATATATATGTGTGTGTATGCCTGTGTGCGTTTTAAACTGTAGCTCAGTTATCGCTACGTTGTTGAGTAGATCTCGCGATGTACAATCTTTGATAATCGAGCTCTCTCGTAACGTCAGATTATATTGGTACTGGTGAAAGATCACCAGAGGGCAGCGAGCGCTTGTTATTATTAAACACAACGTATGAGTTTGCTCTCTATGAAGCTCTCTTTGTCCGCGTGCGCAAGTCCGCCCGTTTCTCATGGCTCAATATCGAATTACGGAAATGTTTCGTGAACGATGAGACTTCGCTCGAGTTTACAAGCGTTGCTGTTCTCTTCGCCGCCTGGCCTCGCATTCGAGTCGTTGCAACATCGCGCCACGGTACGAGCATATTATACACTTCGATTATTACGGGGTATAAACACTTAAAAAATGAACAGGTACGTGGAATTACTATTTGTTGCGGCTATTATAAAAGAGGACGCGCGGCGTTTGGAATATCGGAGATGGCGGAAATGTGCGAGAAAAATCATAAGCTAGCAATTGTATGGTGAAGACTTGAAGTACTCTGGTACTTCAGTAGCTGGTACAGAGCCTGAACCACGGTCTTACATACAGGTCTTGACACGTCGGCGGTGGGGGATGTTCGCTTAGCGCCCCAAAAATTATCTCCACTTGTGGCCGCAAGGGCGGAGCTACGGGTAGGGGAGCTTGGCCGAAACCGCTCACCGCGCGTGCGCATCAATAAATCATAACCGTATGTACTTATGTGCATTGGTATGAGACATTACACGATCTCGGCAAATAATACACGAGTGGTACATTTTTAACACTTGCTTGCACAAATAACCTGAAAAACATGTACATGTGTGAAGACCCAGCATTCCGTTGGTCGCAATAGCGTGTTCTCTTTAACACGACGAGGCCAGGAATCGCCGCTTGCCGTTTTTCCAATTATTCAATATTCGCCGGTACTTTGAAGACGGAGCGTTTTTCCTTAACGGGTTTATACCACGTTTTGCACTTGACGACCGCGCACCGCTTTGCCACGGTGACAACCGTAACCACAAGTATGAAAGTAGAAGTATTTTATTCCACTGAGAAAAAATCATTCATCCAATATCATTGGTGTTATTGAATGAAATTTCGTTGAATGAACTGTAAAATTGTTAGTGTAAATAATCGGATTTATTAGTCCAAACAAAACGCCATTTACTTTAATAACATGATCAAATTTAGCGTTTTTTTTGCATTTAAAAGATATATTGTTAGCCGAGAACAATATATTATTGAACCCATCTAAAAAATTATCGCGAATTTATTAGTCCAAACAAAACGCCATTTACTTTAATAACATGATCAAATTTAACGTTTTTTCTTTCATTCAAACGATATATTGTTAGCTGAGAACAATATATTATAGAACCTATCTAAAAAATTATCGCGAACAAATTATATAGTTTTCAATGCATTTTCTGCAACGAATAAAAAAAAGCGTTTCAATTCGTAACATGAATATTGTTGATTCGAGTACACAAGACAAACTGAATTTCGCTCGTTTGATTCAGATAAAATTTCTATTGAGTAAATATGTTATTTTTTTTCACCATATTCGATATTGATTTCCAAGTACATTATCCGTTAAAATATTAATATTTTATTTTGATTGAAAAATACTGAGCAAATGTCTGAGTTGGTTAAAAAATCGTGCGAAAATAAAATTTATTTCTTGCGCATTTGGTTGAAAAAATTCAACCAAAGCATGGCCGAGCGCCACCGAAATTATAGGTGTGAGGAAACGCGTAGTTCTCGGAGTAACCGCTAGGAGCCGCACGCGCGCTCGTTTCTCGATAGCGTAGCCCGAACCGAAAATCTACTTAAACGCCGGAGAAACCCTAAAGAGTATCGCTTCTTGGCCTGTGGCTAAGATCAAAGTGTAGTATCTGTTCTTATCAGTTGAATATCTGATATTCTCTCCACTATTATCGTGGATGATCACTCTAATGCTCACTTTTCATTCAAGATTTAAAACAAATTGAAAAAATTACGTCCCATGACCTATTCGTTTCGATGCAGTAAAGAAATAATTAATTCTATTGATTATATTTTTGTACGAAATTAAAAATGTTGTAGCAACCGCTTAATTATTTCTTTCATACATCTACGAATTGTATTGGGTTGGTACAAAAATCTTGCAACACTTTTTTTTTTCAATTAAAATATTTTTCCTAATAACGAAGTTCGAGAACATTCGAGAATAAGAAATACAAGAATGGTCTAGAACCTTCCATGCCGCAGGATATATAAGCGAGTCAGTTGTTCCGCGGAGTCAGTATGAGCAAAGATGGATCAACGTGCACTTCGAGCAATCGCATATTACGAATTCTTGCAAGGACATTCTGCAAGAGCCGCAGCCCGTAATATGTGCAGTGCGTTCAAGGCTAATGTAGTTAATTATTCAACGGTCTCCCGTTGGTATCAGCGTTTTCATTCTGGCGATACATCTTTTGAAGACAAACCTAGGTCCGGCAGGGAATCGATTGTGGACGATGAAGAACTGCGAGCACTTATAAAGGCAAAGCCTAATATGTCGTCACGAGAATTAGCCAACAAACTCAACGGCAGTCATCCTACTATCCTTCGACATTTACAAAAGATGGGATATAGGAAAGTTGTTTCGTCTCGGATACCGCACAGTCTTAGCGAATCAAACAAAGCAACACGCATGTCCATTTGTCTTTCACTCCTGCATCGTCCGCAAAGAAAGGATTTTCTTCAAGAAATAGTCACTGGGGATGAAAGCTGGGTGTTGTATGTTAATCACACGCGCAAGCGTCAGTGGTTACCGAAAGGGGAAAAACCAGAACCGACCCCTAAACGGCCCCGTGAAATGAAGAAAGTTTTACTCTGTTGTTGGTGGGATTCTGACGGCATGCTCTATTACGAATTTCTGCCAACCAACACCACAATACAGGCAGAGATTTATTCTGCACAACCGCAAAAGGTGGCTAAAATTATGAAACAGAAAAGGCGTAAACGTCTTCAAGTTCGGCTTCTCCATGACAATGCTCGACCCCACCTCGCTAAGATGACACAAGGAACTATTTCGCAGCTAGGATGGGAAGTTCTACCACACCCACCGTATTCACCAGACTTAGCACCTACCGACTATCGCCTGTTTCGAGCTTTGATGAACTATTTACGGGATAAAAAATTTGATGATCTGTCAGATCTCAAAAATACATTGGACGACTTTCTTAATTCACGATCAAAAGAATTCTGGTCTGCGGGCGTGGAAAGTCTACCAGAGCGTTGGGCAAGAGTTGTAGATGCAGAGGGAGCCTACATTACTGAATAATCGTTTATTGTTAAAATAAAATATTTTTCTTTTTTACTCGTGTTATGTGTTGCAAGATTTTTGTACCAACCCAATATATAGAATGATTTCATTAGGATATAATTTCATTTGAAGGATAATGTAGATATTCAGGAAACAGAAGAGCTTTTTCAAATAAAATAATATGTTATTAAAATCAATCACAAACCGGTGCGATGGTCTAGTGGTTAGCGTGCTCGCCACTAAACCAGCGGACCGGGAGGTCCCGGGTTCGAATCCCGGTCGCGTACATTTCGTCGTGAAATGTTTTTCTTCGGCATTTCGCGGCGAAATAAGACTAGTTCCACGACCGGGGGGCAAACTCGATGACCGGCTGTATTTGGTATAGGTTTTCCGCAGTTTCTTTATACCCATGACAGAAAATGTCATGATGAATATAATACGGAGGGGGAAGTCGGCTGCGGCCGCAAAAGGGGGGGACAGAGGGAAAGATGGAGAAAAAAGGAGTAAACAGTAGAGGAAAGAACGGTCACATAATGTGGGGAAGAATAGGTAACAAACGCGAAAAGCGTTGTACCTAAGGAAAAACCAATAAAAAAAAATCAATCACATTTTCCAATATTTCATAGTATTGAAAGAATCTCGTATATCGGTGGCACTCCGTAGCAGCACATTTATTGGGATCAACCAATATATTTTTTTGATTCAATGGTTTTTTTTCTCAGTGTATATTTGGATTAATTCAGAAAATATAATAATTTGAACACAGTTATTTACAGGTGAATACGGGAATACCGTCTGTCTCTTTCTACCCCCTTATCGCAGGCGCCGCGTAGTGGCTATATAGGCCCTTAAACGCGATGATTAAGGGTACCTTCCCGCACCACTGAAATTCACCTTCATTTCAAGACCTGTAAATAAGACCATGATATTGAGACTGTATTCCCACTTGTTTGCTCGCAGCTCGCACGTTCATACAAATTATATTTACTGAAGCGATCCAAATATATTAAAATACTTGTACTTAAGATTGCCACCATGAGAAAGCCGTGCGCGGTCCCAAAATGCAAAACGGGGTTTAAATCTGTTAAGGAAAAATGCTCCGTCTTCAAAGTGCCCCGAAGGGGGGTTGCACCCCCGGACCCCACGCACTCACGTAGCAAATACCTGTCAGGTGCGTCACAGCTTCCACGTACATAGCATCTTCCCAATAGAGAAGCTCGGCAAAAATGGTGTACTATATTAAAGTAGAACTTCTTGAGCAGGGGAATAACGTGAAAATGTTGTGCAACGAAAAACAGAAATAAGAGAGGCTTAAATAGTTAGGGAGAGAGAGTATGATAAAATTAAGATATTGCACCCATGAGCCAATAACAATTTTTGAATTGTGGCGTATTTCCAATTACCGCTAAAAGCACTCATAATTCCCTAAGGAAGTTGAGACCAAAAATTTTTATTCTTGAAATTCTCATTATTTTGGTTCAAGTATCAAGAATCAACGGTCAAAGCTTGGCGCCTCGGATATAGGACTATCCCCATAATAAATTCATTGATAGTCTTAACGCATGGACAACCTTAGTTTTTTCTGATTTCTCCATCTTGACTTTTGTCTATCGTGTAATACCTTATACATAAGCACACACGGTTATGATTTATTAATGCGCACGCACAGTGCGCGGTATCACGCTAACCTCTCCCCTACTCGCAGTACAGCCTTATCGGCCACAAGTGGAGATCATTTTTAGCGAACCACCCACACCACCGTCGTGTCAAGACCTGTATGTAAGTCCGTGGCCTGAACTCTTTTGCGAGGATGGTAGGAAAAAACATTCCTGGAGATGCGATGTTTAATAGTGCTAGGTTTCGACACATGCGTCGCCCTTATCGAATTGATCCTATCGATTAGGCCTCCGAAGTAACTTGCATAGTGGCGCCGCGCAACGGCTGCAGATGGCAAAACTTGGATTGGTGCGTGCCGGTTAAGTCAAACCGGCACAAACACGGAAGAGCTAGGCTTGAGCAAGCATCATCGATTGTAGATCTCACATTGTGAATGGAATGTGCCTGTAAATAAAATAAAATAGTGTGATGGAACTAATAACGATTACTTGCGGATTTCAATATATCCTCATGACTTCCTTTCGCCCTAAAAGCATATCTATAGGTATGTGACGAAGAGAATGTTAATGAAATTCCGTACATTGGCTGCACACAATTCTTTTTCTGCCGCACAACAAAATTTCTGTTTAAATTATTGTTTGCATCGGAAATTTATATAAAGGATGTAATATAGGCAGAAAATTTTCGATAATCATCATGTATCGGAAGTTCGCGAAATTGTTGCTGGTGAGAAAAGGACTGTGGTGGGAACAGTTTTTCCTCAAACATGCGTCAACAATCCCAAATATGACGTGAAACGCTGTTTTTACAACGTAAACGTCACACGCGATGCTGTCATTCACGCAAACACCTGATTAAAATGGCGACCGGCATACTGCACGAGCAGACGAAAACCAATCCAAGTTGTGCCAAAACTCGCCGCAAGGGCTGCGCCACTAGAGTTACTTCGGAAGCCTATAGTAAGAGGCTGGTCCACTCGGCTAGAGTGGGCATTGTGTAGCGTCGAGACGACTCGCCGTCGCGTTATAAACCCCGCTACTTTTATTAATGTTGCAAGTCTGAGTTAAATCTTGAGAAAAGGTAAGGCGGCTCATTTTTTGTGTTGAATGATGTAATAAAAGTTTTATGCTGCTGTTATTGATGCGTTGATGAAACTCTGTCGGAGATCGGGTTACATGACTCTTGAGTGTGTTGTAAACACCAGGCCGGTTCATTCAGGGACTAAGGGGAAAACAAGGACAAAGATCCAAGAGCCCTGACGAGGCACCTAGGAATGGACAACGAAGAGGCTGTCTTCAAACCCCGAGGAGAAGGCTCGCGATCATCTTAAAGTTTCGCCTATATTGTTGAATCTATCGGTCAACCGACGTATTGTGAAATTCTGGCCATCCGAAGAGATTATGTCAATTAGAACTATCGCTGTAAAATCCTAAAACTCTAGCTCTTATTATTTTTCCTTTGAAACATGCCACGTTGCCGCTTAAGGGGGGTGAGGTTTTTTCTTAAAGGAAAGATTTCTTTGCCATTTTTGAGACTTACGGTAGGTTTTACTACTACTTTTGGATGTTACATGGTATTTTTTTATTAACCTTTAAAAATGGCGGAGGTATGGTGTGGTTTTATAAACTGCATTTTCAAAACTGGCGTCACGTGTAGCTAAAAAACTAATCGACCGATTCTGATGAAATTTGGTATAAATCTTTCTAACCTTATTGTCTACACTATGACCCCGAATGTTTTTGAAAATTAAAAAAAAGTATTTTCTATTGCTAAATTTAACTATTTTATTCGCAAAATACAATCTTTTTGTTTCAAAGCGTACCGTTTCAACGATTTTCAACATTTGTCACGTTTTCTTGGTTCATATTGTGCATGACTGTTAATTAAAAAAATATTTTCGTTGGTTTTTTTTTTCAGATTAATCCCGCCGACCTACGTATCACGCCGTCTGACAACATCCGCCGCAACCCGTTTAGAATACTGTGCCGTACTTCCGCCGTTTTTGAAGACTAATAATAAATAAAATCACCATGTAACAGCCAAAAGTAGTAATAAAACGTACTCCAAGTCTCAAAATATGTGAATAAATCTTTCCTTTAAAAAAAATCATGAAAATGAGCAATTTTTTCCTCGCCGAAAAGTATCTTCCCCCTTAATGCACTAATAATGGCATTTGTATCCTACATTCTTGGGTTACAGTTCATATATCACTAGGCTTTTTTTTGTAATCTCGGTGAGGTTACGAGTATGAACTGCTGAATTAAATAAAAACATCGCATACATATATGGTTCCTCAAATTGACGCTAGTAGAGAGAAAAGGGGAGGGCTGTATCGTAAGTGAGGCTAGGCGAAAAAAATTGGCGTAGCCAATTTGGCCAAGGGGGCAGGGTTTCACCCCAGAAATCTCCGTTCACCCTAGAAAAAATAGATCCAAAATAATTCAATTGAAACAATCGATTAATTTATTTGTTTCACCCACACGAACGTAAGTGAATAATGTAATAAGACATGGACTATTTATTTCGTCGTAATTTCGTAACTTGTACAAAAAGTAGCCATTTCCCGAGTCGAAATTTGCATCGTATTTTGCCCCTCCAGATCCTCACAGTAGTAGGAGATAAAGGCAGTAAAGTAGCTTCGTATTCAATATAAACTGAGCTCCTACTTAGGACTTAGAACGGGAACAAATTTCCCTTTTCTCCTCTTGCAGACGCTAAGGAGGACGTCGATTGGCACACGTATATACGCACACACATACACTCTATTACGCAAATAGAGATACATATGGCTGAATACGCGCATACGTAGACACACGTATATACCCGCACACATACATGCTAAGCGTACACCAACACACGTATACTAGTACCTATACGTATGCATGCGTGCCTGCTATAGGGATCCGCGTATACATGCATACGTGAGGGCAATTCCTATCAAAATTATTGTAACTGTTTGGCCAAGATCCATTTCTTCCACTTTGGAGAGTTACTGGAGCTGCGGGGGTAAGTTTGAAGCAAATGCGTAAGGTTCGCTGGGTGGTGATAATGGAAAGGCCGTTGGAAAAGTACGCCTCTACGTCGAACGCGCGGTCCTACCTAGTCCAACGCATGATGGTTACTGAAAACTATCAGACCTCCTCTTTCGAATGCGTCCATCCCCATCCTCGTTTCGTCGAAACAGCCAAATGAGCGATAGGTCCAAACGCAATCAAAAGAGGAGCTGCAATGACTTCAGCTAGGTTAGGTAGGAGTATAAGGACCTATGAAGGAGGTAAGCAGCAAAGGAAGAGCATGTTAGGACCCATAGTAGGACTTCTAGCAGCAAAAGAGGAGCTGCAACGAATTCAGCTAGGTTAGGTAGGAGTATAAGGGCCGATGGAGGAGGTAAGCAGCAAAGGAAGAGCATGTTAGGAGCCCATAGTAGGACTTCTAGTAGTAAACAGACTTAAGTGAGGCTGACATAGGATCAAAGGCCTTTAAAATAGGTTGAAAATTTCGACTCGGCTTCATAAGATAAATTAAATATAGATATTCAAATTCCATATTTAAGATAACTGTGAGCAAAAGCAATACATTTGATTCGCCGGCCGATACACAACCAGAATAATACTGGAAGATCAACATTTACGACTAAGTAATAGATAATATCATTGTAAATCTGAAACGCCGATTTGAGAACCTACCGGTAGCTCATGCAGTTGACGCATCTTTGAAATTGAATATGAAGAACGGAGAGGATTTCATCAATGATAGTTTAAAATGATACGTCTGCCTTAGAAGCTGAAGCAATGGTTATGAAAAACATACTTCCATTTAAAAATGATGAAATTAATGGTACATATTTAGGAAAGCATATTTAAAAAGGGGTACTGCCCTATCGTATATAAACTTTTCCAATAGTACTCCCAATGAGCTCCACCGACGAGGAGTTTTTCCGCTATGAGGCGGATGAAAACGTGGCTTAGGAAAACAATGCTTCAGAACGATTCTCTTATATGTCACTGCTAAAAATAGAGAATTACCTTTTTTTAATACCACTAAAAAATTCTTGGTCCGATTTGCAGAAAAAAATAGAAACCTAAGACTCATTTAATTGGGTACTTACTGAAAATAAATTTTGGCGACTGGTAACTGGATTAAGAGTGATGAATAATTAGTTGATTATTTTTCAAGGTATTGCAAGAGTTTGACGTTAATGTTAACATGGACATGTCATTAAAGTTTCATACTTTATGTGCGATACGTTAATATTGACTATTATGTGAATTTTATTTAAAAAAAGATGATTATGAACAAAACCACTTTTTTTGCCGGGCCGGCCGCATAGATCGCTGCCGGCCTATACACCAATGCAAAAACCGCGACGGACGTGGTCCTGCCAGCGACCTTGAGGCGACACTTTTCATGACGTTTATGAGCGCTGCCAACAGCCACTTGTTGTAGTCTCCAGATACGTAGACGTCAAACGCGTCTCATAATATAAGTGAAGTGAAGCTGAAACAATTGTAAAAACAATTTTAAAAAACACCATCATCCATTGCCAGGCTCATGGACTAACAAAAGCGGCCTATAATTAGGAGGCACCTCCAGTATCTCCCTAATACATTTTTAAAAAAATCATTGATCCAATATCATTAGTGTTATTGAATTAAAATTTCGTTGATGCAATTGTAAAATTGTTGGTGTAAATAATCGGATTTATTAGTTCAAACAAAACGCTATTGACTTTAGTAGCGTGATAAAATTAAAAGTTTTTTTTTTCGTTCAAAAGATATATTGTTAGCCGAGAACAATATACTATTGAAACTATCTAAAAAATGATCGCGAACAAATTTTATAGTTTTGAATGAATTTGCTGCAATGAACAAAAAAAGCGTTTCAATTCATAGCATGAATATTGTTGATTCGAGTACACAAGAAAAATTGAACTTCGATCGTTTGATTCAGATAACATTTCTATTGAGTAAATATGTTATTTTATTTTTTCACCATATCCGATATTGATTGTCAAGTACATTATTCGTTAAAATATTAATATTTTATTGTGATTGAAAAATATTAAGCAAATGTCTGAATTGGTTAAGAACTTATGCTTAAATAGAATTTGTTTATTGCGCATTTGGTTAAAAAAATTCAACCAAATCGTAGCCGAGCGCCACCGAAATTATAGGTGTGAGGAAACCCGTAGTTCTCGGAGTAACCGCTAGAAGCCGCACGCGCACTCGTTTCTCGTAAGCGTAGCGCGAACCGAAAATCTACTTAAACGCCGGAGAAACTCTAAAGAGTATCGCTTCTTGTAGTATCATCACAGTGTAGTATCTGTTCTTATCAGTTGAATATCTGATATTCTCTCCATGGATATTCCATTGGATGTCTGATATTCTCTCCACTATTATTGTGGATCATTCTAATGCTCACTTTTTTATAAAACGCATTCGATCAAACACTTTATTGTGATAATTCTATGCTATTCTAAAGAACTGCATGCGATTTTTCAAATATTTTCAGCAATTCTCGTGAGTGTACATTTATTTGAGCCAACAATCAAGAAATGTTTGCAAGTGCACATGGAATCATATTAAAAACATGACTTCTCGAGTTAACAAATATATTCTTTTGATTGCAATGAACATTTATTTCATCGAATATTATATTTTTGTCTACCAGAGTTGTTGCTACAGATGACACCTGTACTTTGTGGCAAAAAAGTACCATTATTTCGGATCCATATTCTTGATATTTCAATCATGATACAGAATTGTCTCTATCTCATACTAGTTGCATGATATTACACTTTTGATTTTGTACGGAGTACGAAAATGATACATCTCATGGTATATTCGTTTCGATGTAGTAAATAAATAATTCATTCTATTGATTATATTTTTGTACGAAATAAAAAATGTTGTAGCAACCGCTTAATTATTTCATCCATAAATCTACGGATTGTATATAGAATGATTTCAATAGAATATAATTTTATCTGAAGGATAATGTAGATATTCCGAGAACAGAAGAGATTTTCAAATAAAATAATATGTTGTTTAAATCAATCACATTTTCCAATATTTTATAGTATTGTAACAATCTCATATATCGGTGCCACTCCGCGTTCTGACATTTATTTGGATCAACCAATATATTTTTTTGATTCAATTGGTTTTTTCTCAGTGTACTGCAGTGTCAAAAAATCATTCAAAATGAACGCCAGTGAGGCCATCTTGAGGGGGCACTTCTCATGACTGGACTTCCGTCTAATGCGCCCAGCATTACATGCTCTCTTCTGACTTACTTACATTATTACTTACTCATTGGGTGGAACCCCACTCCTACAAGTTTACATACGGGACGAAACACGCGGTTCGGACTCCTGCAATCTAGTTTCCATAATTTCTATCCTACCATACGAGATTTGTCGTATTGAGTTGTTATCCGCCAAAGCGGATGGCCTCTCCACTGAGCTACTTAAAACACCAATTACCGAATGCCAACTATTAAAATACCGATTTCAGAGTATCGATAATACAAAGAGAATGTTTGAAGAAATAAAAAACTGATTTAAAAATACCAACCATTATTATTTGTCCGCAGATCATTACGAAGATACGCTACTGGTTATTGTATTAGAGAGAACATGATCCGTGCATGTGATCGCGAGCTACACGTAGTAGCGTTCTCGAGATTCTTGTCTGCGGAAAGAAACACCGCACGATTAATCGAAGGATCGTGGTTTGTGTATAGTCGTGAGTTTAAACTGCGGCCTAACCTAATCAGTCTTATATCGTCTCGAGTATCGTTACGCGCGTCGTTATGATTGACGCGTACCAGTCTCTTTGCGGCCAACTTTTTTACCGCTCGTAATCCCCGAGTAGTACATTGGGTGTATCATGATTTGCGCGAGCGTTTATAGGCACACCTCTCACCCACTGTTACCGCGGGAGATTGTGGCCAATATCGGGAGCAAGAGCGAGAGAGGTGAGGAAGAGGGAGAGGGACCCTTATCTTGATAATCAAGTCGGGCGCTAATTGTTGGTATATCGATTGGCAATTGACGGCAACGTCTATCGTCGTGATCGATTAATTGTGTGTGTGTGTGTGCGCGTTTGTGTGCGTGTGTGTGCGTGCGCGTTTGTGTGTGTGTGTGTGTGTGTGTGTGTGTGTGTGTGTGTGTGTGTGTGTGCGTGTGCGTTGGTGTGTGTGCGTGTGCGCGTTTGTGTGTGCGTGTGTGCGCGTGCGTGTGTGTGCGAGCGTGCGCGCGCGCGCGCGCGCGCGCGCGTGTGTGTGTGTGTGTGTGTGTGTGTGTGTGTGTGTGTGTGTGTGTGTGTGTGTGTGTGGATTCTACAAGTAATCATGATTCCACGCTCTTAATGCATTGTCGATCCAACTAGTCGTACGTTTTCTCATGATTTGTACTATAAATCAACTCGCGCGTAGTTTATCGTGCGAATTGCAGGGACCATTATAAATTCTACGCCCGTGTGTGGCGTTGCTCGTTGCGGAATACAATTCCCGGCTCAATTTGTTCGGATGACGTTGAAAAGCATTGAAAAAACGTAAAGTGAAAACAAAATATCTTCATTTAACCCTAGAACAGTACACTTCCGCACCCGATCACTACAATGGTGGTTTCAACTGCATGGATATTTTCTCATGAATGAAACGCAAAATTTTCGTTGAAGGATCATTGAGAATTTGAAAAAGTCGGATAAAGTCCGATTTTGCAACAATTTGTTATAAGAAAAACGAGTTTTTCGGAGGAGTTTTTAACAAATGCATGATTTTCGTAGGAAATTCATATGTTCTGTCGTTTTTCATATTTGCAAATTTGTTTGGCGTCTTTTTGAAAAAGAAGATTGACACTTTTGATAAAAATTTGACATTTAAGTCCGCTCCAAAAAGTATAATTATTTGGAAGGATGAAAGTAAGGCTTTTTTACATCAGCAAAATGCAAGTATTTCTTTGTAAATTCATAACACTTTGAATTTCTGACCTTTTTTTATTGTTTCTAGTGACATTGTGAATAAATGGGGTGCCACTATTTCAAACAAAAATACGTGGTCTATAATGAAAAATAAATAACTATTGTACAGCGCCAAAAGAGGTTTTTTTTCAATAAGTGAATCTCGTAGCTTCGAAGATTGTATCTCGAGCTAATTCTGTTACGCAGGGATATAGATGCGTTGAAATTATACATGTTTTTAAAATTTTATTTTATTTTATAACATTTCTCACTTATATACCGAAATTGAACGTATTATAGGATATTTTGTCAAATTACCTCGCAAATGAATATTTAAATCATAAAATAGTATTATAAGTCACCTATATTCACATATTTACACAGCTCTACGTCAACAGAGAGACAAAACTTCTGTGGTCGAAAAGTTTCGTAAACGGCATACATGGGCGTGAGCAACCCTGTGCGAACTTTAGTGCATCGTACTAGACACCTAGCGTCGCACTGTCGGTTGAAACCTATTGTACTGTTGAAGGGAGACCTCAAACCGAATATATATATGTACTGGGAAACAAACCCTTACAGCCTCCCTGCTAAGAGAACCACGCGACGGAAAAAAGGCGTAGGTGTACGGCATCCAGTGCACCATTCTAGGGTTAACCGCAAAACAAGCCATTAATTCCTTCTTCGAGAGAATTCGTTTAGGTATAACGTGCCTGCATGAGCTTGGGTTCCAAAAGACAGGTTGGTTTTCAATATTGCTTTCTGATGACAGGGTCGGGATTTTACCCCTATTAGTACATAGACTTGCCAATTTTGAGTTTGTTTTATTGAAAATATTGATAAACAATGAGTTATTATTATTCAAACATGGTGGCACCGTTACTGCATGGTCAATCGGTGCAGATCGTTCCGGCAACTAGGGTGATATGAAATGAAAAATATACTTTAATACAATAATAAAACTTTTGTATTACCGAATAGTTTTTTGAAATTTTGGGAATTACGAAAATGGCAAGGTGCCGAAAAAAGATCGATTTTTTCGATACTTCCTGCAGATACGTTTTCGTAAAACGCGTCTCGCAATAAAAATCAGGTAAAGCTGAAGAAACGGTAAAAGGGATTTTGAAAGCACTATGATATGGAATAACAAAAGGAGGTAAGGATTAGAAGGTACTTTCAGTATCTCCTTAAGGTAGTACATGCATGAACCTCCTCATTAAAAAAAAATTGATTTTTTTGTATGCTATAGTAGAGACATAAAAAATGATGTCCGCGAAAACTCTGCAGGCCTTACCGCCTAAATAAAATAGTAATTAATTCACGAAATCAATGCATTTAACCTGCACCATGTAGGGAATCTGTGAGGATCGAACTTTGGAACGGAAATAATAATAGTTCCCGATTAGATCACAGGTATGCGAAAAGCAAAGAATAACAAGAAAACTGTCGCAATCACGTATGTTCCATAAAAAATATACGTTACGGGACATTTCGAGCAGATTTCATCGATTCAATCGACTCATTTTTGTGTTCGCTAGCCGCGTCTGCCATCTCTCGTTACAATATGCACATTACACATACGGTAAACAAATACGTGCTTGACATGTATCGAAAGCACCTCAATACAGCGTTGACACGGATATTGCCAGAATAATGAAATGGCGACCTTTGACAGCTCAAGTCAAATCTGATTGCGATTTTAATTCACTTATCAAACTATAATACAAACAGTTATCACATGCACTTCTCAAATAATTCTTTTCTGTATCGTGTTTATTATTATACCAAAATACGTTATATTTTGCGTTTTTCAGATTCGACAATTTATAGATTTTCTGTTGACTAGTCAATCCGCTAGTACTACCCTGAGAAAAAAACCAATTGAATCAACAAATATATTGGTTGATCCAAATAAATGTGCTGCTGCGGAGTGCCACCGATATATGAGATTGTTGCAATACTATAAAATATTGGAAAATGTGATTGATTTAAATAACATATTATTTGATTTGAAAAAGTTCTTCTGTTCTATGAATATCTACATTATCCTTCAAATAAAATTATATTCCATTGAAATCATTCTATATACAATCCGTAGATGTATGGATGAAATAATTAAGCGGTTGCTGCAACATTTTTTATTTCGTACAAAAATATAATCAATAATATTTATTATTTCTTTACTGCATCGAAACGAATATGCCAATCTTAAATAAAAAGTGAGTATTAGAATGATCATCCACGATGATAGCGGAGAGAATATCAGATATCCAATGGAATATCCATGGACAGGATATCAGATATTCAACTCATAAGATACTACACTTTGATCTTAGCCACAGGCCAAGAAGCGATACTCTTTAGAGTTTCTCCGGCGTTTAAGTAGATTTTAGCTTCGCGCAACGTTTACGAGAAACGAGCGCGCGTGCGGCTTCTAGCGGTTACTCCGAGAACTACGGGTTTCCTCACACCTATAGTTTCGGTGGTGCTCGGCCATGATTTGGTTGAATTTTTTTAACCAAATGCGCAAGAAACAAATTTTATTTTCGCATAATTTTTTAACCAATTCAGACATTTGCTCAATATTTTTCAATCAAAGTAAAATGTTAATATTTTAACGAATAATGTACTTGGAAATCAATATCGGATAAGGTGAAAAAAAATAAACACTTTTGCTGAATAGAAATTTTATCTGAATCAAACGAGCGAAATTCAATTTTTCTTGTTTACTCGAATCAACAATATTCATGTTATGAATTGAAAGGCTTTTTTTGTTCGTTGCAGAACATGCATTCAAAACTATATAATTTGTTCGCGATCATTTTTTAGATAGTTTCAATAATATATTGTTCTCAGCTAACAATGTAGCTTTGAATGAAAAAAAAAACTTAATTTTATCATTTTATTAAAGTCTATAACGTTTTGTTTGGACTAATAAATCCGATTATTTACACCACAAATTTTACAATTGAATCAACGAAATTTCATTCAGTAACACCAATGACATTGGATCAATGATTTTTTTTCAGTGTACCTTATGCTACACTGACGGCAAATAATTCAAATAAGGCGCCAGTGAGCGGCCGTCTTGACGTAGCACTTCTTATGACTGGACTTCCGTCTAATTCGTTTAGTTTCTCTCTGTTTCTCTAAGCTTTCTGGTGTTTACTGATTCCGTAAGATTTCAAGCTCGCGTAATATGATTGAGAACGCCACTTTTCTCCGCTAGAGGTCGGGCCATCGGCAAGCGTTGTCTCGAGAAAGCTCGAAGTCTTTCCGGGCATTTCGCGTACTCTGTGACCTCGGTCCTCCGTCATTTCCGTCAGCTTGGTAACGACTCGGATGTGTATATCTACCGTAAAATCTCGAAGAGTACGTGCAATGTTTTTCTAACCGAGAGAAACACAAGTCGTGAAGGATTTGACCCATCGCGATCTTGACGATTCTTTCACGCCGTGAAATGCACATAATATATATATATATATATATATATATATATATATATATATATATATATATATATACGCGAACTTTTGTGACGTTCAGCCCCAGGCGTCTCGATATCCGGTGTCGAGGTCTTGTGAGAATGCTCGTGAAGAATATCTCCGACGCGGTTCAATTCTCGGTTACAGCACATGCAAGTCTATGTTGGAAGTGACGTTTGTGAAGACCGGGTTAATTAACGTATCTGAACACCGAGTCATCGAGGGTGACTCGGTGAACGCGAACCAGAAGAAAAATGGCTGCGGGTCAGTAGTTCCGGTGTTTTGCAAATGGCGGCATACGCATCGCCTTCACGAGCGAAACACATCGTTTTTTTATTATTGCGATGTTGAATAAGTTCGCGTTGTTTTTTTCGTGATAATTAATGCTTTATTTCCAAAAAAACATTCCTAATGCTTTCAAACGTTTCGAAACTGTTCTGTGATCGACTCCCAATGATTCTACAAGTTCAGCTAGGGTCTGACATGAGTCTTCATGAAGTAATGCCTTCCATTCAACACATAGAAATCATTATTTTTTAAGAGTCTAAACCAATCTTTGCATATTGTTTCCGATAGAACATGGTCGCCGTAAATCTCTATATATGTTGACGAAAGTCCTTCCACCTCGATTCGCCATCGTGCTCGGCAATTGAACATTTTTGGATATTGTGTTGCACGCATAACCATCATGTATGTACCTTATATTATTAGGTGTACAACTTCGTTCGGTCCATTTTCAAAAGATGGCTCTAGGTGCTATAAATGGTTAACGGCAACAGCTGATTTTCGCTGTATCGTGAAGTATAAACATCTCTTAACCAAATATCGTTTACAGACCTTTGAGTTTTGCGCATCAAGTCTAATTTTGACTGCGGTGAAAATGTCGAATTTCGTCCCAAATAAGCACCATTTGCGGGAAGTGTTGATTTTCTGTTTCAATTGGAAGAAAAGTGCAGCTGAAGCCCACCGAATGCTTGTGGGACCATCACGGGAGACTTCTACAGGCAACAATTGATCCGTTCAAAGCGAGCTATACCCGAAAAACGTCCAGAATATGCGACCAGACACGAGTCCAAAATCTTTCAACATGACAACCCTCGGCCTCACGTTGCTATTGTGGTTAAAAACTATTTATAAAATAGCGGGTAGGAAATTCTGGCTCACCCGCCTTATAGCCTAGACCTTGCCCCTTTCGACTACCATTGGTTTCGATCGATGCAAATCGCTTTGACTGGAATACACTTCACGGCCCAACAGGGTATCAAAAATTGGCTCGATTCATTCTTGACTGCAAAAGATGAACGCTTCTTCCGCGACGGAATTCATAAATTACCAGAAAGATGGGGAAAAGTAGTGGCTAGCGATAGACAATATTTTGATTAATGTATGAATTCATGTTATCATTCAAATAAGTGCGTATTTTAAGCAAAAAAACGGACCGAATTAAGTTGTACACCCAATAAAATAAAAATATTCGTACTTTTCAAATAAATAATACGCTTTATTAATAAATTAAAATTTCAGGTCAATTTGAGATACCATTTAATAGTTCTTATGGATGCGTTGCCATCTTAAACTACACACACGCAGTTCTTGTAACGCCATCTGTTGGAAAACAGCGAGAACTTATTCAACGTCCTAATACCAATAATAGATCACTAATAATAAATACTACTAATACCAATAATAGATCACTAATAATAAATACTAATTACAAATTACAATGCTAATAATAGTCCATAAGAACTATTAAATGGTGAGACACCATTTAATAGTTCTTATGGATGTGTTGCCATCTTAAAATACACGCACGCAGTTCTTGTAACGCCATCTGTTGGAAAACAGCGAGAACTTATTCAACGTCCTAATACCAATAATAGATCATTAATAATAAATACGTCCTAATACCAATAATAGATCACTAATAATAAATACTAATTTCAAATTACAATACTAATAATAAATACTAATAATAAATTACAATACTAATAATAAATCACTGTTATTTCATTGTCGAGAAAAGAATAATTCGTCTAAAAAAAGACATCATATAATCCTTTTGCAAAAGCAGCATGAATTTTTAAGAAAATTCTAAGCGCTTTGGTACTTTCTCGACGGGACGTCACCAGTCGTTGGCATAGTTGCCATTATTGTCGTTATGTACGGTGATTACAAGGAGCGTATAAATACGTGTTGCTGTACTTTCCATGGCGCATTGCTTATCTGCAGTGTCGATCTCGAGAATTTCCGTATCTACCTGTCCGATCGTTTCTTATTAATAATCCTCGCCACGTTTATATCGCATCTTTGATGTAAAATGTCGATCGATAATGAAGTGTGTAAAGGCGTGGACGAGAAGTTGACAGATAGCACGTGTACACATATAAACGGCTCTGCGAAGCACACCTGACGCTAATAGCCGTACGAGCAAGACCCTCATCGCGCTCTGTCCCTCCCAGACATCGCGCGTGCGCGCTCTCCCCCCCCCCCCCTTTTCTCAGCATCGCGCTTGCGGTCGTTCAAGGCACGAGGAGTTATAAAAGATTATACGCTGTAAACGCGGGAGATTCTGCACCGACCAGTATTTCCGGTTGGATGACGAGATCCACGAGCCGTACATAAAATGAATTTCGATTTTTTACTGCAATTACATCGTACATCGTAAAAGAATTTAAGAAAAAAAACAGTATCTCTACAAATAATACTTTTTATTTATTTTCATGCCTATAATACTTTCCTTATCGTCGTATTTTTTTGTATTTTTATCATCGAACCCATTACTTCATATTACTCACGTGTCAAGCGGCTCTTGAGCGGCTAATACGTGGGTCGGTGACTGCTTAGCTGCGCGAAGAAGTTTTACCGAGTTTCCGATCGCAACATAATGGAAATTCCGTAAAATATAGTCGCTTGTATCGGCACAGGGTTTTTCACAGTTTCCCTACGCCCTCGTGCAGACGGGATGCGCAATAGTACAAATAGGCAGAATGGCTGTGGGTAACACTTGGGGGGTCCCCTCGAAACTGGACTCAAACTGGGTTAAAAACATTAGGCGGTCAAAGTCGTTCTAGTTCACCCATTTAGATATGTATAATCGATACTGGCCTTGAACAACTTTGACCCCCGATGTTTTTTATGCGGCTTGAGTGGCTCCACAAGATGGTTGAAAAAAAAGTACGATTCTATTTACAAAAGTGGAGTTGACCTTGACATAGCTTCAGCGCCACCACCGATAAAAAAAATAGGGTGGTCTAGTATGACGGCCTTATCGAACACTGAAATTTTTGTCTGAAACATTTTTGGATATGATCAATAGTTTGAGTGATATTGTTCTGTAACACTTTATGTGCCTCACCCGGTATCCTTCTCCCTTTGTACCCTAATTTTTATTTCCTCCCTACATAAAACTTTTCCCTATGTAACCCAATTTTTATTCTCAAGTAGATTGGGCAGAAGGAAGATACATTGCCCTTTATCCAGTTCTGCTGGATGTCCTGTTCCATTTTTCATTTAACTCCTTTTAGCGCCTTGCGATTAGGGAAGGCGCTAAAAGAAGCAGTTTAACGGAACGCAGGGTAATAACTCTGCGCTCCCCTCCTTCCCATAGCAGGTCTATTACTCTCTCGTCTCCAACTTAGTTCATTGCGTTGGCTGATCCTTTTCCCCACCTCGATGGGTTTCTATTTTTAATTCCCCTTATTTTTTTTCTTGAACATATTTTTGGCCGTCTTCCATTTGGTCCTCTTCCATTTTAGTGATTTCTAAGATATCATTTCTCGCCCTTCTTCTTGTCTCTATTTCGACACTTCGCTTCCACGATTCCAGTTTCCGGAGATAATCCGGGGTGTTTCTTGCCAACGCCACTGCCATTTTTATAAATGTACCCTGTAGTTTTGTCCATGATTTCTCTTCTTTTCCACTCCCACAGCTCTATCTCATAGAAGATCCCCGCCTTAACCATTGAGTCCATGAGTTGCAATCGATGCTTTAGCTTGCTACCGCGTGCCCTCTTCATTATTCCCGATACTGAGTTTATTGCTTTACGCGCTTTTCCTCCAAGGCTCGTCAGATGTTTTCTAGATGCGTTTTTCGTGGAGAACCAATATCCCAAATATTTATATTCGTTAACGATTTCTATCTTCTCTTCCTTGAATGTAGAGACCTTTCGCTTCTTCCTCCCTCCTTTCCTGGGTATTATTACTTTTGGTTTTTTCACATTGACCGCCATGTTTTTTTCTCCACGTAGCGCTCCATGTTTCAATCGTTGCGCGTAGCCCTGCCGCTTCTTCTGCTACCCGAGTAGAAATCCGGCTGCAATAACGACCTGATCAGGCATCCTGATTTCGTTATCCACCTTGATCAGGACTTTTTATCAAGCCCTGATCATTTTTGAAACACAATCCCTGACTTCGGCCTCATCAGGATAAAAGATCAAGGCCTGATCAGGGTAAAAACATCAAGGCCTGATCAGGGTACAAAATCGAGGCCTGATTAGCGTAAAAAATCAAGGCCTGCTCAGAGTAAAAAACCAAGGCCTGATCAGAGCTTCATTTTCTTAAGGCTTCATCAATGTGAAAAATCGTGGCCTACTCAGGATGATGAAATGAAGACCTTCTCAGGAAGTGCTATTTATTCCTGAAATAAAAAGTACCACGAATATTCAAAATATAAAAAGGCACGAAATTATAAAGAAAGCCTTAAATAAAGGAGAAAACGAAATCAAATAAAAATTAAATAAAATAAAAAATGAATCAAATGAAAATTAAATTAAATAAAGAATATTTAGTTGGCCTACGCTGTCCACTACGATGAATGTGATGTAATCGGTGCACGTTAGCCCAGACAGCGTAGGCCATCCGATAAATATGATGCCATCGGTGCAGGTTAGCCCGGACAGCGTAGGCCAACCAAATAGTGGTAATTTGACAGCATAGTACCGTTCAGTGAATGTAATGTCTATTCGAAGTTCATTGCGAATGGACTAACCTGCACTGATGGCATTACGTTCACTGAACTGAACTACGCTGTCAACTTATCATAATTTGTTTGATCTATGCTGTACGGGCCAACCTGCACCGATGGCATCACATTCATCGGTGCACCGTAGGCCAACCGAACGATGATAAGTTGAGTGTGTAGTACAGTTCAGTAAATGCAATGTACATTCGAAATGCATTTCGAATGGGCCAATGGCATTATGTTTACTGAACTAAACTACGCTGTTCACTTGCTATTATTTGTTTGGCCTATCCTGTCCGGGTTCACCTGCATATCATTATTTTATAGTCATATGTTAATATACAGTCATAAATTTAAAATAAATTCAGTCATGGATATAAACTAGTTTATACTTATAGATATAAGCATTTTTAAAGTGTAATGAAAAAAATTAATTGTTTACTAACTTATGTATATGTTCGTGCTGCTCTCGGGTATCTCTAGCATTTGACAAGATGAGGTTAGGCACGTGTTTAGGGCCAACCTGTACAAGTCCAGTTACTTGACCATCACCTGATGCTAGCCGGGTCAGGCGAATTGACGTAAGCCGGTAAATCCCGTTGCTTAACCACAACTCAAAGCTGGCTGGATCAGGCAACTAGAGGAGACTGTACATGCAGTTGCTTGACTATGACCTGACACCAGCCGGATCAGGCTACATAAGACATACCTTAAGTAAGGCCTCCGTGCTACAACGTGATCAGGCCTGGATCAAATATCAGCCCAGCCTGACAATACTTCTACTCGGGTATTAAAGCCACGGCGTCAGCATATTTAAGGGTGTATAGTCCCTCCTTCCTTTGTCCTTTCCCATTCATCATTCACATCGTACAATACCCGATTGAATAGTAGCGAACTTAATGGACAACCTCCTCTTTTGCTTTCAAAACTTTCCGACGTTCCTTCTCCCGTGATCACCTCTTTATCAGTTTTCTCGTATATGCATGTAATAATGCATAACTGTGCCCCTGACTCCTCTTTGCCAGACCTTATGTAGCATAATGCCCCTATGAACTTTGTCAAAAGCTGCCTTGAAGTCCACAAATGCTACATACATCTTTCCCCCTTTCTTTTTCAGCCTATTGTTTATTAGCGAATTTAAAATGGAAATATGATCCCTCGTTCCTCTTTTCGGCTAGAATTCCGCCTGGCTTTCCTATAGTATTCTTCCTTTTTCACCCAATCTCTCAACCTATTTGTCGTGACACCGGTAAGAATTTTGTAACCAATATCAAGTAGTGCAAACGCCTGGTAAATGCTCACAATGCTGTCATCTCCCGTTTTGAGGATTGGGTAAATTCTGGCAGTCTGCCAGCCCCTTGGAAGTCTTCCTGCTTCCCAACCTCTGTTCAAAATCCCTCTTTATTCTTCTCGCTCTTTAAAGGTGGACCTTTTATAAACTTGGCTGTTACACCATCCTCCCCTGCTGCCTTTTTGTTTTTTAGTTTCTTAGTTGTCTTATTCAGTTCATCTCTGCTAATTTCGTTATCCAACTTCTCCTCTGTTGAGTCCTCCGTTTTTCTGTATATAACTCTCAATATATATATATATATATATATATATATATATATATATATATATAAGAATGGATACTTTCGATTGAACTCCATCTGCGTGCGTGCGAGATCGCCCTTGTGTAAGTCGTGATTGCCTCGTGGACCTTGCGTTTACGCTTAACGACTATTTAATCCCCGTTTATATTCGAAAAAAAAACATATCAGAGCACCTGGGAATCTCGCTGGACCACTTAATCTGAATTCTGGAATAAACCGAATGTCCAGACACAAAGAGAGAGAGAGAGAGTGGTTTGTCTCTACGATTGACATTTTCTCGCACACATATACATACATGCTCTTCCCCATGGGACATTGCGCTAACCTCCAGGAATCGTGCCGCGAGAGAGCGCCCCTACGGAGTCGTTTTCCACCTATCCCCCCCCCCCCCTCCTCCCGCAACGCTGTCCTCTCTCTCTGGCTCTCCATAAAAGCAATTAATGAGAGCAATTATTACATTATTTCTAAGAAATTAACTGTCTATATACGGTCAAGAGTGCATGGCATTCGGCAGGACAACGAGATTCTCTCGATTTGGCATTGAGCACAGAAAAGTGAGTGTGACGAGATATTCTTTTTCTTTTTATTTCGATCCCGACATCGATATAGCGTAAAACGACACGGGACTTCCAAGTTTCCCTAGGCGCGGCGCTGCCTGTTCTCGTGTCACGTGATACGTTGTTTTTTTGCCCGTTTGCATCGCGCGACAGCGAGAGCCAGTTCGGACTCGAATTGCCCTTAACACCCGTACCCTGTTTGAAAGACTACTGAACGAGAATAAAGCTTAATTGGCGTGCTCGTGCTGCAATTACAGAACTTTTTTTTAAATTCCAACAATATAACTAATGACGGAGTGCGTACGGGGAACGAGCAGTTGTACAGAAGTCGCTTATTATTGGAGGAAACGGTTTTACAAGAATCTCGAATGAGGCTGGATGTATTTGTGACGAGGATCGACGTAACGATTTTGCAACGAATTGTAAATGATCTAAGTAACGCGAAAATCGTCCATTCTGTGACTACTTAATTGGAGAGGAAGTTGGATTGTTATTTTCATTACTTTATCAGTGTTATTTAACACTCAGGATTTGCGGCATTTTCCGATAATGTTTACGAAAAGAACGGTCGTAGCAGTAAAGTTTTGTCGCTCACGCTTTTCAAAATTCACATCCAGGTGGCGCCCGTGACACACGCACCGTGTTGTGTGACAATAAACAAAACGTAAATCGTAGGTTAATAAGCCGGGTGATTCATCCAGATCGACTGTTTAACGCAATATTTACTGTAAGAAACTGCTTCGGTTGATTTGGCGAGATTTTGAGGGTGTTTTGTACTTCGAGCTGCCCAAACGTGCTGAGACTATCACGGCTGAACGCTGTAAGCACCAAATGCAGCGGTTGAGTGACGAAAATGAGGGCAAGCGACCGTACACAGGCAAAGGACCTAGGCCGGTCAGATTGCCTGCATGGCCATGCCAAACCACACACAGCATAAAGGATTAGAGACGCTTTAGATTCGTTCCACTGGGAATTTTAGCGTACGAATTTACATTCACCAGACTTGGCTCCGTTGGATTTTCACTTTTTCCGATCGCTCCAACATCATTTGGTCCATAGCCACTTCAAAACGTTTGATGAAGTAAGAAATTCGACTACCGACTTTATCGAATCACAACCACCAAGGAATTCGCAACCTGCCTGGCATGCGAGGAAAATTTGTAGAAGCAAACCAAGATTACTTTCCTTATCAAAATGTACCTTGATTTTAGTAAATAAATCATTATTTTAATGAAAAAAACACCGAGAATTTATTGCTATACTTAATGAATTTTGCAGTTATGTAGGTTAGAGTAGAGGAGTCCAAACTCCATATGGGAAGCTATGGAGACTAGACACACTCAGCACTTCAACTCGTCCCCAAAATTGCGAATACTAAGGATGGCGTCTGCGGTGTTTCGAAGGTAATATGCTATATATATTTCGTATACATGGAAAGTTTCGGATCCGATTGTAGGACACGTCAAGATGAGATACAGGAGCCCAAGCTCGGCATTTCAACTCGTTTCCAAAATTGCGAATACTAAAAGTTGCGCAGCAGTCTTTTGAAGGTAATATGCTAATATGTTTCGTATGTACAGTTGCGTGCAAAAGTTTTGGGCCATCCTCTTTTCCAGGCATGTTGGATTGAAATACGACGGTGGGGAAAATAATTAACGAGTTATGACAACATGTATTCACTTATATTTGAAAACAATTAATTATATACATAAATATTCTTCTTGAATATTTATATTATGAATATAGACTTGAATAGAATATATGATTTTCGATCACTTTTTATTTAACGAGCGAGCAAAAGTCTTGGGCCACTTACTTGCGTGTGAAAAACATAAAAAAATGTTGTTTTAATAACAAAACGACATTCGATCTTCTTCACTTCACTCAGTACTTTGTTGCCATGTCCTTAGCACCCATAACCGCGGTTACATCAACGATGCATGGACGCTATTAATTGTGAGATCCGTTCTTGCGGCGAGTTTTTCCACTCATGTCGCTAATGATTGCACAATTCCGCCATGATGGAGTGATTTTTTGTTCGAACGTGATCTTTTCAGGTCTTGCCACAAATGCTCGATCGGATTTAAGTCCGGTGATTGCGATGGCCAGTCGAGGTGTACTTTGCGTCTTCGAATAAAATCTTTTACAATGCGTGAAGAATGTTTAGGGTCGTTATCGTGTTGAAAAGCCCAACCATGCCGCATCTTTTTCATTGCAAATGAATGCATATGGTCTTGCAATATATTTCTGTAGATTGTAGCGTCCATATTGCCTTGAATTTCTGCCAGCTGACCAACGCCGGCGTCCGAAAATGCTCCCAAAACATTAAGGGGCTATACCAGTGTGACACTTAAAATAAATCGATATTTTTTTTCCTTTTTCGACAGTTTATACTTTCAAGAATATCATTATCATTTATATAATTTATATCAATATCATTATATCTTGCAAAAATCGATAGTTAAATCTTTAAACGCGTTTTTCTCGAAATGAGATTTTCCAAATTTGCTGACATTGTAACTCAAAGAGCAATTATCCGATTGACCTGAAATTTGAACTGAGTACTCTTGAATATATGTCGCATCGCCATGGGAATGGCTTTTTCAACAGCGCTTTCGATTTCTTGACGATGTTTATGGAGAGTCAAGTGGTGGGCATCGAGTGACGAAAAGGCGTCAAGGCGTTCGGAGAAGAACCTACCCCGGTGGTAGTGCGTGGTGTATGATCCACGAGTGTGTTGTGTTGCATGGACGCCTAGAAGAAGTGGAGTGGGAGACGTATGCGTTTCGGGTCACGAAGTCACTCCTTCTCGGGTCATTGGGTCGAAAGGACTAATTTTCGAAAAGGCTCTGTGTATCACACCTCACTAGCACTGCTATCCGGTGATTATACTTTGTACCGAATATTTTATTGTATCGAAACACCAATAAATCGTGTAAGCCGTGTCACTGCGGCAGTCAGTGAGATAGACATTGTTCTCTAATTCATGAACGGAATTCCTGGCTCTCTCTATATTCTTGATATCTGACATATATTTATTTTACTATTTACTAGGATATTTTTGATTGGATGAAAATTGGCGATTTGGCATTGAAAAAACGACCATTTTATAGGCAAGAAAACAGACTTATTTCATAACTACGCCATTTTGTTAAATTTTGATGTTTTTCGAAAATCCTACGTCATTGTACAGGAAATACCTTCCAGTTTAACGACATTTTTTCCTTTTTCGGTTTCAGGTTCTCAATAGGCCGGAATCATGTCAGCAGTGGAGGAACTTTTTTTTGCGCCTCCGAAGGCAGCGCATAAGTCGTCTGGATCTCAATATTTTTATATGAAAAAAATATGCAATACAAGTCAAATATAGCCAAATATATTCTTAGTTTCCCGAAACATTTAATTGAGTGCTTTTCTTCCAAAATACTCCAAAATCACCCAAATTTTCAGCATTCACCCTTAATGCTTCCGCCACGGTGTTTTACGGTAGGAATTTGATCCCCCACGTTGAGTATGGTACCAGTTGGACGTCTCGCGTACTTCCGACCATCACTTCTACGTAATCGAAATTCGGATTTATCGGGAAAGAAGCACTTTCCGCCAATCTGATGCTGTTCAATTCTGATTTTTTTGCAAAATTCAATCTGGCCTTTTGATTCTTTCTACTGATGAGTGGCTCTTTTACATAAATACGTCCAATCAGTCCTACAGCCTTCAGACGTTGGGATACTGTACTCCGAAAAATTTCGGCACGATTTTCACTGAAAAATTCTCTCGAAATGCATGCTGCAGTTTTTCGTGGATCTAAACGCACTTCCTTTTTATAATTTTGTCAACGTATTCCGTAGTTTGTCGCGGTCTACCACTTCGGCTTCAGTCACATAACGAATTTCTTAATTTATATTGACGAATAATACGATTGACCGTACGTTTTCCAATGGATGAAGTGTTCGCCATATTGCGAGAACTCTTTCCTTCTGAAGAAAGTTTTAACACGATTTTACGGATCTCAATATTCGCGTGTTTCGCCATCGCGGCAGAAATAATACTGATTTTTCATTGTCATGCATGATACTTTTGCACATCGAAGAAACTCGTGCGACGCTGTACACAAATAATACGCCATACAAAAAAATAATATAACACGCTATTATTCAAACAATAGATCTCTTAAAAATTCGACATTATTAACGAGTTCAAGAATTCAATATTTTATCACTGTTCTAAAAAGAATCGGGTGTCCCGAAAGTTTGCACGCTACTGTCTATAGAATATTGGATCCGATTGTAGAACAGATGACTAACTTATCTAACCTTAATTGAAGTGTCAGTGCTATAATAAAATTTAAGATTAAGTGATACGCTTTTTGGTACGAATCCAGTATTGATGAAGCAGTATAATTTGTTCAGTGACTGCACGCAGTCGCTTAATTTTTTTATATTGAAAAATTCTTTTTTTTCGTCCCTACAATTGCTCTCGTGCTCTCTGCTGAATATCTGACCCGTTTTCGAATCTACGGTTGGTTTTGAGGAAAAAAGGCAGTGCTAAAATGGACCTTAAAGATAACTACCAAGATCATGTGAAGCTCAATTTAAATTTTTAAATCAAAGCAAACATTTTCTATGAGTTTTTTTTATACCTTATTTCGAAATTCTATTAAGGTAATCCTATCACTTTACACTAGTCATACCACTGATCATACTTGAGACTTGTATAATTTATATTTTTAACATATGCAAAAAAAATAATTTGTAATAACTAAAATTTTCCACGAGTAAACTGTTTAATGAATGTTCACTTTTAATTAGAAAAATGAAACAATAGTTATTCCAACAATTTACGCAGTATTTCTAGGTTTGATACATGGAGACCAGATCAAAGGAGTGGACACAGGATAGGAGAATACGTAGTCCCAGCGTACTGGAAATATGTTCTTTCAATAGTTCTATGTTCTGCCACTAGCGTCGCAAAGATCGGTAACATCCACCAATAGCAGTATATTATCGTTCATCGCTTGCGCAGCACAAAGCTCTTTCCCATTTCCATCATGGCCTCCTGTCATAATCGTAATTTATAAAGTGTCAAAAATCTCTTTAGACTTGGGGAATTTCTTTATTCAACGTTTCCTTCAATAAGCAAGGTAAATCATTCATTTTATTCTTATGTATATATGGAAATAAGTAAGGATTTATTAAACGAAGTAAAACTTAGAATTTGGAAAAAAATGAATTCAAGATGCTTTTGAAATATGCGGCACACGTCCGTTAGCAGTGTCTTTGATCTACATATATATATATATATATGACTTGGACGTTTTCGACCGCAGCGCCGCCACAAGAGGTACCGATTTCGTGTCCACTTCTAAAGCACGCTGTGTCCACTCCTTACTCTAGTCTCCATGGTTTGATATTTCGCAACCACGGTCTTACATACAGGTCTGGAAACGAAGCCAGATTTCAATGGAGTCGCGAGGCACCGTTACGAGCTTCACTTTTCATTCCGCTCGCCGTCACCGCCGTCGCTACTATCGGCGAGTACCTCCCACTCACGGTCTTCTGTTATCTCTCCCTTCGCCCCTTGCCTTGTCTTAGACCGTGCCCCGTGCCATTTATTACTCCATTTTTTTATGACAACGTTCTCGATAACCTCTGTTTGCGTCAACGAGCATTTGTAGTTTGAAAAATATTCATAAAGCTGGCGAAGGTGGACCGTTGTTTCAGGGCTTTCTAAACTGACGAACCAATAAATGTATTTGTATATTCAACATTCCATGTGTTGCGTATTTTTTTACTTTTGTCATCGAAAGAAACTCGGAATAAAATTCGAATAAAAATCCATTTCACTCGAAAAAGGTAAGAATTTTTATTTATTTTTTAAATTTTTATATTGGTCTTCTTCCAGCCATACAGGATCTTCCCCTTTTTACAAGCCCCACTTCTATTCTCTTCCACAATCCCCCGTCCTTATTCCACAATTCTTTCTCATCTACCTCTATTCCCCCTTCGCCCCCCACGAAAAAGGTAATGTGCATTTCGGATCATCGAGAAGAGTGAGAGAGACGGACGGAAGCTGTTCTGTCCTTGTCGCACACGTACACGCCGATAGCAATGCCACATAGTGGCGAAAATTGGAAACAAACGTGGGTTCGTTAACGGTGCCTACCCCCACCACGGTCGTTTCCAGACCTGTATGTAAGACCGTGTTCGCAACATTGGTTCTGTCTCCGTCTCTTTTTACTCAACCAGGCGAGTTTAACCTCCATGCTTTTCAACGTCGATCTGTCAAAACAATGTCAGGTGCGGGAAATATAAAGCATTGTATTCGGGCCACGACTGGTAAAAAGCGTGGAAAATTTGTGTCGGCGAAATATGTCGGTTAAAAATGAAATATGTGTGGAAATTCGAATGAGTGAGATGAGGTTAGGCTACAGTCAGCTATTGCCTTGCTGTCAGGTCTCTTTATCGTAGCAAGTGATAATAAATCCAATACTAAAAGATCAAATTAAACTTGACATTACATAAAAATTAGATCGATAAGCGTAATTTTTCTGAGAGCATTGGATTCCTACAAGTGTTAAGTGTGTGAATCTGATTATTTTTAAGAATCTGACGGATTCCCACTATTATATACACTTTTGTAACTACCGGAAATTGGGTTTTTGTATGTCGTCTCGGCATTGCTTCACAAAAATACGCAATTTTAATATTTTTTTCTGTATAATTAGGTCGATAACCGACCTTGGAATTTTACAGAGACAATTATTAATATAATTAGTAAAGCTCAAAAAAAATTATAAAAATCCTATGGATTGAAGCCTGGCGATAGGATTATCCTAAAACACGATTAACAAATATTTTTTTATCCATGCTTTGAATAAACATTTTTTCATTAGCTGTGCTCGTATTCGTCCGACAAAAGTATAAATTGCAGCACGTGTATCTCGAATAAAAAAATTTAGCCTACTAATTTAGCTCGCCCCAGCCGACGCAATAGCATGCATATTCGCAAATTAGTGGAAGTGGTGTCTTAAGGCGGTAGGCCACAGTAACGGGTATAGAATCATGTGCGAATTTAACAATTTTTTTCGTATGAAAAAGGGATTCACTCATAGAATTAATTACACATCATGAATATCAAGCTGTTAGAAAATATATATATATTTTTCGATGTACAAAATGGCCGACTACTCGAAACTTCTCGAAACAGCTTTTTTCCAATTGGCGTGACAAATAACTTACACAATTTTCACTCGATTTACTTGAAATTTAAGTTATGTTCCTAATTGCATTTGGCAGAGATTATACGGACGGAATTTCTGATTAATCGACAAATTTTCATTTTATGAGCAGTTTATGAGCAGTTATAACGAATTTTTTTCACTGAAAATTCATTTCTTAAGTTCAAATACCTACAACTTTTGAATAAAACAATATTTTTTAAATCCGTACGTACTTCTCTAGGTATTCTAATGTAGATTGACGGGAATTTTTATGCTAAATTTGATGCCGCGGAGCGCCAAAAAAAAAGATAACTAAAGAAAATATTATTTGCCGGCCATTTTGTACATCGAAAAAAAATGTATATATATATTTTCTAACAGCTTGATATTCATACTAAATAGATGTGTAATTCTTTTTATGAGTGAATCACATTTTCATACGAAAAAAATTTGTTTAATTCGCACATGATTTTATACCCGTTACTGTGGCCTAACGCCTCAACGGCGAAGTCAAATTCAAAAGATTAACGAGAGAAGTAGCGAGGATACAAATACCGCGTTCTTAGTGTCAATGAACGCGGCGAGTCCGCCGCCCTTCAAAACTGAACAGCGGCCTATTTCTCTGAATGAGAAATATTAGGATCTCAATCTCGCGGTGCCAGATCGACGCGAAACGACGAACGGACGTCGCGCTGCAATAAAAGCCTATCTCAAAGCGATTAGCGTATCCATAAGCCGGCAAATTTTTGTCACACCAGTTACTTAGATGTGCGTAACAGCAAGCAGCATGGGGAACCGCGTGAACGCTGTTAAACGATTACAAGCGTTGCCCATTAGCGCGAAACTTAATGAGGAGCCTGGGAGAACGCTCGAGGTGTGGATACACGTGGGACGTTAGTTTGAACATACGAGGGACCATTTTTCCGGGTTTAGGTGACTTCGCCCGTACGGCAATTCGCACTCTCTCTCTCTCTCGCTCTCTCTCTCTCTCTCTCTCTCTCTCGCTCTCTTTTGCTGGTCCACGAGAAAGGTCGACCGAGCTCGCCGCCACAAGATAAATAATCTTGGGTATCATGGCTACGAGAAAACACTGGTTACGTTTATGCGTGCTCCTTATTCGCTTTTTTCAGCCATTTGGACTTGGCACGAGTTGCGAAAAGTAACATTTCGTCCTGTGGTCAATTAAAAGTCAGAGTTTATTTTATCCCGCGGTAAAATGTGGGTATGCGACTTAGGCGCGAGCATCTGTTTGTTTTTTACGATACGCGTGAATCTGCGAATGCGCGGAGAACGAGGTACACATGAGCACATCGCAACCCTTTCCCATGATCCCTGAGAATAATCTTTAACGTTTGCGTTCATCTCGGGGCCGCGGTCAAGATTTCTCTCGTTCTCTTCCTCTCCCTTGATCTCTCTTCTCTCTTTTTCCCCCCTTGCTCGCGCCCCTTTCCCTGTGCTCCCTAGGCTCTATCAAGCATGGACTTAATTGCCCGCGACAATTAACGATGAAAATGTTACGTGGCTTTGACCCCATAAAGACTCGGCTGATATCACCTGTGAGACACGCTGTGCACGACGGATCGCGTAACGAGGTTACCATACGCTCGGTCTTTTTCCCTGTATTCTGACAAACTTAAACCCCTTGCGAGCAAAACAATTTTGTTTATCGTCTCGAGTTGACGCTAGTTAAAATCTTACGAATCCCCAGTACTCCTATCGAATTTACGTCCTTGGTGGTTTCTTTGGCGGATTTTAAAGTTAACGAGGGTCGAATGTTTTGCTGATGAATCTTAAGGGAAGGTTCTGCGTTTTTGGGCCAAGAAATGTTCGATTTTTCACCAATTTTCTATGCGAAAAGTATTAAATATAGGATGTTGATATTTGGTATGTTGACTAAGCGGTCTTTATTGAATATCAAAATATTTTTTAAAGTTTGACAAAACATGGTGCTGGGAGTGGGAGAAGTGCGCAGGCGATGACAATCTTCGCTTGTGGAAGTCCTAAGTCCCGGACAGGTAATCTGAAGCCAAAAAATCAACCATATTTTTACTTTGTACGATATTGTGTATACCTAGAATCAAGAAAAAAATTGAAAAATAAAAGGATAGTGAGTGATCGGAAGGAAGTTTGTTTTTTTCCCAAGAATTTTCGCAGTTTTTTGCTCACTATTTTTTTATTTTTCAATTTTTCTTCTTAATTCTAGGTCAACACAATATTGTACAAAGTAAAAATATGTTCGATTTTTTTGCTTCAGGTCACCTGTCCGGGACTTAGGACTGCCGCAAGCGAAGAATGTCATCACCCGCGCACCAACATACGTGGCTCCTTCCACTCCCACCACCATGATTTGTCAATCTTTAAAAAAGATTTTGATGTTCAATAAAGACCGCTTACAAGGAACATCCCTCAGGTGACACCCTTCGATTTTGTTGAAATTTGGATTTGTTATAAAGAACCGAAAAGTAAGCGATTCGTATTTTTTTTATCGGCGGAAAAACGGTTTTAAGGGGTGAAACCCCCCTCGAAAAAAGGCATCTCTAGGGGTGGTTCACCCCTTAATTTTTTTTTGCAATGTCATTATAATCGATTTTTCATTGCTTCGGATTAGAAAAATTTTCGTTTTTGTTTCATAAAAATCGGTCGACTCCTTGTATGTGAAACTGCTATATTACCCCTAGAGATGCCTTTTTTCGAGGGGTGGTTTCAACCCTTAAAACCGTTTTTCCGATATCTCATAACATATCCAAATTTCAACAAAATCGAAGGGTGTCATCTAAGGGATGTTCCTTGTTAGTCAACATACCAAATATCAACATTATTTATTTAATACTTTTCGCATAAAACGTTGGTGAAAAATCAAACATTTTTCGGCCCAACAAGGCAGAACCTTCCCTTAAAGGATAACACCACCCTAGCGGCAGAATCTAAGGCCTAACTTTGAGAATTAATTTTGGAAGTATGAAAAAAGGAATAGGATTTGTTTTGAGAGGGTTTATTTAACACGTATTAAAGTATTAAAAAAAAGACCTGGGACAAAAACCAAAAAATATTAGCATCTATATATTATTAGCTATGGGACTACATAGGGATTTTTTTAAATCAAATTTTGAAAAGATGGCACACTTTGAAATAAATAAATCTATTTTTTGCCAAAAAAATTATTAGTAAATTGTTTTTAAAAAGCAAGTTTATATTTCGTTTAAAAAAACGGCTACGTACTCCCATAGAGAATGTAATTATGAAGCTACTATCAAAATTTCAAATCGATCCATGCAAAGGTGTTCGGGTAATCCGACCACCCAGTTTGAAAAAAATGGTTTAAAAAAACGCATTTAAAAATGTACGAGGCGTTGCGGAAAAATCGATAATTGAAACTTAGAAAAACAAATCGCTACAGGACCAATCGCATATTGGTTTTATGACCCCAAAGTATTTTTAAAGCCGAAAAAATAGATTTTTCCAAAATCCTAGAGTGGTGTTATCCCTTAAGGCAGTATTGTTGCCTAAAGCGTCGTTTTGGAGATGATTTTGAGGATGGAATAACCTTTGAACTTTTCGAGGGTTTTTTCTGAAATTGGTTACACGTGTTTATCGTTCCTTCCGGAAAATGTACAAATTTTGAAAAAATAATTATCATGTACTTTTGTACGTTTGTTTACAACGGTGCCCGGAAAACGCCGCTAATCAGCGACCAGTATTGTGGACGTTGTATGAATATTTAAAAAAAACCCAAACATATTCTTAAACTGTAGGTGTGTTGTGGTTTCAGTATCAGATTCAGCAAAAAAATTAAAAATACCAAATGGCGGCAAGCTAATATTTGATTATCAATTCTTCCTATCTTTTTGACCATTCTGCTACCAACGTTGAGAAACATTCTAATAAGGTGTACGCCAAATCTGCACTCAATCGGCCGATTGGTTATCGAGATATCGTGGTTGCTATTTCGAAAAGCATAGTGTCGAGGAAAAACCCGTTTAAAGTTTGCTGCGTCTAGACCGCGCTCCCCAAGCGTAATCCTTATATTTTCTATAACACGGCTAATTTTATGAGTATCATTAAACGGCTTTCACTGACGTGTTCAGACAGGTCTGTAGACCAATAAAGTGAAAAAACGATTCTTTCTCATTTTTAGACCACAATACTGCCTTAAATGTCACTCGGCTTTTTGACATAAAAGTCGCTAACGCCAGTGTAGAAATTGAAGTCGGGGAAAAATACTGTTGCTCATCTGCCTTTCTTAGATAATATCAGGTCATGCTTAGATCTTCCAGCGTAGATCAGGTTCGCCATGTAACAGGTCTGAGGGCAGGCCCCGATCCGCCGTTTCCTTTCTCGGGAACTGATCAGGAATTGGCCGGGAAACGAGTGGGAAATTACGAGGAAAGTCATGGGAGAATCGGGAAATAACCAGAACTGAACAGGGAATCGATCAAAGTACTGGAAGGGCTTTTGGCGATATACTCGAGCTAAATAGATAGTATTAGGTGGTACTGATACTTATTATTTTACAGGTATCACAAAATTATAAGCATAAGTACATGCTGTAAGCTTGGACTTACGCATTAAGGGCAGGGTAGGGGTTTGCACTTTTGAAAAATCGATTTTTTTGCCTTTTCTTATAGTTAAACATTTCAAGAATATAATCCCAAAATGTCAAGTCGATCAGAGCAAAACTCTGGAAGTTATTGACTATTTAGTCCCGCTCCTCTAACACTGCAGCTTAGACTTCTCTAAACTTTAAACGCGTTTTTCTCGAAACCACTTTTTCAAAGTCCTTGTTCACTGCCATTTGAAAACTACATGACTGATTTATTTCAAACTTAGTACTACGCACTTTCTACATATAAGGTACCTCCCCCCAACGGTTAGTTTGAGATTTTTTTTACATTGAGAGAGGTTTTCCACCCCCAAAATGGCGGAATTTTTCGTGAAAAATAGCACTTTTCACTTTACATGACCACCAAAAATTTAGAAACGAAAAAAAAAATATCAAAGACCGTTGGGGGGAGGATTTGATGATACTGTGACTAAATTTTAATGATACTTGATTTCAGATAATTTTCTAGCTAAGATACAGTGAACACCGCAAATCGTGTTTTTCCAAAGGCGTTCTTGGAAAAGCTTTGTCACTTGTTTGTGGATATTTTCGCGTACAAATTTCACGGAATGTTCTTGAAATGACGCTTAACAATGTACAAAAGGTTTCAATAAATTTACTCTATCGATATAGATGAAAAAAAAATCGCAAAAAGTGTTTTTTTTTCACGCTGAAACCCCTATTCTTCCCTTAAGTAAGTAATTTAAGCATAGTATGTAAGCATAGCATGTAAGCATAACATGTAAGCATAGCATGTAAGCATAGCATGTAAGCATAGCATGTTAGCATAGCATATAAACATAGCATGTAAGCATAGCATATAAGCATAGCATGTAAGCATAGCATGTAAGCATAGCATGTAATTATAGCATATAAGCATAGCATATAAAAGCATAGCATGTTAGCATAGCATATAAGCATAGCATGTAAGCATAGCATATAAAAGCATAACATGTTAGCATAGCATATAAGCATAGCATGTAAGCATAGCATATAAGCTTAGCATGTAAGCATAGGATATAAGCATAGCATGTAAGCATAGCATATAAGCATAGCATGTAAGCATAGCATGTAAGCATAGCATATAAAAGCATAGCATGTAAGCATAGCATGTAAGCGTAACATATAAAAGCATAGCATGTAAGCATAGCATACAAAAGCATAGCATGTAAGCATAGCATATAAAAGCATAGCATGTAAGCATAGTATGTAAGAATAGCGCAACAACAGCTGGAACAACACCCGGTAATGAGGTACGTGGTACAACAACGGGTCGGAGTCTTATCGTTGTACGATGTTACAGTAAACTCTCCCTAACTCAACGCTCTGTAGTAGGCCATTTCCTCTCAATTCTCTAGTGGTAACACAACGAGCGAAGAAGCGTTACCCCCACTTTCCTTTATTTATGGAAAGGTGCGAGGGATGTAATCATAACCTCAATTTCAGTATTAAATTTCCCACTACGTAATTCCAAAAGTAATAAAGAACATGAACGAAAAAAGAAAATTGAAAAGTTTACCGCTATCAATTAAAAACGTTGCATACGAAAATATCGAGAACGGAATATCAGTTTCCGATAACGGAATCAACGGTTCGACACTGAAAAAAAAAACAGAAAGGAGCTTTAAATGAATGGACAAAAAAGTGTGACGATGTTTGCGTTACATGAGAAGAAAGTATAAGAACGTACGATCCAGTCAATGAAAATTTGGATAATGCAATGTGGATTTGGTTTACACAACAGAAAAATGCTGGCATTCCTCTCAGCGGTCCAGTTTTACGTGCTCATGCTTTGAAGTTCAACACTTTTGGGAAACAATATTTCATTATTATTTCGTCTAAAAACTATTCACCCTCGAACAATAATAAAGTATTCCAATCTGAAATAACCCAGTAAAAATAACATGTGACATTTGAACATTTATCCTAGCCTAACTATATCCCGACACACTACGTCGCTCAGTAGTTCGCGGTCTGGGACGCTCTCTAGTACCACGGAAACTCAGTCCCGAGAGCGTTGAGTTAGGGAGAGTTCACTGAGCTTGTAGTTGTAGCTTGGTTACAAGGTCGTGTAACCAAGCTACAACTACAAGCTATTTTTGAAAGGACAAGCTCTCGAAAATAAAGGAGATGCTTTTACAACTCCCATGGCTTCTTCTAGATTAGGCATTTATAAGATAGGACGCCGAATTTCTTCAACGAAACTGTACTCAGTTGCCAATATTGTTGACAAATGTATATTATTATCTGTTGAAGGAAGTAGATATGCTGTAACACTCTTGCATCTCGAATGATTGAGAAATGTAACGAACATATTGCAAATAAATATGTTCAATATATATATGTGAGATTAAATAGTCGGTACGCCAATGATATGAAATATATGTCGGCCCAGCATACACCGTTTACCAATACTGGGGAAGTACTTAACCCAAGACTCGGTAACCAAGACTGGCATGGTACTGTTGCCAATGCTAGGGCAGTACCTCCAGCCGAGAGTAAACCAACCTTGGTTACCAAGACTGGCACCGAACTAATAAAATTGTTTACCAATACTGGGGCAGTGCTTAACTCAAGACTCGGTAGCCAAGATTGGCATGGTACTGTGGCCAATGCTAGCGCAGTACCTCCAGCCTTGACTGAATCAACCTTGGTTACCAAGACTGGCACTGAACTAATAAAATTATTTACCAATACTGGGGAAGTACTTAACCCAAGCCTCGGTAACCAAGACTGGCATGGTACTATTGCCAATGCCGGGGCAGCACTTCCAGCCGAGACTCAACCAACCTCGGTTTCCAAGACTGGCACTGTACTAATAACATTATTTACCAATACTAGGACAGTGCTTAACCTAAGAATCGGTAATCGAGACCGGCTCGGTACTGAAATTTTAGTTGCCAGTGCTAGGGCAGTACATCCAACCAGCTTTAGTTACCAGGACTGGCGCCGCACTGATAAAATTGTTTACCAATACTGAGGCAGTATTTCACCCAAGACTGGGCAGCTAAGACGGGCGCGGCACTGATACGTTCAGTTGCCAGTACTGGCGTAGTACCTCCAGCCGAGACTCAACCATACGTGATAACCAGGACTGGCACCGTACTGATAACATTTTACCATTACTGGGCCAGTACTTCACCCAAGACTCAGTAACCCAGACTGGGACGGTACTGATACGTTCGGTTTCCAATACTGGGGCAGTACCGCCAACTGAGAGTCGGTCGCCAGGACTTGCACAACTCTGGGCCGTATTGGCAACTCTGGCGGAATACCGACATTCGCACATGGGGATGTGCTTCGCTAGAAGCCACCTAGCGTATTGTTGGCGAAATACATTCAGGGAATGTTTTCTCAGTCAGAACATTGATACTTCCTGACAAGGTAACAAGGCGTTAAAAAACCACGAACCACCTGCTTTACTTTTAGGCCGCATAAAATAATTTGGTTATTCGTGATGTTCAAATTAATAGTTATTGTAATACCGGTATATATAGTAAGTATTTTTATCCTCGTATGTTATCATTGATGAAAAAAATTCTTATAATGGTGAATAGAATTACAACAGAAGTATTAGTTTCATCCTAATCAATTCTAAATATCTTTGATGGGGTGAACAATAAAGCAGCTTTACACAGTTCAGTCATTACAAAGTCAGGATCCACTTTCCAGGAAATGTCAATGTTCTGGCCGGGTATACATTACGTGAAAGTGTACTTGCTCGCGATGTATCCCGGCCAGAACATTGTAATTTCCAAACATAGAGAGTAAGCCATAAAAACCGATTTTTAAATATTCCCCGTGTGTTACATGAGAAGGGCTGGTCAGGTGAATCAAACGAGTCAAGCTTGGTCAGGGCCCGACACAAAGTCGATAATGACTGGTCACATTTCTGCAAAGGCCGTCATCGTTGAAGCCCGCTCGAGGTTCTTTGTTCGCTGGAGTTGTAACGTCAATGATTGCAGCGGTTACATACCTCTAGCAATCTCAGGAGCTTTTGTTTTTACAGCTCATTATTATTTACTAAACTTTTATCTTTTTTATAATATATTTTATGAGATCTCAATTGGGGATGGAATTATGAGGATAAACATTGCCCGCTGTGTCAAGACACGTGGTTTCGAGATAATCGCACTCGATTATCTCGAAACCACGTGTCTTGACACAGCGGGATTGATATATTGAGTAACTTTTACACTATTGACTAGAATTTGCACTGCTAGCGTTCAAACGTTAGTCATTTACGGTTCACTATCGCATTTTTTGATTGGATGAACCATTTGTTGATAACAATGACTTCAACATGCTATTATTCAACAGAAAAATGAGGTTTTCTTTGGAGAAGCTGACATATTTCGTATTTTTCGAAATTTCGGGAAGTGAATCGTGAATCCATAGCCAGTTGAATATATTTGAGGAAAAAATTGTTTGTCTTCGTTCCAAATTACATTGGAGCCTGGTAAAGATCCCGCCGTTTCAGGCCTCGCCGCTGAAGGACTGCAACGCCAACTGCAGCACCACGAACATTTTGAAAGATTATCTTCCGAAAAAATTACATTGTGACCACAACCATCTATACAACATGTTGGAAAAAATTAATTTATTCCAACCAATGTGTTACTAGAAAATAACTCATCATTCCAACTCTTTAAATTGGGGTTCCAAAGAGGGAAGCCCAATTAACATTTAACAAGCCCGTTAACATCGGCTAAATTCACGATTTTCCACAAGAAACAGCGGTAACTTGTCCGGAATGTTTTCTTTCCTGAAAATCTTGAAACTTCTAGAAGCCACCGACATTGAATTATGATTGGCCATCTCTATTTATCGGTTAAGCACTCAACCCACTCACGAACTCACTGAAATCCTTTCCGCCGCGAGTTATTATTCCTCGTCGTCCACGACAAAGCTGACTGACATTCGCGATGCGAAATCGTTCTTACGGGCGTATGAAAGGGGCAAAAATGCAAATCAGATAATTCCTTTTGTCTGCGTGCGTACGTAATAATGCTGAAATATAAACGAGGAATTGGCCACACGTATCGTTGATTATTTTCAATGGAATCCGCGTGGGTACCGGATTTCTAGCACCTCGGGCCCGAACATTAGAAGGAGAAAAAACTCTTCTCTCTCTTTCTCCCTCTCTCTTCGCTTGGTATCGGATTCTGCCACCTGGGGCCCCGTTTCTGGTATGCGGGCAATGACGAGGAATAATAATTATTAATGCGTGCGCGATATCGTCTGTACGTATGCACCGACTGTGAAATGATGGGCATAAAAGAGCCGAGACGATGCTCTCGCAGTTTGCTGCGTCTCCTTTCACTCGTGCACAGCCGGGGAAAGATGCCTTGACATTTCGATTGCACGGATCATTTTATGTTTGTATATATATATCGCTCTTGTACAGGGTGTCCGTAATCAAGCGCGGCACCATCGTATCAAGTTTCACGACCGGAGATTATTAACCAATATGTTCTCATTTTTGCTCCTTCGTCTGTTCAAATGACAGTTCCGGGCTATAAATAATACCATCGCGCTACTGAACAATCATTATTCCACTTTTTCACGAGGCACCTTCTGAATAATCAAATATGCTTCCAGCTGAGATCGAGGCCAGATCGTTTTTCGATTCAAAAATTATTTTCAAAAAAGTCCAAAATGATGGTAGAAGGAAAACTAAGCGTAGAAAATACGTTTGGTTACCGGTGCTGCAGGTGCCGGAAATATGCTTCCAGCTGAGATAGAATGCAGTTCTTTTTTCGATGCAAAAATTATTTTCAAAAAACTACAAAATGATGATAGAAGAAAAACTACGTGTGAAAAATACGTTTGGTTGGACGGTGCTGCAGGTACGGTCGGGACACCTTGTGGTTGCCTGTATTTGTGGATCTTGTTTCGCGTGCACCGGGAAGCGTCATGATCGTTGCGGGTGCAGAGGGGGAGAAGCAGAGCCCACACGCAAGCATATTACTCGTGTGTTCGAAGTTGATCTCACATTAGGGAAGCTGGTGGTGAAAATCGTTAATGAGGCTCCCTAGCCTTCTTGTGAGAGATCGAAAACAATGCATTGCGATTCATGCTACGATGATGAGTCTTGCCTCCAGGCTTCGAATCATTTTATAGGCTTGGTCTTTAATAATTTTTCTCCACTTCAATTAATCCCATTATATTTACCAATATTTCATAGGTCATTCGTCATAATGTAACTTGCTCGCTTACACAGGCTTTTTCAATAAGGGCGGATAGATGTTGAAATGGAATAAAACAAGTTGTGTGTGAGGTATTAACGAAATTCTTTTTTTCATTTGAAAGGCCTATGTATGCCATTATGTATTGAATATAACATTGTTCAAATGTCCGCCGCGGTTTCTCACGGTGGCACGGATCCAAGTGGTCCAATTTTCAATTACTCTGCCGCATAAATCCGGCTGAATTTGAGCGATGGCCTGGGCTATGTTGATTTTAAGAGCATCGATCGATTGCGGCTTATTGGCATAGACCTGCGACTTGAAGAAACCCCACAAGAAAAAGTCTAGCGGGGTCAAATCACACGATCTTGGTGGCCAATTCACGTCACCTCTGCGAGAGATTACCATACCCTTAAATCGTTCATGCAGTATGTGCATCGTCCGTTGTGTGGCATGTAGCATCGTCCGGCTGGAACCACATGTCGTCTACGTCCATATCGTTCAATTTGGGCCAGAAGAAATCGGTTATCATCGTTCTGTAGCGTTCGCCATTGACGGTAACGGACTCACCAGCATCGTTTTAAAAAAAAGTACGGACCAATGACGCCGCCGACCCGAAATCCGCGCCAAACAGTAACTTTTTGTGGATGCATTGCCACCTGGTGAACCTCGTGTGGGTTGGCGTCGTCCCATGTACGGCAATTTTGCTTGTTAACGTAGGCGTTCATCCAAAAATGCGCCTCGTCGCAAAAGATGATTTATCGGCCAAAATTGGGGTCCTAACGAACACTCATGTTGATAATAAAGTTTTATCATTTGGACGTGCTGTTCAATCGTGTAACTTGCCTTGGTGATTTGGCATCAGTGACTGAATAATAAACAACATTAGACAGATGCCACCAAACTAACATGGCCGCCACAGGCCGCCAACATCTGCCCGCACCAATTGAAAAACCCTTCACAATTTCATCAGCAATTTTCCGATCGATTTTCATCGCATTACTTTTTTCGAACAGTTTCCCTCTTTATATTTATTTTTCAATTTATTCTTGTATTTGAATGTCGTTTTTTTCATTCTGTTCTGATGGCAAAACACTTCATGCGGCGCTCGATAAAAAATTCGAGTCGATAATTGATATTATTAAAATCATTCTTGCTTTTACGTTCACGTTTTTTACCTTTTTCGTTAGTGAACAAATTCATGAAGCGCTGCAGATTAATAATTCCGATCGATAACTTGCTGCAGTTGCCCCAATTGATGGATCTTTTTTAACTCGATCAGATCCAATGGTCGCAAGCATCGATACTTTTATACGTAGCGTTGCAGATCGAAACGATAATTCAATTCCATTGTGAATTTCGCTCGTGCTATTTATTCTCAATAATCGTGGTTGACCTGCCTTTCTACTCTTCTTGCAAGAAAAATAATACTTATAATCATAATGATGATAATAATTATTATTGGGGGAAAACGGCAGTCAGTCAAAGCCCATTGTATCGATTGTATTACTGTTAATAAAAAAAAAAGTTCTGAAAGGATAATCGATAAATAAAGATCCGTCAAATAATCGCGAATCATCTTTTCTCCCGGGACAATCGCACGACGATGGTGAAGCATAATAATCGAGGGCGCGATGATGGTCGCGACATTCCTTGGGAAAGGTGATATGCGCAGTGAGCGCGAGAGAGAGACTACGTGCGTGTATATATATATATATATATATATATATATATATATATATATATATATGCACGCAGACACACACACACACTTGTGTATAAGCGTGTGTTAGTATAAGTACAGTTTAAATTTTTATCGTGAGAAAGAGACCGCGACGGGAAAAGAAGCGCGAGAATAACGATCACTATCAAGAGCCTAATTTCTCCTCGCCGCGTATCGCAACGATCGGGCGATCTTACGGTCGGAATTCGACCTCGGACTCACGCACACGCCAAGAAGAATACATCACTCGTCTAGTAATCGCGATTTCTCGGTGTACCCGGGGACACTTGGAGACACTTCGGGATAACGGTCATGTGTTCTCGTCCGAGTTCATGCGCCAGGACGCCTGCTGTTCTTCATCCCCCGATTTCCACGATCGAAATCGGCGGGTTCCGTAAATGAGACCGAATGATTTTCCGGCGTTCTCTCATTCAAGGGGTCGGCATAAGCCGGGGCACAGAGCACAGGTGGGTTGCTAATATTTTTTTCTGATGACAGTATCGAGATGACGAGGTCGGGGTTATAAATACAATTAATACATAGTCTGGTCAATTTGGAGTTTTTTAAAATTGAATAATAATTATCAGCAATGGAGTTATTAATATTTAAACAAAGTGCCGCCGTTGCTGCGTGGCGTAAAGTGGCGAAAAGTAAATGTACTTTTAGGATAATAGTCAAAGGCGTCGCGAGCTAATGGGCGGGGGGGGGGTATATGGGGGAGAGAGAGAGGATGGAGGAAATATGAATTGAAGACATTTTAGAACCTTATATACATTTTTTCGAATATCTCCTCCCCCCCGACACCCTGAAAGGCTGCTCCCTTTACTTTTAAAATAAATAATACGTTTTAGGAATAAATTAAAATGTCAGGCCATTTTGCGGCACCCTTTAAAAATAAGAAGAGGTAGGAAAAAAGTTCGATTTCCGACAGAAAAAACCAATTTAATTATTTGTTATTAACAAATGGATAAACATATCATCTGGTCATATGATAAAGGATGGTATAAACTATGCGCTGGCGAATTTTAAGTGAATCGGACGGTAAGACGTAGTTTGAGGAAATCACAAAAGAAAAAAGAGTAAACCCTAGCAGAACGTTTCGCCGCTGCGCAGTGGGCGATTTGACCCTTCACAAACATCGTCATTACTCATCATAATTTTCTTTTCTTTTTACAAAATCTTTGTCGCAAATTAAAGTTAACGCCTTTGCCTACAATACTATCGAATAAAAACCGTATATTTAAAAAAAATCGTGCTTATGCAGACCCCTTAAGTGTAAATCGTTACACATCCGGAAAAATACCCATCATATATTATTTGTTTGTATTTTGGCTCCACGATTGAATGAAAATTTATTTAACAGTAAATTATCCATGTTGTTCAGGCCTTATAATTTAATGAAAATTCATTTAACCGTAAATTATACATGTTGTTTATGCCTCTGTCGAAAATAAATGTGCCCATGATAACTGCCCTATGGTCTCATGGATCTAAAAAATCGAACAAGATTTTCAACTTGTAATGTTTTTTTTATAATCTGTCGAGCTAAGTATTGGAATTTCGAAGAAGAAAAGTGAAGTTTTCACATTTCGAACTCAAAATATTTATTTCGAGTTAAATTTGGCGCATTTAATGTTTATAAAAAATGTTCTAAATTTAAAAATGTATGAAAAGCATTAAAAAACTATTTAAGGGGTCTGCTCACTTAAAACGCTAAAAAAACGGCTCATTCCATGAATTTTTTTGATAGGTTTACATTATAGAAATTGATATAAAAGTTGTTACACTTAATAAATACACTTTCGAAATACATTTAAAAAGTTTTTAAATGTATTCATGTAACCCAAACAAACTTCAAACGCGTTTTTCTAGAAACAACGTTTTTCGACGGCTTGTTGACAAAATCTTCGAAACTACTGAACCGATCCTTATGAAATTTTAACGACGCATTCTTTACAACTATAGCTATAGTGCATATCAAGAATTTTAAAAAATTGTCATATTTACTTATTGTTTTTGCCAAAAACGGTGAAATAAACACGTTTTTTTGTTTGTTTGCTTTTGTGTTTTTGTTTTGTTTTGTTTTTTTCGAAAAATGTCCACCATTGTGTTATTTTTGCATATATCAAGAATCGTATGATTTGCGCCATAAGCCAATAACATACTGAATTTAAAATCGGTTGATTTTTTTGTTTTGAATGATCCATCTCCGAAATTTCATCAAAAGTGCAGATCTACAATTTTTTAGGACATTTTTTAACTACCATTTTCGTCTATAAACAGTGACTTAAAGTGAGAAGACCCTGACTTTTTTAGCGTCTAAAGTCAGAAGACTGTCCAAGTTACCGTGCAAACCGTCTCAAAAATTCCCTGCTTGATATTTTCTAATACATACATTTTTAATGACGCGTAAAAGAGTTGATGATAATCAACAAAGAAATGAATGTTCTGAAAATGCTGCCGATACGTAACCCCTACAAAACCTAGAACCCGTATGGGCGCCTTCCCACAATCAGCGGATCTCTACGTTTTTTGCCGGCCCGAGTTCTCTCGTAAATGATGTGGATTCGCTTGACCACAATTGGCGCACGGATCTCGTGTACCGTAGAGCTTATATAAGGCCGAAAATTGTTAGTTTCGAGTGTATTGCCGACGAGAAGAGAGAACGAGGTTCGGGACGAAAAGGATATGCATACATTATTATAACATATACGCACATGTGTGCTTACCACTTCGACGATCTTCGCGGTAAAGTATTTTCGCTTGCACCGTTAATATTTTCTACCGAAACGGGACAGGCAAAATATTTGCTTTACGGTTGCTGCGCGTGTTTCCCCCTTATTAAAATGCAGCGTAATAAGGAGGCCACTTTAAAATCGTTTTTGCGGGGTCACTGTCGTCAAACTTGCGGCTACATGTTTAGCCTCTCATACACACACACACACACACACACACACACACACACACACACACACACACATTAGGGTGGCCCTTGATATGGGTAAAAAAAATTGATCGCGCCGCCCTCCAAGACGGTTCCAAATAATAAAAAAACCCCTAATAAAAAGTTCGCCCTTTTCTTCGCGTACCAAATAAATCATTTCGAAAACGCTTTTTGAATTTTATTGAGTGCAACGCCGTCAAAAGTTGTCGTGACCATTCTCGCCCGATGATCGAGAAAACATAAACGGGACCTTCAGGTCCCTGCCTTTCTTGTTGCATTTTCCCGAGATCGAAGTCTGCATCCTCGAAATGCAACGAAAATTAATTCATATATTTTCATTTCCCTATTTTAACTCTTATCCAAAATCATGTTCTGCAGATTTTGGAAATCTGCAGATGAGGTTCCCTTAAAAAGATTCCGCAACTTCCGAAGCTTGATCTGCCGAACGAAATTTGGGGAATAAAGAAAAAGTATTTTTTATTCTGTTCCAGTGATGCAAACTTCAACTTCATGCCTTTTCAGACAAAGCAAATCTCTCTCTCGCGCGCGATTGGAGCAGCAGCAAAATCATTGTACCGAATCTACAGCCGGTGTATGCCGAACCTCCGCAACCCCGAGCTCGCAGCATACATAAAATGCTCTAACCATCTTTGATAAAGGGACTAAAGGTTATCTAGCTAACGAATGACTGTGATGGAAGGTTGCGAGCTCGTCTCTGGCCGTGCGAATCCCTCGACGAGACCTCGACTCTAACCCACACACGTACATACATTTCAGGCCGTGGTGTGTCGAGGTCCACGCGGCCATACACCACCACCGTTATTTATACGAAATAATACGTCTGTTACGCTCTCCTATTCGTTCACTCACGTTGCTCGGCTCAGAGATTGAAGTGAGTGGAACTCGCGCTACGGAAGTCTACTCGTTGCGAAAGAAAACAAAACGAAATGAGAAATGAAGGAAGCAGAAAAAAATAAACACAACGCGAGATGAGGGCATGTTGTAAGTCAAGCTGTATCTTCAATCAGCACTCTATTATCTGGGCACCAGCTGCAAAACTCTTCACCGATAAGCACACCTGCATAGTACGAGCCTCACCTTCGCACATATACACTCCGTTTGCGCGAGTATAGGAAAGGTGCAACTCAACTGCTGCGCCTCTAGTGGTCAAAATTCGAAGCTTTTGTAGGCCGTGTAAAGTAATCGAACTTTAAAAGTGCGTGTTATTTCCGAATAATTTCGCTGTATTTTCTAACTATCCGTCAAGTAGAAAGGTATTGGTATACAGCTATCGAAATAACGTTTATGAGAAGTGATTTAGCTATATATATATATATATATATATATATATATATATATATATATATATATATATCATTTAGAAAAGTAAGAACATTGTATTAAGGTTAGAATCATTTAAATTCATTTTCAACATTTGCGTTATACATGTAAGCAAGATGAAAATAACATGGTGCATCAAAGGATGTAAAAATACTGCAAAACATGCTGGAGTTGGTGATAGAAAAAATAAGTTTTATTCTTTTTCGCCGGAGAATCTTTACGCTCCTTGAAAGCACAACAAACGTCAACAGTAGGTAGCGGAAATAAGACAAAAAATACGTAAGCAGACAAATTGATTTGCAAAACAATGTAATTTCTTAACAATATCATCTTTCACCCTATTTCATTTAAATTCGTATCAATTAATAACAAGATTGTTCGTTTCAAACTTCAACTGATATAAAACTCTTTTAGCTTGCACGACGAAAAATAGCAACTATCAGCGAATAGCCGAATATGTAGTGCTAATTTATTTTTATCCGGAGCATGCAGAGAAATTGGTGTAACAAACTACAGCACACATGCTTGCAGCTTTCACTCAATCCTGCAACACATTGACACCACACGTCATTAATATTTCCATTGTCATCCAGCTGAAGAATACATTCGAAAGTTGTCACTGTAAACTTAATATATATAATTTTCTCCTAATAATAAAAAAAAACGATATATACTGATAACGAAGCATTGTATTTTTTATTCACTTTTGTTTGTGCCACAACTCTAGAGGTTATGTGAACTTTTTTCGTACTAAATATTTTGTCTCCTCGACGTCGGTGACATGGTCAGCCATGCACAATTGCTTGCCACGTTCTTCTACGCTTGTACAAAACGTTTGATGCATATGAATGAAAAACCAAACTTATAGCTATAGGGTGTCTCAAAATTATTTGACATGAAAAGTGTATTAATAAAACGTATCATTTATTTAAAATGTCCGCATATTTTTATTTTAATGTAACATACAAACATAGAGGTTATGTGTGGAACACAATATACGATAAATGGCAGCCTCGTTCCTGTTTGCAAACGTTCACTCTTTTGACGAAATTTTCAATAACATTTTGGAATAATTGCGGACTAATTTCATTAATGGTGTATCCAATCGCTCCCTTGAGCTCCGGAATGGTCTGTGGATCATTGGCATACACTTTTCCTTTCAGAAAGCCCCAAAGAAACAAGTCCAATGTCGTCAAATCGCACGATCATGGTGCGCAATTCACATCGCCGCGGCGCGCGATAACACGACCATGAAACTTGGTCTGCAATATATATGTAGTAACAATGCAGCAAATAATAATTTGTATACATTGTGTAATTCTGCATGACTAAACTTCAATACTTCTTGATGCCAGTTGTCAAAGATTAGTGCGCTATGTTCGCCGCATGAAAAATGGCGCGCAATTTAAAATGTCAGGTCGTTTTGAGACACCCTTTACATGCATTTTGCTATAAATGCTTATATTACCTACAAAAGCTACAAAAGCTACCTAGCTTTTGATTTATAACGGCAGAGGCGCCACGTGTACTGTCGACCTGCCCTCTATCAATTTTGCCCCTTCCCTTTAAAACACACTTTTTTAAAATGAATTTGCACGAAAATATAAAGCAACGGAGCTACAGAGTATTATAACACTAACTAATAATAATGATAGTAGTAGAAATAATAATGAGGATGATAACGAATATGAAAAAACTAATTCAACCTTACTTTTTTACTTTAGTTTCTTTCAGTACTATAATTATGGTAGATTTTCATATTTATTTTAATTGAGCCTATTAGGCTAAATCAGTTTATTTGTTTCAGTCATATTTATTTCAAGTAATTATCAACCCCGTTCATCTTCTTGCGAAACAACCCAGAGGTGTAAACGATACACCATTCCCATTACCAGCGTTGCGAGGCTGCGTCAATGCGGAGCTCACTTGACCGATACTAATTTACAAACGACCGTGTCCCGCGTGTCGAATAAAGAGCTGCTCACATACTCCATCATCTCAGGAAGATTGAATAAAGAAGAAAAAAGTTCTGGCACATACTTCACATTGTTCGAGTCGTTCGTGTACTCGTCTGGTCCGTCGCTCTGCACGAGGAAATTCCGTACTGGATTTATCGGCGGGGATAAAATGTGCGCGAAACGAATAGGCTAATGGGGACTACTCGAATGCTCGTGCAACGATGGTGAGCAAATCTTGCGCACGACGAGCTCGTGAGAAGGGGAAAAAAGGTTCCTTCGCGCATCGTAACTTCTCGATGGATCTGTAACGTGCTCGTCCGTGTGTATATTGAATATTATCGGCGAACATCTTCGTTTTCCTTTCTCGATAAATTGTGGAACCCCGCGAAGTCGCCTGGTGAGCGTGAAACAAGATCGTCTCATAAGTGTGTGTATGTGTGTGTACGTATCTCTTTATATGCAGATAATGAAAGTTAGGATGTAAAAAAGCTTCGGTACAACGAATTTCCATTCACCGCGATCCCGAACAGCCGTGCGTCTGTAAACATCGAAAGCGTCGAAAGATTTACATCGCGTCGCTTCTTGTACGGTCTACTTCTCGTCCTCGAACGCATTCCCCCACCGCACGGTGGCGGTATCATCGATAACCCTTTCTCGTTCGCTCTCCAGCCGCGAGTTGGCCGCCTCATCGATTCTCACCTGCGCACATTATCGAGCAAATTCACTCCCCTCGAGCTCGGACAGGTTGCACTATCCGATATCGTACAGTTATTGGTCACCAGGAAGAGTTACAGTCGACGCAAATTGCTCATCGCGTTCAATCAATCTCACTAAACTTTAGTGCAACGATTCGCCACCAGAGGGCGATTGATCGATGAACATGTCAGTCGAGCGACGCAGTGCTGTTATTCGACCCTACGTGGCGTTATCTTCAGCGCAGTGTGACGGTTCCACATTTCGCCGCTACGCGACTACCGTGGTTCTAGCATTCTCGCAAGCGTTGCAATGGGTCTGTTCGTTTTAGCTACACTTCCACAAATTACAGTAATAAACAAAATCCACAGGTGTAGGAGTGTAGAAATGTGTAGCTAAAACGAACATACCCGACATATATCCCGTCTCTCTAGTATTCATCACCCAGCGCGTCTCGAGCCGGATGAAGTGGCATAACCCTACTCAGGAAGACTAGAGGTAAGGAGTACAAACGCCTGTGGCGAGCCCGATCCAAAAGCGTCCGTGAAACTGTGGATTTTAGTAGTTAGTGTTTTCACGGCGTGCGTCGCTAGTGCATGACCGCACCGAAGTGAACTAAGCGACAAGAATACAACCGACGTCATGTGTCATCGATGATTCCCGCTCGTCGTCCGTGTTGGCATAAAGCGTGTTCGGGCTAACCAATTGTGCGAATTGTGTTAGATGTAAAAAAAAAATCATTGTCTCGGTATAAAAAATATATTTAGTGATCTACGACAAAAACAATCAATCGTAGGTAAGAAAAATAGTAGTTACATACATAAAAAGAATGGTTTCGTTTTATCGTACCATTATCGTACCGAGTGAAATAAAAATTATCACAAACGCGAGATATGGAGCTGTCTAATGTCTCGAAAATAAACAAAATGTTTATTTTCGAGGCGTGAAAATGGGAAGTGAATGGGTGAGTGGGTGAAATATCAATTTGCCATTTTCATAGAAAGTCAAATTAAATAAAAGGTTGTAATATTGTTTGAATTATTGCTTTCAGTGCCCGAACGCGAGACAAACTTGGAGTGCAGCAATCGATCGAGAACTGCCGTTAAAATCAACACTCTCCATCAAGTTCTCGACAAAGTTTCGGACATGAAAAATTTAGAGTACGTGGGATACCAAGCACACAACGAAGAGCCCACGAAGAGAGTGATAAACTATTATCTCGTCATGAGAGGACATTTTCTAGCACGATCGGTCAACGAAAATAATCACGCAAGGAAAATTAAAAAGAAAGACAATAGGAAAAAATCAGAACTGTAAGATCGATTTATCTGTACAGCGTGTCATAATGTGCAAATATGATGTGTGATGATTTGTAAATCTTTTGTTTGAATTCAAAATTTTTATGAATTTTCTTGTGTCTATGTTTTTACTGCTTCCGCAACGAAAAAAAGACATTGACTTCATATCTGTATAACGTTATTATTCTTTATCTGTACAGTGTATCATAATGTGTAAATATGAGATGTGATATTATAGTTTGAAAAACTTTTGTCTGGATGAAAATTTCTTATGAATTTTCTTGTGTCTATAAATAAATTTCGTTTGTTACTGTTTCCGCGAGGAAAAAAAACTCACTTTATTTCTGTTTGTCGTTATTATTCTTTATCTGTACAGCGTGTCACAATGTGTCAATATGATGATAACCTGTAAATTTTTTGTCTGGATGCAAATTTCTTATGAATTTCCTTGTGTATATAAATAAATTTTGTTTGTTACTGCTTCCGCAACAAAAAAACTGACTTAATTTCTGTATTTCGATATTCTCCAAAACAATCTATATATAAAAATTCTGACTATATAGAAATTGCCTTCACCAATTGGTTGTACAACTAATTTGATAAAATGATCGCTCCATATGAAGTGGCAAAAGGTGCTTTTTGCATATCGTACGGCACTGCCTTTACAATTCATTTGATCAAATTATCGCTCCATATGAGGGAGCGTATCGTACGGCACTGGTTTGTTGCTGACTTTACTTCGGTGCGGTAGGAGACCAGCGTCGCCCTTCTCGTCCTAACTTTTACGGACGTTTCGACGACACGGCGTCGTACTCCTTACCTCTAGTCTTTCTGACCCTACTGATGCGTCTGTCACTATACCCAAGACGGACCGCAAAATCCCTTTTCCTGCCCCATACTTTACCGACTTACAGAATCCAAACAACAAAAAACGACTACGGAAGGAGAGGCCACTGAAGATCGCATCAACACCACACAAATCTTTACAGTGGTTCATTTTCTTGACACGCAGAGCATGTGTACTCAAAGAATTACGTGCGCCGATCTATCAATCGACTGGGACATTTTCGCGCTCCCTCATTTTCGTAGTTCGTGCTCACTGGTCAGTGGCGAATAAGCCATGAACCGCAGGCTAACTGCATATGTAGAATGGCATTGCAGGGCGTATTTTTGCTTTATGAGCGTCGATCGGGCCCCTGGAGAAATCGTTTCCCATCAAAATACATTTTCTCACCACCAGGGTGCGTTATTTTTAAAGCAGGTTATTTTCTCATCTTTTTTATAATTAAGTGTAAACTAAGTCATGTTAACGGGTAGTTAACGGTGTAATTTGTAAACTAAGCCATGTTAACGGGTCGGCGTAAGCTTGGGGTCCTAAAAATAGGACGACTTTCAATGTTCTTCTTCTGATGAAAGAATTGGGATGACACGATCGAGAATTTACAGACAATCAATACATAGTCTTGCCAAGTATGAGGCTTTTATAAATGAAAAAATCTTGATAAACAATGAAGTTATTATCATTTAAATAAAGTTTTAGCAACCAGGGTCACCTGGAAGTGAAAATAAGAGATGTACTTTTAGTATAATTTAAAAAAAAACCATTCATATGGCCGGATACTTTTTTGAAATTTAGGAAATTACGAAAATGACAATCTGTAGAAGAAAGGGTTTGATTTATGACAAAAAACAACTTTTATAATTTGTTATCGACGAATGTATAAACATGTGGAAAAATCATCTGGTCATACGCAAAGAAAAGGGCAAATTACAGCAGAGCGGTTCAGTGGGTGGTTTGACCCTTCATAACTCCGTCAATTTCTGCCATTTTTACCAAACCTTCGTTCCAAATTAAAGTTAAGACCTTAGGCTATAAAATTACGCAATCAAAATAGAATTTTTTAAATTTCAAGCTCTTGCAGACTCTTTAACGATCTAAACAACGACGGTTACAGTTTTGATTCCTGGCGCTTTTTTATTCGCTTATCGCCATCTGTTAACGGCATGTGCACGCTAGTTTACGCGATTTAGTGTTCGTTTCCACCGGCTACGCGCTACTGCGAACCGAACATCGAGAACAGGTCCTCTCAGATAGCCGCGCAGATGGGATGCATCCCTCCGTAAACGAACCACAAATTGCGCTGCAGTTATTTTCGCAGTCGAAGTAAATGAACATCATCAGCGGCAGCCACTGCATAAACCAATGCATCCGTTCTCATCGTCAGGGAGCGCTATTTTCGATGCGATACGGTCTCGATGATATTCTCTGCGCGAAGGAGCTTATTTTGTAGCCGCTCCAGTGGATTCTTGAGAAAACATTCGTACATGAACTCGAATAAAACCACGCCAACAGCTGTTCTTTACCTCAAGATTAATATAAACTCGAACATTTCAAGTGTACGGCGTAAGTTTAGAAACGCGTATATCTTTTTCGGAAAACGGTTGCAAGAACGATTTGGATATGCTAAACCAGCGACTCTTAAGGGGTTGCAAACCTGCAACATTTTCGAAAAATCAAGTTTCTCGACGTTGATTATTATTATATAACCACTAACTCGTCTTTAGAAATACATATTTCGAAATCCCAATCAAGGACAAAGTTATGCGAGTAAATGTTTGCCAGACGCAAGGCTTGAACGGGTTTTTCGCAAAACTGGAGTTTCCAGTTTTAATTATTCTTAATATTTTGTAATGTATTTTTTTAATCTTCGGAAATAAATTCTCTGTCATCTGTCAAGCTATCTTTATCGTTTTTTTTTAAATTCTATAGCACTGATGAAAAAAATACGCGCTATAGAATCCGTCGATTTTTTTTTCATCCGATCACTTTGGATATCACAGACCGCGGAGTGCATTGATACGCGAATTATTATTGCATTGAGATATCGACAGAAAGTCACCACTCCGTAGAGACACGTTCTTTTCTTCTTCTAAATACTCGTGTCTTGTCCTGAATATTTTTCGATCGCAATAGCACGCGTTTGGGTTTATCTTACCTTCATAACGTAAATAAAAGTGATTTTTTAAATAAAGTTTTTATTGTCTTTGGCAGTAGCCATACATATTTGGATAAGTTGCGTACAAATTAAACTTATAACAAAAAACGCATCATAATGAAAGGATTGTGAAAAACTTTGGGCTCTTTAGTTCAGCATCTCTAAGTTTTTTTATGATAGACTATATGTAGCATTTAATAGAATATACATGTGGGTTTATAACAAGGTTAACGAACCTTAAAAACTTAAATACGAGTGACGAAGATAGGAAGGGTAGAACAACATCAAGTGGCCCTTAAGGGGAGGTACCTAACTAAACGCCGCGAAAAAAGGTAAACTTCGGGAATTTTTATCTCAAAAACTAATGTTTCGATTTGATCCGGGTTTTTTTTTATTGGAAAATATGTACATTGAGGTATGTGTAGGAATTTTTTAAAATAAATTCGTTGACTGGAAGCGATTCAAACGCGATTATCTCGAAACATAGTTTTCAAAGTCGGTGCCAGATGTATCTCGAAAACGGCTTGTCCGATTTTTTCCAAATTTAGATACAATATTCTTCGATAGTTTTTCTCGTTCGCCATGTAGGCATTTTTTGAAATTTTGATTTTTGCCGGAATTGCGACCGTTTTAATTTAACATTCGTTTTTCGTTCGCAATTTCCGACGATTTTGGATTGCATACACGTTGCATAAAAGAGCAATGGTTCAATCAAATGAAAAATCCCTACGTGGCGAACGAGAAAAAATATCGAAGAATATTGTATTCAAATTTGGACAAAGTCGGACGAGCCGTTTTCGAGATACATCTGGCACCGACTTTGAAAACTATGTTTCGAGATAATCGCGTTTGAATCGCTCCCAGTCAACGAATTTAGTTTAAAAAATTCCTAAACATACCTCAATGTACATATTTTCCAATAAAAAAAAAAACCCGGATCAAATCGAAACATTAGTTTTTGAGATAAAAATTCCCAAAGTTTACCTTTTTTCTCGCCGTTTACTCAGGTACCTCCCCTCAAGTAAAGTATAAATCCGACACTGGTTTGGTCTCCATTGTATAGAAGCCGCGGCTAGTTCCAGAGTCGTCGAGTGTTCGTGCAACGAATAGACCTCAGCTAACAAATTATTTTCGGTGCACTAAAACTTCCAAGCACAGAACCATCGTTCGGTAAATGTAACACCGATCACGAGTAATTCAATCGTACTCGTTCCCCATGCTCGGACGATCGCCCTCGACGAAAAGAGAGCGTGAATACTCTTATTCTTTTTATTTTTCAGCCTGCTCGTCCCAGCACGGTGGAGATAGCTCGGACTGCTATTGCGTAAGCCCGATGAGAGCTCCGCGAGAGGCGATCGGACGTATTAGATGCGAGAGAGTTTCATGCGATATTCAGATACCGCAATGCGCGGTATCCAAAGGCGATGGTAATACTTAATAGTAGAGTAGTCGCGCGAATGGACGTGTAGATATACATTTATTTAAAAATAGACAAATCCGCTGTATACCTATGTATATTTGTATGATCGTAAGGCGTTCGATGTTCGTCCATGCGCAGTTTTAACAACCCTTCTCGCCGGTTATATAGTTCTTCTCGAATACAGCATGTCTTGCTAATGTACCCTTTCGGTGTTTCTGCGTGCATTCAGTGTCCTGTTATGAATGGATAATCCTGCAACTGTCGATAGGTAAGATCATGTCCTAGTGTTTTCTGGAATTTCAGTTTAGTAAAAGTTCCACGGTTTTCTAGATAAAAATTATCCACTTTTGGTTTTTTGCATGACATTCCTACAAATGATAACTTTTTTTACCCAGTTTTTTAAAAAATACTCTTGGTTATTTGTTTCATCTAGCAAAGTCGTCTTCTTCTTATCCTTACATGTTAAGGAAACTTCATGCAAAAAGATCTTATGCAGAATTTCCATACAAATCAATTTGAACATATGACTTTGATGGACTGCGATGTAAAAAAAATGTACTACGCATAACGTGCCAATTACTTTAAAAAGTTGCTTAGTTATTGTCGATTCATATCATTTGTAGAAATGGCATGCGAAAAAACAACAGCAAATGATTTCTTTAAAAAAATAACACAATGCCCAAATTCTCGAAATCCGTGGGAATTTTATTAAACTGAAATTCCAGCATATAGTAGGACATGATCTGAACTATCGACGGTTGCAAGATTATATATTTATAACAGGACACCCTGTATATACAGGGTGTCCCTCTCATCTCTGCCACCCGATATAACTCGGTAATTATCGACGTCACAAAAAAATGTTACAGACAAAAGTTGTACGAGGTGAAGGGGACCATCAAATGCGATCAATTTTTTTTCATTTCGGTGGAAGTACTGATGCACAGTGAAGGTCACCTCCACTTTTTCAAATGGTATGGTACATTTTTTCAACCATCTTGTGTAGCACCTTAAGCCACATAAAAAAACGTTGGGGGGTCAAAGTCGTTCAAGGTCATTCAAGGTCAGTATCGATTATACAAATCTAAATATCTCGGATCACTACTAAATATTTGGTAGTGAGTATTCTAATATTTACTAAATACTAAATACTAATATTTATATTTGTATTTCATTTTAATAGGTGACCTTGAATGACCTTGAACGACTTTAACCCCCTAATGTTTTTTATGCGGCTTGAGGTGCTCCACAAAATGGTTGAAATGGTTGAAAGGGTAGAAAAAAAACGCCATTCCATTTTTTAAAGTGGAGGTGACCTTCACTGTGCGTCAGCGCCTCCACCGGAATAAAAGAAAAAATGGCCGCATTTGATGGCCCTCTTCACACCGTACAACTTTTGTCTGGAACATTTTATTGCGACGTCGATAATTACCGAGTTATTTCGGGTGGCAGAGATAAGACGGACACCCTGTATACGGCGAATTATCCGCGAACTGCCACGAGATCGAGGATCGAACATTAGTGCAGCAAGGGGAGGGCAGGGTCATGCCCTTCCCCCCAGAAAAATATATCCAAAATAATTAAATTTAAATAATCCATAAATGTTATTTGTTTGTCCTAAGCAGGCATAAAGAAGTTATTCAATAAAACGCGCACTATTTCCTTCGTCGTAATTTCGTAACTTGTATGAAGAGTAGCTATTTCATTGCGTAAACACGTATATTGAAATTTCACAATTAGGTTAACTGTGGACCAAAGCAATATATTACATTTTCCGGCCGATAGACAATCAGAAACATACTGAAAGATCAACATTTACTAACAAGTAATCAAAAATAGCATTGTAAATCTGCATCGTCGATTTGGGAATCTACCGTTAGCTTATGCAGTACACGGAGATAAAAACGGCCTTAAATTCTAACACTGGTTGCCAGAATTCTAATATTCAGTGCTAGAAAAGTATAGCAGTTTACTGCCAGTTCGGAATTCTGAGACTTGTTGTTATAGAAGTGTAAAAATGATTCTCACACCGTATAGTAAAAATGATGCGGGTATATTACATTTGAAACTATTCTCGCATAGGCGCGAGTCCTATATGCTGTATAGGACTTTTTGTAAAATACCAACCTTTATTACACGCTATATTTTCATATGGATTTTACTATACGTATAGCATGAATCTTCGTGTATGTATAGATTTCACTATACGCATAGCATAAATCTTCGGCATATAGCGAAAAATATTACGAAGTTATTAGTAAAATGTGACTCGTATTACCGTACTTTTTGTAGAATACTGGAAACTAATTGTTCCAATCACGTGGGCAAAATATTTTTTGAATACTGCAAAAAAATCACAATATGCCGAATAAAATGTATTATTTGCATCAGTTTACGTGGCATATCGTAGGTTAAAATTAAAATTTCTTCATTATTACTATACCATAATTATAGTTTTTTATCTTCCATTCAATTTTTTCTGATATTTAATATTTTTTTTAGAAGCATAGTATTAATTCTGAACTTCGAGGCCCCAGTTTTCTCCGTGTAGACGCATTTTTTGGAATACTTAATTAAACATGTTATTAATTACATGTATTAAATGATTGAAAATCAATTAATTAAAATTCAAAAAAGAACAGAGAATTGTCATCAGAGACGAACATGAAAAACATACATTCATTTAAAAATGATGAAATAATTGCTGGAAATTTAAGAAAACATATTAAACATGGGTACTGCCCTATCTTATAGAAACTTTTTCAAGAACCAATAATACTCCCAGTGAGTTTCGCCGGTTGTGAGAGGAGTTTTTTGCCATTAAGCGAATAAAAACCCAAACAAAACTCCTATATTCACGACTGAACATAGAAAATTATATTGTTGAAAAAATTCCAAGTAAAAAAAGTGTTGAGGCGATTTGCAGAAAAAAATAGAACACTAAGGCTTATTTAACAGAGTTTTATAAAAAAAACTTTCTGAAAAGTTGTGCTACTACAGCTTGATTTGAATGATTGATTGACTTATTCAATAGAGTACCTACTGAAAGTAAAGTTTATAAAGTGGTAACCAGATTAAATAATTATGTAAGATTAGTTGATTATTTTTCAAAGTATAGCGAGTGTTTGACATTAATCTTAATATCAACATGTGATTACAGTTTCATGTTTCATATGTGTTGCGTGATTATCAATTATTCGCGATGAAACTATCGAAAGCAAACGTCATAATTTCAGGGACAGGCGCCCTGAAATTATATGGATAAAATGACAAAAAGTGACAAAACGAGACAGCCTTGGGGACCGTTGCCCCTTTTTGAAAAGCCACCGTGTCCTCGACCTTTATATACCAAAAGCGTCTTTACATAGTATACACACGAGTAAGTACACTGTCCGATCACACGAGACCGTAAAATATTTAAGGCCTTAGGCCACAAAAACGATTATAAAATCATGTGCGAATTTAACAATTTTTTCGTATGAAAAATTGATTCACTCGTAAAATTAATTACACATCTATTTAGTACGAATATCAAGCTGATAAAAAATATATATATTTTTTTTTTCGATGTACACAATGGCCGACTACTCGAAACTTCTCGAAACAGTTTTTTTTCCAATTGGCGTGACAAATAAGTTCAACAATTTTCACTCGATTTACTTCGAATTTAAAAGTTATGTTCCTAATTGCATTTCGCAGAGAAGTGCGTACGGAATTTCCGATTAATCGAAAACTTTGCGTTTTATGAGCAGTTTATGAGCAATTATAACGAAATTTTTCACTGAAAACTCATTTCTTAAGTTCAAATACCTACAACTTTTGAATAAAACAATATTTTTATAAGTCCTTACGTACTTCTCTAGGTATTCTAATGTAGATCGACGAATTTTTTTTTTCTTTTTCTAGGTAAAAAATTGTGGATGCTCAATGTCACGCCGCAGACCGCCTAAAAAAAGATAACAAAAGAAAATATTAGTAGTCGGCCATTTTGTACATCGAAAAAAAAAATATTTTCTTCTAACAGCTTGATATTCATACTAAATAGACGTGTAATTAATTTTATGAGTGAATCACTTTTTCATACGAAAAAAATGGTTAAATTCGCGCATGATTTTATACCCGTTACTGTGGCCTAAGGCCTTAAAACCAGTCGTCGTATATTATGCACCAGAACCGTGTCTAATACTCTAAGAAGGTATATCATCACTTATTCAAAACCACCAGAATAACTAAATCGAAAGCAAAAATCATCATGCCTGTCCCTGAAATTATGGGGATAAAATGACAAAAAAGTGAAAAAACGAGACACGCTTGGAGACTGTGCCGTTTTTTTTTAAAGCCACCGTCTTCTCGACCTTTATATACCAAAAGTGTCTTTACAAAGTATACACACGAGTAAGTACACTGCACAATCACACGAGACCGTAAAATATTTAATGGACCAGCTGTGTATAAGTATTTCTGATCGGCGGTCTATTTAGTAGATGATACACAATTTTTATATACCGTTCGAAAATAAGTATAGAGGATTGCAATGCACCGGGATGAATATGTAGCGTGCAACGAAGCACGCTTCGGCTCATAGTACTCGATCATTAGTCGAGATTGCGTGCACTTAATCGCGACTATTTTTCTCTTTTGAGAGAGAGAGAGAGAGAGAGAGAGAGAGAGAGAGAGAGAGAGAGAGAGAGAGAGAGAGAGAGAGAGAATAAGGAATTGACTGAATGGAGCGAACTCCAGGAGTTCCTCGTTCGTATCGTTCACGAGTTGTACATGAGTTCTGGAATTCTCAAACTCTCGTAAACGGTGAGGTCAAGGGGCTAACGACAATAATATCGATCAAATTATCGTAATTTCATAATCGCGCGCTGGCAAAACGTCGCGTATGTTCAACGCACGACCAACAGTTTCGTACGGATCGTTAAAACTAATTTTCATTTTGTACTTATATACACATATATATGCGCCACCTGTAGCGTAGTCGGACGAGGTCTAGGCTGATATTTCGAAGTCCCCAGGTTGGCTTTCAGTCGGCACCGACCGATTTTGCCAACTGCTTTGTCTGCAAGCTCGGTAGTTCGGAGCACGGTTTACATACACGTGTGGAAACGGCGACGATATGGTAGGCACACGAAGTCGATCCGCTTTGACTTACACTTTTCGCCACTACGTGGCATTTCTGTTAATGGATGTGCAATGAGGACAGAACCTCGAGGTGTGACCTACCTACCTTTTTTAATTACAAAAGGTAAAATAAACCCAGGAAATCCTTTACGAGAGCCTTAAGGGGTAATGCCACAGTAAAATGTTCAAAAAATCGATTTTTTTCTCGCTAAAACGGTGTTTTATCGTCATAAGTATAAATTACTATTCGATTTATAGCAAACATTTTTTTCACCGACTTTGAGCATATAACGTAAGCCCACCTCTGGCACGACCATAAAGTACCTACAACTTTAAACGCGTTTTTTTTTCTCGAACCAGCTTTTTTCCAATTGGCGTGACAAATAACTTCAACAATTTTCACTCGATGTACTTTAAATTTAAAAGTTATGTTCCTAATTGCATTTTGCAGAGAAGTACGTACGGAATTTCTGATTAATCGAAAACTTTTCATTTTATGAGCAGTTTTATACGAAATTTTTCACTGAAAATTCATTCAAATACCTGCAACTAGATTCACATACCTACAACTTTCGAATAAAACAATATTTTTTAAATTTCGTACGTACTTCTCTAGGTATTCTAATGTAGATGGACGAGAATTTTTGTTTTTTGTTCTAGGTCAAAAATTGTGGGGGCTAAATATCACGCCGCGGAGCGCCTAAAAAAAAGATAACAAAAGAAAATATTAGTAGTTAGCCGTTTTGTACATCGAAAAAATATATACATTTTTTCTAACAGCTTGATATTCATACTAAATAAATGTGTAATTAATTTTATGAGTGAATCACTTTTTCTTACGAAAAAAAATTGTTCAATTCGCACATGACTTTATACCTATTACTGTGGCCTAACCCCTTAAGGCAATTCGATATGAAACCGCCTTACTGTATTCAATCCCTTCTACACCATGAATACTGGTGCTATTCAACTATATATATCACCGTATGGTGATATGCAACAGCTAGATTCATTAAGGGCGGGGTAAAGTTAATTCGGCGAAAAAAGGCATGTTTTTAAGATTTTTTTTTGCGTAACGAATAGTGTTCGTTTATTGAAAAATTTACATATAATAAAGTAACATTTGAACAACATTCTCCTAAATTTGCATTGCAAAATATTCAAAATTGAGCGAGTGAAAATTAAACCCCGGAGGCGCCTCGAAAAAAAGTTGGTTTGCGGTGTCCACCATAACTCGCAACAGAATCATCTGAAACAAAAAAATCAAAATGCATTTGTTAAAGGAGATTTTTCGCGAGGTAATGACGAGAGGATTTTTTTTTTCGACTTTTCGATTTTTCGTAGCACTTGGAAGCCAAAAATCCGATTTTCGCTAAAAAAATCGGCTAATTTGTTGTTGAAAAATTAGTAATAATTAAAAAAAACAAAAAAGCTCTCGACAATACCTGGTGAATTATGTGAAGAAGTACTGTGCAAAATTTCAAAGCGATTGGTCCAGTAGATTTTGAGTTATCGTGCACATGGACTTCAAATATGACAAGTCTCAGAAAAACGGTTTGAAAAACGCAGAAGAGTTTGGTCGCTTAGCGCTCATTGCACATAAGTTTGAGAACACTTCTCGATTGCATAAAAATTTTAACACAATATTCTTGATATATTATGCATTCATTTAAAAAAATTTTAAAAAAATTTAAATACTTTTCCCCGCCCTTAACAGTATGATAAGAGGATCTAAATCCGCTATAACCAGCAATTTAACGCTAAACACCAGAAGCTCAATAGTGGAAACGTATCGACTTAAGGGGTAAGGCCACTGTAACGGCCCAAAAAAAAAGGTTTTTTCACTAATTTTTTGCTCCCGAAATTGAAGGTATTTGAAAAAAAACTTTCAATGGTGTTATCGGGCATACATTAAACTTTATTATAAAATTTTTTTACAGTAAAAAAAAAACAAAATGGCGGTTCCACAGCTATCTTCCTGGGACATGTTTTGCTTCCAGGGATCCGCGGCACGCAGCACCACTGGTGCACTTTTGAATCTAGAACAAAAAAAAAACCATTAATCTAGAGGGCTATAGCTAGAGAATGTCGATCGGATTTTAAAAAGTATCAATTTTTGTGGATTTGGCGTGCGTTTGAAAAAAAAATTGATTTTTGACGAAAAAAACGGCAAGTTGTTTCTTAATAAAAAATCAATAAATAAAGTTCTTGAAAATTCCGATCGACATTCTCAAGATAATGTAAATGTTCACATCTGGTTAAAATTTCAAGTAAAAAAAATGAAAATTGTTCGAGTTATGCTGCGTGCCATTTTGAAAAACCATGTTTCGAGAAAAACGCGTTTAAAGTTTTGCGAATAGTTTTTTATTGGAAAAAATTAAAAAAAGAAGTTTCGGAGAAACTTAAACTATTTTTTATTTTAAACTTAAACTATTTTTTAAGCCAATAAAAAAAATCGATTTTTCAAAAAATTTACAGTGGCCTTACCCCTTAAAACACGACTTATGTTTGTACTACTACCGGTTACCTGATAACTTTAAGTTTCAGATGACAATCCAATATAACCTAATTATTAGTAAATAATATACAACGCAATAACCGAACTTAGGCCCATTATAGTAAATTAGTTGAATTGAGCGCGCTTTAAGCGGCTGGCCGCCATCTTGAATACAGGGAAATGCGATCAACACTTGCGATAACCTCTCCGCTACAGACTGTGTCTAGAGAAGGAAAGGAAAGGGAAAAAACGTACCTTTTTCCCAACTACCGAAATACTTGTCAAAACTACTGTGAGCCCCATTATTTAGTTCTGATTTTGTACCGCGCTAAATAGCTCCAACCTATAGCCTTAATATTTGTCTCTAAGGTAACCCTTTCGCTTCACACTAGTCATACCACTAATCATACTTGAAACTTTTGCAATTTACATTTTTAACGTATGCAAAAAATAATAATTAGTAATAACTAAAATTTTCCGTGTGTAAACAGTTTAATGAATGTTCACATTTAATTACAAAAATGAAAAAAATGGTTATTGTAACGATTCGCGCAGTATTTCTAGGTGTGATATTTGGCAACATTGGTTCTATCTCCGTCACTTTTTACGCAACCAGGCGAATTTATACTCCATGCTTTTCAACGTCGATCTGTCAAAACAATGTCAGGTGCGAGAAATACAGGGTGTCCAATAGGAAGTTGCTAAAACTTAATAAGTGTCTCTTCCCTCCATGAATTCAATAGGGGTCCCTTTTTCTAAGGCGCATACCTGAGGCCCCGCAGTTTTATTCCAGCCGTGGTTGAAGCAAGTACGCGCGTCAAAATGAGTGAGCTCACCACGGAAGAAAAAGTATATCTTATTAAGTGCTTCTTCTCGAGGGGAAAAATTTATAGTAATGCGTATAAGAGGGTTTCTTACTAAGATTGGAACTCATAGAGTTGCCAGCGAAAACACTCTGAAAAGGTAAGAATTTAATATTTATTCATATTCATCTATCACACAAATTGTGTTTCAATTCAATTAAACCGCATTAAAGTAATTTTACGTTAATTTTTGTAGGATAATCGATAACTTCGTGAAGTATGGTACACTCCAGGACGGTAGACACGAGTTGCCTGGTCCATCTGTTACAGTGACGATACCAGAGAAGATCAACGAAGTTGAGAATTATTTCAAACAAAATCCAAATGATTCGATTCGGAAAGCTGCTCAAGCATTAAAAATAACCAAATCATCATTACACAACATTTGGAAATATTTTTTAAAGTTTCATCGGTATAAAATAAGCACTCATCAATTGTTAACTGAACATGCCATGACGAAACGCATCGAATTTTGTAACACTATTACGGGATTGTTTGAAACCGAAGAACTTAATGAGAAATTGATTATTTATTCCGATGAAGCACATTTTTGGATGAATGGGTACGTAAACAAGCAAAATTACCGGTTTTGGGGAACGGAAAATCCCAACATATCGCTAGCAAAGTCCCTTCATCCACAGAAAGTAACGGCATGGGCAGCGATTTCAGTAAAAGGAATTTATTTGCAATTCTTGAAATCGACGGTAACAGAAGAGAGTTACAAACAGCTTTTGGAAACGAAATCCTTCCCTTATGCAAAAAAGAGGGGACTGGTTAAAAATGTTTACTTCATGCAAGATGGAGCGACGCCGCACCGGACTCATGAGGTGTTTGAAGCTATTCATCGCGTATATGGGACTCGAGTAATCGGTCTGGGGTACCCTAAATTTGCTCAAGGCGGACTAGAATGGCCTCCGTACTCACCGGACCTGAACCCTTGTGATTTTTTCTTGTGGGGTTACATTAAAGATCATTGTTACGCTAAAAACCCCAGCACAGTAGAAGAACTGATCGTGGCCATCCAGGAAGTGGTTCGCGGCATTACGAACGAAATGTTGGACACAGTTTTTCACAGTTTTCAAAAGAGAATTGATTTTTGTGCACAATCTAACGGTTCGCACTTCGAAAATATCTATCATTAATCATTGTACTTGTTCGTTATTTTTATAAGATGTAATAAATTGACATAAAAAATATTTGACTGGGTTTTATTTATGTGCGTTTAAAACTGCAGCGTTTCCTCTATTTAAAGCAATTTGGATTTTCTGATTCTATGCACGTGTTTTAAAATGACAGTCGATTAGTTTCAGCGACATCCTATTGGACACCCTGTATGAAGCATTGCATTCGGGCCACGAGTGGTAAAAAGCGTGGAAAATTTGTGTCGGCGAAATATGTCGGTTAAAAATGAAATATGTGTGGAAATTCGAATGAGTGAAATGAGGTTAGGACTACAGTCAGCTGTTGCCTTGCTGTCGCGTCTCTTTATCGTAGCAAGTGGTAATAAATCCAATACCGGAAGTTCACATTAAACTTGATATTACATAAAAATTAGGTCAATTGGCGTAATTTTTTGTGAAAGCATCAGATTACTACAAGTGTTACGTGTGTAAATCTGATTATTTTTAAGAATCTGACGGATTCCCACTATTATATACACCTTTTTAGCTACCGGAAATTGGGTTTTTGTATGTCGTCTCGGAATTCCTTCACATAATTACGCAATTAAATTTTTTTTTCCTCTATAATTAGGTAGATAACCGACCCTGAACTTTTACAGAGACGATTATTAATATGGTTAGTAAAGCTCAGAAAAATTATCAAAATCTTATCGATTGAAGCCTGGCGATAGGATTACCTTAATAAACAAAAAACCAAGGCAGAATACCTTCTGTCCGTCCCTTTCACTCTCCCGAACGAGGTGCATGCGCCGTCGTCCTTGCCACCTAGTTTATCGTATATTTGATACGAGCACGAATAAAAAATCAAATGAATAAATAACAAGCTTACTGAAGACCAAAATGATTGATAGACACCATCGCAATTGAGGTCACCTGCGTGCACGTCTTACATACAGGTATTGAAACGACGGTGGTGGGGGTAGGCCCGCATAATGTCCAAGGTTTGTAAATTCCGATTTACGCTGCAAGGTTCCCCCATAGTGTCGGGGTATCGCATGCGACAAAAAAGGAATATAGAAATTTCGTCTCTTTTTCTCGAACGTGTCGCATGAGCCGTGAACTCTAACCATATATATTAATCGTATTTTTGTATATGCTTGATATGAAAGAAAATGAACAGTTTATTGAAAACGTTTCCAATAATGGTAATTGCATCCGTCTCTAAACCATCAAACATTTCAAAATCCAAGAGACCTCGATAAATATGAACGTTATTTATTACCTAATCTAATGAAAACAGTTTGACCGAGCGGATCGCAGTACCCAACTCGATACCTTCATATTTCGCGGTGGATTCCCACTCAACGATTTTTTTTTCTCTATAAACCTCGTAAGTGATTCGAATCTAGAAGAAATCGTTTTTGGTTCTTCCGATATGTTTTATTCGAGTGATTTCGGTACTCATAACACACGAACACGTTTTTGACGATGAAGTTTTGGTTATGTTAGGTTATAGGTTATGTTAAGCAATCATGGACGCGGCAGGGTAAGGGGTCGGGGGCAAGGCTACCCCGCGACAATAGCGCCTTGGACACTAAGCGTGCCTTCCCCCACCACTGAAATTCGCTTTCGTTTCAAAACCTGTATTTACGCCTCTGAAGTAACTCTAGTAACGCAGCCCTTGGGGCGAGGTTTGGCTAACATCAGATTGGTTTTCGTCTGCTAGTGCAGTATGCCGGTCGCCATTTAAATCAGGTGTTTGCGTGAATGGTAGGACCGCGTGTGATGTTTACGTTGTAAAAACAGAGTAAACCTATATTATAAATTAATAAACATGATGAGTACTCGATCGATTGTACACGCTAATCGCAAATGTTGTGTTAAGGATTGTATCCATGGGTCGGAGACATCCTTCGACAGCAGCGACGCATGTGGCGTCGAGCGAAAAGAAAAAAAGCTTAGTATGGTCCCTCGTGGAATCATTCACATCTGGCTTCGTTTCGAGACCTAGGCCCATTCTGTAACTCGATAACGACAGTTTTCGTTAACGACAGCCAATAAGAGGCTCCATTTCTTCTGTGATCGTACATGCGATTGGCTGTCGCTAGCTAACGATAGCGAAAACTGTCGCTACCGAGTCACAGAATCTCGCTACTGTATGTAAGACCGTGGTTCGGAGCCTACCGTAAAAATAGTAGCTCTTCCCTAAACATACGAACAGCCCCAACGCAGAATTCTTTTCTATAGAAATATTTGTGACTCCTTTTGACGAGAAAACAATAACAACAAACGATGAATGAATAATTAGGAAAAATTGAAAACCACAATTGGGCAAAATTGAAAACTAAATGCGGAAAATTGCAATTTACGTGTGACAGTGCATTTAAATTTATATCCAGGAACGTTAACGGAGAAAGAAATTTGGATAGTGGAATCGTTTTTTTATGTTATTTATTGCCATGTAAAAAATGTCGAATGTTTCGAAATCTTACAAGAGTGTGATGTATCTCTGGATCTCTCTTTCTCCCTCTCTGTCTCTCTTTCGTTTGCTTCGAGCTCATTGTACACGTGTTTTTGTCCTGACGCAAGAAGGTCGGACGTTGAGCTCGTCGTAAATGTTTGCCATCTTAACAGCAACGCACCAACGACGAAGTCGCGAAGAGCTCGACAAACACCCGTAATCCTAATAAAACGACTAACCGTTAAAAGTAATCTATCCGTCATAAATACAGCGTTATAAAACTCAGTTTTATATATAGATAACTGGGTGTTAGACCCTGGCTTCAGAGGGGTCGAGAGGTACGGGGAAAAATGATTCGGCTTCCTTTTTTTTCAACTCGAGGGTCCTCGAACCTGTACCAGGAGAAAAAATATACATATTCCTTTTTTTATTGTTCGTACAAACATGTCGCATTACAAACGTCACGCGGAGAGAGTACCTGATTAGAATCGACTAAAAAAAATCATTGCTTCACGAAATCTGATTTCGAAGTCGTGACGTTTACGTTTGTCTCCACCAGGCTCGGAAAAAAGAATCCTCATTTGCGATTTATTATTATTAGTAATTAATTCGTAATGATTAGTAATTGATGAGGAATTATAGGAAATTAATTAGTTGTTATTAGTAATTAACTAATCATATTACTATTACTATTATGGGGTTAGGTTACTGCGAACATGTCAAAACATTTTAATTTTTTTTCAAATTAGCCTTATGTTCAGGTCGTCATAGTCACGATTTTTTGGAATTTTTTGCACCACATAACACTATAGATGAAAAATAGTTTAATGTATGCAATGTTACGTGCCTAACCCTTTAATACTATTCCTATGTACTATAATTATTGTCATGTTTCTCACTACTACTACGGCTTTTATCAGGATCTTTATCATCACTATTTTCTATATTATCGAGTTTATAATTATTGTTATTCTATCTATAGTGTTCCTTCCGTATACCCTTGCGGGCTTTCACGATTTCCATCCATTTAACGTTAACTCCACACCTGTCACTCCGCGTTTCCAACTCCTGTGAGGCCTCCGCAGAATGTTGCCCACAGGCGCTCTTTCCCAACGCACTACTGTATGGCATTGGCTCGAGGGCACGGGAGAACTTCTGAAAACATGTGCCGATACAGGTGGCTTATTTGACTGGATAGGATATTCAACTGCATTTCACGGAGCTACATCTACCTAGAGGCCCGAAAAAATGGCCAAATACTGATTTTTTTTCTAGGAAACGGTTGTGGAAAAAAAACGCATTTTTCCAACACAAAGGTATATATATTTAGAGCCATTTATAAAGATCACAAAAATATACATAAAAACAACAAACACATGGTTGCTGGCGGTTGATGAATGTTTTCGCGACCTTTGGCCGCTGACACTCCAGCTTAAACGGTCCATCCGAAATCTAAAATCCAAACGGGTTATTCAAGCTAATAATAAATACGAATTCGTTGACGAGCGTCGAATGTTTACATCATTTTTTTTAACAACGTGGCGACGAATTAAAACTCGAGCTGCAAATTGTATGAAAAAAGTCGTCATTTTTACGTAACTATTTTAAAAATCTACAAATATTATACAAAGTGCAACCATTGCATGGCATTGAAAAAGTAATCAGACTTGTCGGGTAATAAAAAACAGGTACATGCAAATAATATGAGTTGGTTTTTATAATGTTTCAAAAAACATTGATACATTGAGGTATATAATTGTGTTTGTTTAGATTTCTTTTTGGTTTGTTTGGGTTCGTTTGCGTTTATTTGGGTTTATTCGTATAATAATAATTATATAATTTTTGTAATATATTTATAATATAAGTTGTAATATAACTTTTGAATAAATAACAAGGTTAGAATTGAGTGGGGAGAGGGCATTTTTCAACCAATCACAGGTATTCAGTTTATCGCAGCCTCTCCCCCACCCACTCTACCACACACAGTGGCAGTGGAATGGGGTAACGTTAGTTTCGTGTGACATCCAGCTAACTCAGGCCTCTATACCCAACCTACCACAACAAACACATGAAGTCTTAAAAGCTTTTTCAATGTTAACTTTATGTAACATTGATTTTAATAAATGCTAAAATTGAAGTAAACATTTTCGGGCTTTATCCGAGAAGGCGTTATCGGAGACGGGCTCACGCAGTACGAGGCTGTAAACCATTGAAAGGTGCGTCACCGCTGGAAAAGGGCTTTTCTCAACAACGAAGAACAAGCTGAAGCCTCTGCAAGGGGTTCAGCGTTTTTGAGGGCGGTCCATGCTGGACCGTTGATGAGAACGCATGATCGAACGGCATATTTTCTATCGACGATTAATTGTTACGCGGCGAAGTCTTTAAAGGGTTGGGCCACAGTAACGGGTATAGAATCATATGCAAATTTAACATTTTTTTCGTATGAAAAAGTGATTCGCTCCTAAAATTTATTACACATCTATTTAGTATGAATATAGAAAATATATATTTTTTGTCGATGTACAAAATGGCCGACTACAAATATTTTCTTTTGTTATCTTTTTGTTTCGAGCGCTCCGCGGCGTGACATTCAGCTGCCACAATTTTTTACCTAAAACGAAAAACAAAAATTCTCGTCAATCTACATTAGAATACCTAGAGAAGTACGTACGGAATTTAAAAAATATTGTTTTATTCAAAAGTTGTAGGTATTTGAATGAATTTTCAGTGAAAAATTTCATATAAAACTGCTCATAAAATGAAAAGTTTTCGATTAATCGGAAATTCCGTACGTACTTATCTGCGCAATGCAATTAGGAACATAACTTTTAAATTTGAAGTAAATCGAGTGAAAATTGTTGAAGTTATTTGTCACGCCAATTGGAAAAAAGCTGTTTCGAGAAGTTTCGAGTAGTCGGCCATTTTGTACATCGAAAAAAAAATGCTAACAGCTTGATATTCATACTAAATAGATGTGTAATTAATTTTATGAGTGAATCACTTTTTCATACGAAAAAAAATTTTTAATTGGCACATGATTTTATACCCGTCACTGTGGCCTAAGCCCTTAAACTATTTTCCACTATGCAGCTATTTTTTTCCTTAAACTATGATATCTCGAGAATAAACCTAAAATTTTATGATAAAAGTTTGAAAATTGCATGACCTATGATTTTTTTAGTAAAAAAGGGCTTTCTAACGCATTGATCACTTGCTCATTTTTCCTGCCATTTTCAAATTCGTAAAAAATATAATACCGAGAACGCCACTTTCTAATATGTCCAAATATCCTGAATTTTTATGAGTCATTCGGAACAATACGGTCAACGCGGCAATCATTTTACACATGGCTGAGGTCGAACGACCCTCTGTCACCAGCGTGTTATGGCCAGAACGTGTGACCGCGAACGGTCAAGTGCGTTAGCATCGGAAACTAGTGCGTTAGCAAAAACAGTGTCCGGCTCAAGAACTCGGTGCGCAACCTTGTGCGCAGCTGAACTCTCGCCCGTCCGAGTATTCGTCAACACTATTCGAAAGATCGTCGGGTCCAGCACCATCTGTCGTTATTGTTGTTATTATTTGCATTTTCTGCAATTGAACGTTTGTTTGATTGAGTGTAGCCCTCTTTTACTCGCGCTCTTTTTTCCTGGATATTTCGATCGCGGCGCTCTCTCGCGTAATCGCGTGTCGATCGTAAAACTGTCATTTGGTTCAGCGGGAGACGCGTGGGCACGAAAAAGAAGATGAAAAATAAAAGGATGAAGAAATGAGACTGACGGGGGAGACGCTACACGAGTACGAGCGACCTCGAGTAGAGGCGCGCATAGTACGCGTTCCGAAGACGAAAGTGAGAGATGAGTCCTCGCTGGCATAGAGTCGCTAGTGGCGTCGAGGCCGGGGGGGGGGGGGCTCTCGGACGTTCGCTTCTTCCCCCATGATTTCGTACACAGCCGTAGAGGAATTCGTGCGCTCTTCGGCTGCTCCATTCCTTTCTAAACTGGATCACACAGGTAAACACTTGGATGCTCCCCGAGCTATATCTCATTACGATACGTATACGCTATCCGACGACTCCCGCGCGATCGCAAAGAGATTGCCACGAAAGCGCGTAGTTGCACTCGCGGGCACGAATGATTTCGCGATCACGGCTCGAGGAACGTGCGTCGAATCGTTGATTTCTTCTCGTTTTTTTTCTTATTTGCTTGCAGTCTCCTCGAGAACGGAACGAGTATTACGCGATTTCGATTACGTGGCAGGCTCAACGCGAGATTTCGAGCGATAGCTTTCGATAATGTGCTACACGTGCTTGGCAAATTTTATGAATTTACGAATGTTTCGGCTACCGGTTTTTTTTTCGTCCGCGCGCCAGAGGTCCGACGGGTTTCACGCGTTTACGTTACGAAAAGTACCATGATGAGCCGCGATGTTTTTTTTTTCGACCAGAGGAATATTTTGAAAAATGAAAAGTAAAAAAGCCTACGAGGATGAAAGTTTCCGACAATGAAAGGGAAGATGAGAATATAATATAGGAAAGGGACTTGCCTCGCCGAATGATATTCGTTGCACTGACAGAAAAATTCTATTGATATGAACTGATCGCGTCTATTTGATTTTTGTTTATTTGAATTAACTAGATTTTTCGTGTAATCAATTTTTTCCTATTGCATTCCATTATTGAAATTATTTACTTTAAATATATTTATTTATTCAAACCGAAATATATTCAATATCGTCCAATAACTAAATATTTTATTTGATTCTGATAAATCTGCGATTCGGTTTCATCTGCTGAAGAAAATAATTGAATCCACTAAATAGATCTATTTGGTTTTTTTAAATTCAAATTAAATAGAATTGTTGTAGAGTCAACTATTTTCTATTTGATTGAATGGTCTGTCTTTATTGCAACACACATCAAAGAGGTGTGGGGGTAGAGAGGGTGGAGAGAGAGGAAGTATATATACATAGGTTATGTTAGAAAAATATATGGTATCTTATTCGATGAAACTCTAACTATCACAATGATATTAACTAATTGATATATTTTATGTGATACAGCAAACAGTTATAGGAATTCATTTGGTCTCTTAGCCATATCTGCGACTAAAATGAAACAATCACTCGGTAGCATAGAGGCAGCATGCGTAGCTATGAGTAGGTAGGTTCTAGGTTCGATTCCCATATAGGTGAAATATTGACTTCGATAGAAATAATCTCAAAAGGTTAGGGGATGACGAATTGCGATACAAAATCGTTTGTGTAAAACCCTCAATTGAGTATTTCTTTTTATTTTGCATTTATAAAATATGTTATGCATATAGTACACTTAGATTTATCGTGTACATTGTAAGCAAATAAAGATTTAGTTTAATCACATCTTTATTTATTCAATTTGAATATATTCAATATTTAAAAAGAATAGCTGAAACAAATAAAAATACGTTTGAAACAAATAAAATCGTAGTAGGCCGTGAGCCAAGACAAAAACCTATTTGATTTGAATAGATCCTATTTAAATTGAATATCTTTTTTTGGTAGTGTGGTACTCTAAATTCTCAAAGTTACTCAAAGGCAATAAATGTGCATTAAATTAATTTTTTTGTTCAAAGCAAATTTTTATTCTTTAGAGGAAACGTTATTCTAAGCTTTGAGCAGCTTGACGAGGTTTTCGTGTACCGTTTGTTCAAGATACGAAGGCCGTAATAAAAGTCTGCATATAGGTCGTTCTGAAAAATCGTAGTCTAAACCGGACCCCCTATTTTTTTTACAGTGAATCAAGGGAAAAGACAGAATGTTCAATTTATTTTGCAACTTAGCAAAACAATACGATTTGGGAATAATTTGCAACTTTATTTTAAACCAGTGTTACCAGGTTAGGGACTTTCTCCCTAGATTTAGGGTGATTTCAACTAGTATAGGGTGAAAACAGGGAGAACATTTCGTTCGGGATTTTTTTAGAGTTTTTTCACGATTCAAAAATGTGAACTTTTCGGTTTCAAATTGCACAAAAAACGAATTCAAGGGCAAAAAACGTACTCCACGACGCTGTCACACTCATATATTGCACTGATTACAACTGTTTTACACTGCACATCGATATTTGATATAATCATTGCATATACAAAATCATTTATGATTTTTTACATGAAACTAACATACATGTTTTAAAATGTAGGAGACTAGAAAAGTGCTTTTGATCATTTGTGTTTCTCTCTCTCTCTCTCTCCCCCTCCCCCTCTCTCTCTCTCTCTCTCTCTCCCTCTCCCTCTCCCTCCCTCTCTCTCTCTCTCTCTCTCTCTCTCTCTCTCTCTCTCTCTCTCTCTCTTCTCCCTCTGGCCCGCTTACGTGGTTCGATGATTATTCAGGTTCATCAGGACACAAGTTATCCACCACCATGACATCGTCATCCATTACCATGCTGTACACCGTTTCCGAGTTGAAGCGTTTAAACATTGATGCCGTCGGTTCAAACTTGCAACACTCGATGTCAAGTGTGCAACGAACATCCAAAATTGCTTCGACCATTGCCACCGACATTCGATTTCGTAGCTTGTCTTTGATAATATTGACAATCGAGAACGCACGCTCGACTGCGGCATTTGAAAATAGCAGACTCAACAGCCCGAGGACAAGCTTTGAAATATTGGCAAATTTTTTATTCCCTCCTGCATCGGTGATCTCGTTGACTTTTGCCCAAAAGGATTCAGTACTCGTTTTTTCTGCTACTTCAGCCCTGTGAACTAGGTTCCACTCCTTTATCGTTGAATCGATGTCCCTGCACAATCCATGCTTAAATTGTAAAGCGACATCGGTGATATCCACTTTTACTTGAGACGACGATGATTCCGGAGAGAACCGTGTCATTTGGTCCAGAATTTTTAAGTTGTCTGGAATTCTCTTTTGAAGTTGTGACACCAGAACAATCAGGAATTCCTTGCATCGTTCTTTTATATAAATAACTGACTCGGAACGGATCTTTGCGGTCAAAGCGTTGAATTCGTAGCCGAAATTCATGCAGTCCAAGGACATGCAAACTCGTTGAAAATCGAACGTTGCCAGACTGTATTTCGGGACTTTTTGCAACTATGACCGAGCCACGAGCGTTTGAAGGATTGAATAATTCATCATTCAAGTCTTTAAACAGTTTTATGGGAACAGTTTAAACAGTTTAAACAGTTTTATGGGATCGACTGAAGTGGATTGAAATAATCTGTTTAATCCTAAAATACTTTTGAGCGTCGAACTGAAAAATGAGAGATAAATCTTATTCTCGGGGGTGGAAAACATTCCATGCAGTTGAAGAGCTATGTAGCAACGCTCTTTGTTAGATCGAGTGATGTTGAAATGTAGTTGGAGTGCGTCCCATTGATCGAGAATCACATCTATAGCCTGGAGTCTCACCAACCACCTCGTTTTCGAGAGTTGAACGATTTTTTTCGGTGTTTCCCCCTCGAGCATTCGATATAGATCGGCATATTCTAGTTGTCGCTTGGTGCTCACCGAAAACCACGAGTGCGTTTCACGAACCATAAAGTCAAGATGTCTCGGTAAAACTTTGCAGACTTCCTCAGCTGCGAGATGCAGCGAGTGGCATATGCATTTGATAACCAAGAGATCGGGATTGATGGCTCGATAAATCGTCGAAACGGAATGATGTGCGCCGATGTTCACATTTGCTCCGTCAACTCCGAGGCCCAGGAGTTTATCGTGGTTTAAACGATCGGCCTTGAGTTGGTTAAGAATCGCTGCTCCAATTGCATCCGCGGTCCCTTCTTTCATTGCAATGAGACGGTAAAATGTTGTGACAATTTTTTTTTCAGACCGCTGAAGTAGCGGCTCATCACACATAGAATTTTTTTAGTATTGATCGTCGTTGATTCATCTATAATTAGAGAGAAATATGAATTTCCGACGTCTTCGAGAAGATCTTCCAGGATGCACGGCGATAATACATTTTTTATAAGCGCTGCGCACTTCGTCCGTTGTAATTGAATATCCTGTAGAACTTCGGAATCTTTATCAAGGCCCTTAATCACTAGAGAGAGATGGTCGACAGAGTTCATCGAGCCGTGCTCGGCAACATAAGTAGCCAGTTTTAAGTCGGCTGTCTTTCGCTTTTGGGTAAGCGTGATTTTTGCAAATTTGTCGATTTTCGGTAAAGTACGAAGAATTCGCTCATTTTTCACATACTGTTCGTGCTTGGTCGTCGCAGCATGGGTAGTCAAACTCTTCTTGTGTGCGATGAGGATCGTTTTGCACGACGTGCAAAAAGCTTTTGTTGAATCCCCGTCCGGCGATGGTTTTAGCCAATCTATATTGTTGAAAAAAGCACCTTAGCATGCTTAGAATATACAGTACATACTCGTAATATGTACAGTACAGTACAGTACTATGACGCAATTTTCGGTATCAACCTCGTAACAAGGCTTTATACGCACAAGTTGCTGCATACGGAGCAAAAATCATATCAAAAATGACTATGGATTCGTGTGTCGAAGTATTACATTGTATTCGTATCCTGAATCTACAACTCTGGGGTCCCTTAGACCACAGTCAGTTGTGACTCAATTCCAAATAAAAAATTGCCTATATGATGCGCGAAATATGGTACAACGACTTTTTAATATAGTTTTCTCTCTGTGTAACAGAATCTGCGAAAAGTTTGAAGGTTTGAACGTAGTTCATACTATTGTGGTACCACTGACCTTTAAATAACGGTTCACGCTCCCAACTAACTACGTATTTTTGCACGTATGTTTTCTTATTTTGATCTTTCGGCATTTTCTGTTTTTTGGCACACACTGTTATCATCATGTTATGTTGAAAACAATGAGGAAAACATCGATCATGTAATGATAAAAAAATGCTATCCGAAAAAATAACTGCGTTCGGTGTATCGCTCCCTATCGGTTTTTGTCCACATCAAACAATTCATTTGCTTACCACTAGATGGCATTGTCATAGTGTATATATATATATAGATTATGCGCTGTTTAGGGTTTTTTTTAGGGAGATGCGAAATGTATCTAGGGTTGGGACATATGGACCATCTGGCAACACTGTTTTAAACCTCTTTAATTGTCATAATGATATTAATTAATTGACATACTTTATGTGATACAACCACTAATTATAGGAAGTCATTTGGTCTTTTGTACCACATCTAGGACCAAGATGTTACAAGCACTCGGTAGCATAGGGACAGCGTGCGTAGCTTTAGGTAGGTAGGCACGAGGTTCAATTTCCATATAGGCGAAATATTTTCTTCGAGCAAAAACATTTCAACAGGTCAGGGAATGACGGATTATGATACAAAATCATTGTAGTGGTATTCTAAATTAAGTGATTCATTCCATTTTGGAGTTATTAAATATTATATGCATTTCTTTCTGATCAGGCAACTTGATAGGGGCCTGATCAGGCAACCAGGTCAGGCCCATATGTGACACAACGTTACATTTCCTAGTAGGGCCCTCTCAGGCTGCCTTATTAGTGCCCTACCATGGCAGTCAGGCAACCTGAACAGGCCCCATCAAAATTTCTACGCGGGAATAATACTGCCTTGGCTCCTCCATTCGGCGGCCGAGTAAAATCGATGGCTCGATATTATTATCAAGATATACATACACTAAATGCTTTACTGGAAAGAGCGTGTAAAATTATTAGTTGGTAACATTACAGTTGTGAATCGTATCCCTCTGTTCGTCACGTGTTGCTCTCGACTAATTTTTTTGCCTCCTACGCGCACTTGACCGATTTTCGTGACACAGACCCGCACACACACCACGTTTAAGATTGCTATGGGGTTTAGCCGTCGACGATGAAGTACGACGGGGCGCCCTATGCTTATACGCATGGAGCCGATTGACTGTTACCAACTGTTAGCTTTCAAATAATCGCCTTTAAATAGTGGCGGGAAAAGTGTGGGGTCAAAGTTCAGGTTTTTGTAGGGTCTATCCCACGGGGGTGAAGTACGAGGGGAGTGCCCTATGCTTATGCATGGAGTGGATTGACTGTTACCAACTTTTAGCTATGAAATAATTGTCATATTAAACGTATATTTTCGAACTATTTTTTTACATCTATTTTTAAAAATATGCATTTTTGATCATTCGGTGATTACATTAAGTGTTTTCACTACCTTGTGTAATTATTTTCTATAACTTTTTCTCGCTCAATTAACGCGAAACGAATTGGCAACGTCGTAAATCGTGGTATATCATAATGGCCAAGTTGGCAGAAGTGTCGCGAAGTTGGAGACAGATGCGCCCCGTTCGTAACCTCAAGATCGGCCCAAGGAGTTGTCAAAAATGAATATCGGTCGGAGTACAAAAAAATCCGTTGGAAAGAAAAGAGTGTACTAAATAATCTATAATCTCGAAGAAATAAAAAACTTTCATAATTTTCCGATATTCTAAAAAAAATCCGCGTTATTTTGCCTTTGCCTAGAAATACTTGTTCTTATGGAATCGGCTTCGATTCGGCCAATGAAGGTTTTCCAGCTCGCGATGAAAATAAACGCTTTTCTGTTTTACGTTTCGATCCTTGATTCGGATCCTCTTTAGAATTTTATTTATTCTATAAATTATGAATTACAACTTATATAGATAGAGTTTACAAGATTTTATATAATTGTGCTATGTGTTATAAACGAGTTATAAATGTGTTATAATGATTTGTGTAAATTATATGTTAGTTTTGTTCTAATTTGAATAATAGTGGTATTGTATGAGCAATTTATTGTAATATGTTAATTTATTCTATCATATTTAGTGCGTGACAAGAGTGGTGCGTGAAAGTGTGATATTATCTATTATAGATTTTTTTGGTTAAGAAATATGTCAAATAACTAACCAGAATATTGTTGATATTTCCAGTTTTATGTTTGTGCTTGGAAAATGATTAAAATAGACAGTATTGATGCTGGTGCAATACTGTCTTATGAAGGTGAATCGGAGGATTGATTCGGAACCTTTAATTTCAATCGATTGAGAGATTTATCGTTTATTGGCGATTTCTATCACCTGTGAAGGTTTTGGTTTGATCTATATTTTTTTTTTAATTAATGAAATGTCTTGTGGATGTGATATTTACCAAATGAATTTTAAAAAAAATTAATAAAAATAACTATATCTTTGCAAGCACGGGGAGGAAAACTAGAAATTTTCAATGTTCTACATGTCGAGTGGTGAAGTCTCTGAGAGTTCGAGAGAAACTAAGTGGCGAACTTAATTTTTCCGGAGCGAGGGAGAATGATCCTTTTGGCAATGACGTATCAAGAGTTTTAAAGTTCCTGTGTCATGTTAATTTGTCAGGAAGTTTAAAATTCCTGAGTCATGTTAATTTGCGTAGAATTGTATAATTTCTGAACATAGTTATCAAATTAATATTAAGTAATTATTACTAACCAAGAGAATAAGTACCATTAATATTCGTTGTTAAGGAGTGAGATGTAGTCAGCATTTTTTTACATTTTCTTGAAGTATGATGGTTCGAAAATATTCCCGGAAAATTTCAAGTCAATCCGATGAAGAGTTTCCGGGATACCCCACAATTAGTGAAGGGGCGTCGGATCCCCATGGCAGGTAGCGGACGGCAGCTGCAAGCAACCGGTTTCGACCCCCCCCCCCCCCCCCATTATATTCTATAAATAGTATTATTCGTAACTGATTATCACTCTTCACCTCCAATTGTTATGGATGCCATAAAACCAATTTATGAAGATCCGAGTAATGATAGTTTACTCTCTAGGTGTATCGGTGGCTCCAATCAAAACAATAACGAAAGCTTCAATCAGCTAATTTGGAAAATAAGCCCAAAAACAGTGTGTAGTAGCAGTACTGTTGTAGAAATTTCTGCATATGTTGCTGTTTGTATATTCAATCAAGGTACACACACATTGTTACTGATCATGAATACACTTGGCATTAATTGTTGACCCAATTCTCGCTGGTACGCAGAAAGAATCGATTCTCAACGTATAGACGTGGCTGACAAACGCGCAAACGATAATACCCGGGAAGACAGAATGCTTCGAAGACAACAACAAATTGATATTTTGGAAGCTTTCACATCGGCAGAAGCCCTATTGTATGGGCCAGGAATTGATGATTCGATGTAAGCAATTTTTTAATTAGTATTTCTATACATAAATCAAGTGTAAAATTGGAAAACCCTTTCAGACATTTTCAAAAATGTATTACTCGAAAATTATGAACTTTAGCAAAATTTTATAAAGAATATTTCCGCTTTTAAATTGCCCAAAATGTCAAAAAAAATAATTCATCCCGAAAACTTCAATTTTTTGAAAAGTGTTTTAACGATTGGCTATAAACAATTGAATGCGCGACTTTTCGGCAAAAATTGTGATATTCGGATTCAGCGGATCAAAATACATTTAAAAAAGTTTAGCTTCATCCATCGAGCTCAAAATTTTACGAACATATAATACCGTATCCACATCGAAAAACTTTAAATGCGTTTTTCTCGAAACTATGTTTTTCTAGTCGGTGACCACTATAATTCAAAAACCACTCGATGGATTTCGATGATATTTTGTGTGCTTATTGATAGCATTAAAAACTAGGCCTTAATCGAAGGATTTTCATTTTTGTTGAAAATTTATATTTTTTTAACAATAAACGAAACAATTTTTGGTCGGAAATCGAAAGTTATCTGTCGGAAGCCGCCATTTTGTTGATTAAAAAAAAAGCTTCGATCAAGGACTAGATTTATTATTAAACTAATGATTTTTTTGGTCTTTTGATTTCAGATGAACCAGTCAAATTTTATGATAGTCACCGCAAAGGACTACATACCGAAGGGGGTCCGAAAAAGATGGCGATATTTTTATAAATAATCAATATTTTTCTTTGGAATTTTGTACAAGTCAAGTTGAAATATAACATAAAAAGTCTGTGTAACCACTTTTGTAAGACAAACTTAATTACTATAGAAAAATGTATTGAAAATGCTCGTTTTTCACGCCTCTGACTACATCTCACCCCTTAAGGCAGGATTCTACTTTGAAACTTTGAAAATTTTTTTTTTTTTTTAGATTTTTCAAAAGTACATATGTTCAAGAATGTTCGGTCAAAATTTTATAAAGTTCCAAGCAATCTAACTATCCTTTTTCGCCTTTCGAACGCACCTACCTGAGCGCGCTATTGTGACCCGCCCGGCGCGCGGCCCGGACTCACCAAAACTTTAAACGCGTTTTTCTCGAAACGACATTTTCAAGTACCGTGGTCGTGATAACTCAAAAAGTACTGAACCGATCCTTATAAAATTTGGAACACATATTCTATATGTGTGTACCAACCGACCTAACTACAATCAACTTAAAATTTTGATCAGAACTATTTTTTTATTGCAACAAAAGACCCAAAAAAACGCATTTTTTCGTATTTTAGCCGCCATTTTGTTAATTTTGCACGTATATAAAATATTCTAGTTAGGTCGGTTCCTGAAGACATACTGAACATGAAACTATTTGATTTTTTTGTTTCAGACCATCCGTCGGGAAGATTTCACGACCACGGCAACGGTACCTGTTTTTCGAGGCGTTGGCAAATATAAACATATTTTACGTGTACAAAAAATGAATAAAATACATTTAAATTTTTTTTGTATGTACTTAAAGAGTGTATTTATTGAACAGTTTAAACCCCATATCGATATCTTTAATAGTATTCGCAGAAAAAATTCACGAAAATAGCGTTTTTTTCATGGTTTCAAAGTAGAATCCTGCCTTAAATATCCTGACCGAGTAGTTTGAGGTTTCCGGGCATGATTACCGAATTCCGATAAGATAGGTAGCATTTGTGGCGTCTACGACGTTGCCATGATTGCGCAGTCTAATATTTTGTGTGTTTGATTTACGCACAAAGTCGCTATCAAAAGAATTAATAATTTTATAACGGTACAGTAAATCCTCATTCTCACGGTGCCAAGGGTTAGTCCGATAATTAGTCGAATCGTACCTATTTTTTCAGCTCCATGGTAACATTCACTTAGCAGATATTAATAATGTACTGAAAATGATCGGGAGTTTTCCATAAGCGTAATGTAATTAGCTCCCGAAATACGGCGAGTTGATTTTTTTTTTCTAAAAGTCGGCACGATGGATCCTACTCAAACTGCACAGGATGATCAACAAAGAGGTTATAAAGGTCCAGAAAAAAATTCAGCTCGGTGGTAACATGTTGACTCAACCCCATAACAACCTTAAGCTCCCTCGAGCCAAATTTCTGCCTGCCGATTGTCCTTCTCTTTCTTATTATTCTTTTCACCAACATCTCGATGGTCTTGTACACACGCTGCATATAATAATGAGTTGGAAGTTGAGTGTGGCTGTCGAGTGCGAAAAAAATACAAGAACGATGTATTTCCCGGGTGGGTGCGCGCGGTCGTTCAACACACAAGGAATTATCATTGTAGTACCGAGCTGTGAGCTCGCGCCGTTTCGCTCTCTAAACTGGCGAATGTACTTAAGGGGTATGCATACGGTTATAATTTTATAAAATACGACTTTTTGTCGCATAGTTTTGTTGCCTAGGGTGTTAACCACAATTTGCAACAAACTTTCGTAAAAATTTCAAACAAAGACCGTGTCGTGAGGATTTTTGTGGAGGGTTGGATCGCCCACTGCTCTACGGCGATTCTAATCGGTCTATAAATGATATCTCAAAATCTATTCGGTCGATTCACTTCAAATTCGGACAGAGCATAGTTTATAATATTTCCTTCCGTATGACTGGATGAATTTTTAATGTTTTTCCATTCGTTAACAACAAATTGTTAAACTTTTTGTCTTAAATTAAACGTTTAATCTAACTTCAACTTTGATCTAAAACAAATAAAACGATTTTTTTTTAAATAGATAAAATTGACTAAAACTTAGTGGAGATTTTTTGTTGTCGTGTTTTAATCATCAAAAAAACTTGTTTTATTTTTTTGCGATTTTTCGAGAAAAATGACATTATTAATAACTAATGAAAATAAATGTTAAAAAGAAAAACATCGGTCTGGACTAAACTACTATTACACTGAATAAGCATACCCAATTCTAAGTCAATCCGTTCATTAGATTTCGAGAAAACCACGTTTAAAGTTCTGCTAGCAGTTCTGTCGTTGTAATCATAAGTTTACGTTCAATCTGCGATTACTGCACCATATGTTGGACTCTTCAATTTGGGTTGCCTCAAGCGACGAACTGGCCGTTGTTATTTTCACAGCAGCGTCACCCCTTAAACAATAATAACTTCATTGTTTATCATTATGTGTCGATAACAATCAATCAAACTTGTATTAGCTGTGCGTAAAATCCTGACCTCGTCATCCCAATTCATTCATTAAAAAAATATCGAAAACTGACCCGTTTTTGGGCCCCAAGTAAACCCCTTAAACCTCGATCGCGCTTATTTACGAGCGTTTTCAATCGCATCTCCGCGCGGTGAGAAATAAATAAGGCGAAAATAATTCAGGGGAAGTCGGGCCGCGCGTACATCCGAGGGTGTGGCCTGGGCTATTACTTACTCTGATTATCGGACAAAAACGACAGCAAGGACCTCGGACTGCTCGAGCCCACTTTTTGCCTGCCTTGAGGAGCATACATACTGTAAAACATTTACAGTGTTTTCTTACTTTCTATCTCTCTATGCGATCTCCCCCCTTCTCTCTCTCTCTCTCTCTCTCTCTCTCTCTCTCTCTCTCTCTCTCTCTCTCTCTCTCTCTCTCTCTCTCTCTCTCTCTCTCTCTCTCTCTCTCTCTCTCTCTCTCTCTCTCTCTCTCTCTCTCTCTCTCTCTCTCTCTCTTTCTTATACCGTGCTCTGAATGTCCATGTGCTCAGCCAGTCTATTGTTCCTGAAAAATAAAGTAGTTCCAAAAAACAGCACGTCTCTGTGTACAAAAGTATATTTACTTATACACATATATACACTTTTTACGGATACACGCGTTACCCTTATCGAGACCATTATCTAGATCCGATTAGCCATGATGCTGCATATAATATGTTAAGTGCAATCGCGAAAGGTGTAGATGGAGAAACGCGACGAGAGAATCCAACAGTTTCTCCCAACGTGACGCACTCAGCACGCGGCTAATATTCGTAACGCTTGGGGCATGTGAATTATGCCTTTCTGCATCGTGATCTATAGCCTAACATATCATTATTTCACATTGTACGCTATTAAGTGCTTACTCTTTTGGCTTAAAGCTACGAAGACGATCGTTCGTCCACTGCTATGGCAGATCAAAGAATACGTCCATACACGACACATATATGCAATATAAATGTGTGCAATAGAATTTATTTTTATTTTAATTATAGTAGCGAATAAATAAAAATTATATTCATAATTATCCTACTTAAGGGGTTAGGCTACTGTGACGACCCGAAAATGAGGTTTATTTTCATTTTTATTTTTAAGGAATAAGCGAGACGATTGAACAATCGTTTGGATATTCATTTGTATGTACATTGACAAAGTTCTGTACGAAATTTCATTAAATAATTGATAAAATTATAAGCTATCTCGTGATGGACCTTTGAGCGTGAGGAGCTCAACGGTGTACTCGATTTTGGCCACCCGGTTGATCTGAAACAAAAAGAACGAGTTTTTCTCTTAGAATAGCTAATGTTGGTTAAGACTTGACCGAGCTTTTTTTTGTTATCATGTTTCGATCATCATAGAAACAAGTTTAATTTAAAAAAAAATTTTAAAGAAGTAAGCCGTCATTTTGTCCCGACCGATAATGAAAAAAAAAGTTTCGCAGAAAAAGTCGGTCAAGACTAAACTTCTATTACACTAAACAAGTGTACCAAATTTCAAGTCAATCCGTTCATTAGATGTTGAGAAATCGTATACACCGTTTTGAAAAGCATAATTTTGGATAAAAGCGTTTAAAAATTCACTAGCAGTTCTATCGTTGTAATCATAAGTTGAACTTTAATCTGCAATTCCTGCACCTTAGAACTTCCCCTTCAACTTGAGTCGTCTCAAGCGATAAACGAGTTTTTGAAATTTTCGTAATAGCCGAACCCCCTAAGGATATTAATAATCACCCTATTTAAAGATATTTATAATCATCTTATTTAATTATCTCATTTCAGGCTTGCTTCGATCCTACTTAAATTCCTAAATCAGCCAATTGAATGAATGATAAGTTATGGCCGATTGAAAATTCGCCATTCCGATTTCCCCATCCACCAGATTGCCCTAAAGTCGGTCTCTCGAATTTTCTGAAATTTCCTGAATGTTGTGGCAATTTTCTGAAATTTCTTAAATATTTCTGAACCTCTTACCTCTTAAGATGTAAATTTCAGTTAGGAGTTTACGCCAGAAAAACTGAGACATCGGGATGAGGCTGATAATTCTTCATTTGTGGCATTTGCATTTTACAAACACAGAAAGTCGTGTACGTGCTAAAACGTATCTTATCAATACGAAAGGAACATTTATATAGATCATTCCTTTTACACATTGGTGTTAGCATTTTTACTGCTCGGCGAAAAGGTACGCTTTTTCCCGATAAAGAAATAAAAATCGGTGGCGCTCGAACGAAATTTATTAATGTTTATTCATGTGAAAACAGAGAGCGAGAGAGAGCGAGAGAGAGATAGAGAGAGAGAGAGAGAGAGAGAGAGGAGCAAACAGCAAGGAAGCGAAAGAAAGGTATCTCATTATTTTTTTTCGAATGATTTAAAACACACATTTGCGCTCGACCTTCGTTTCTATCACATATCGCACTCGACGAGAATTAATTCCCATTCGTAAAATTAGCATAATCTCTGCGTGGATACGACTATTGGGTGCTGGAATATCCACCGGAACGAAACTGGGCCGAGTTGTCGAGGCATCAAGATCGAGGTCCTCTCGGTTTCATTTCTTTTCTTCTTGTTCGCCATATCTTGTTCTTATTGCAGAAAGTTAACTCAGAACGAGAGTAAAATGTTCGATATTTACTAGGTGGAGAGAGAAATGGAACGAATGAAAAATAAAAAATAGTTCATACATTGCGAAATCACGTTCGAATCTTTTACGGAAATTAATTGTATCTCCAATCAATTAGTCTCGGCTACTTATATTTTTATTTTCAAATGAAATTCCTCCGACCAGCAGTGGAGAGCAACTCTTTATAATACGCGTTCTGTCCATCTGACAAATTCGTTCGATCGAAATTGAAAGTCCCCTTGAAAGATTCGCGGGGACAAACGAGAGAGGAAGAAAAAAAAATTGATGCGAAGCAGAACCGGAGATATTCTCGTTTATGCAAATTCTCCGCTCCTTTCGTTTTTATTCAACCGCGATGTCAAGCATTCGAGCGATCGAATTGCCATATACTCTTACGGGCCCTGCTTTAAGAACGAACCGAATCGGAATTACGAGATCTGTATATGATTTTCGTTGGCCTTCGTGGAGAGAAGTATACTTTTATTTAACAAGCACAAAAAGAAAAGAAAAAAGCACCATTCCTCCGCGAAAGCTCCGAGGCAATCTATTCGCGAATGTATCCGAAACGATTTGTCTCTTTGTTTTTCAAAATTGGCATCCTCGTGGATGAATCTATGTAAAACGTATTCAATTATATCCGGAAGTGAAGCGCAAAGTTCTAATACGCACGATTATTTTTAACTTAAATTTTTTTTAATTTAATTTCCAATTGTAAAAGGTCCAGTGTACTAAGATTCTTGGTAATTCTTTAGATAAATGACTGTTCCGAAAAAAAGCCTCACATTTTTTTGTTGCATTTTTTTATTTATTACCCAAACAAGCTCTTGTATTAAAACCCTCATGCCGGAGGCGGTTGGGTTTGTTTGGATTTTTTCGGTTTGTTTGTATTCAGGAAGGCTTCATTTATAAATCCCCCTACCCTCCATTCTCAATATAGAGTTAAAAAATGCCCTATTTTATCACGTGTTTCCGCAAACTTCAAGACCCCATAAGTTTTTATGTGTAGGGATTTCAGCTTCCCCCGACTAAATATCATCACTTATGAGAACACGAGAAAACCCAATATAGCAAAAAATAAATTTAGGCTTATTTTTCGGAAAAGTTACTTATCTGAAGAATTACCAATTTAAACCGAGCTAAAGTTGAAAAATAAAAGTTCGGAAAAAGACTCTATTTCTATGAGACTACCGCTTTCATATTTGAAGTTGTTAATATAACTTGATTTTAGTGAGATGATAGGAAATAATTTATAACGTAAGAAATCTATCCTACTTTTAATTCTAAATCTAGCAGTTTTTCTCTGGACTTCAGTAGAAAATTTCAAAAGTATCCGGACCCCACTACGTGGGCCTGCGCCCCAAAAAGGGTCATTTTTCAAAAAATTTTCTTAAGATATTCCTCTCGCGAAGAGCCGTTTTTAGGGGGCTAATGGCGATAAGAGTGCCCTTCTGAATCGCTAGTAAAACTTATTTTTATCTCCAACCATAAACTGGAATAAAAAATTTCCCGCAACCTTAGTAGTTTTAGACATTTTTACATTTTCCCTGAAAAAATCGCGGCTACGAAAATTATTCTGTTAGACACATTTTTTCAAGTTTTATCATTAATGTTTTCTTTAAACATTCGGTCACCCCCGTTTTCATTGTCATTGCGGAATTTTCAGATTTTTTACACGCGTGAGCAGTTTATATCATGCATCTAGAGTTATTTAGTGTATAAATTATTAAATAAAAATGTGGCCAGCGTGTCATCTCCATAAAGCGCCGTACAAATGAGATGACTTTTTTTTACACGCGTGAGCAGTTTATATCATGCATCTAGAATTATTTTATGTATAAATTATTAAATGAAAATGTGGCCAGCGTGTCATCTCCATAAAGTGCCGTACAAATGAGAAGATTTTTTTTTACACGCGTGAGCAGTTTATATCATGCATTTAGAATTATTTAGTGTATAAATTATTAAATAAAAATGTGGCCAGCGTGACATCTCCATAAAGCGCCGTACAAATGAGACGGTTTTATAGAGTCGTAATTTTTCGTCAAAATTTCGGGACCTTGGCCTGAAATTTAACCAGTATACTGGGATGAATTTTTACTTGATTATAGACGAAAACCAATTAATTGTTAAACATTGGAGCTTGTGAAAAGAATATCTTAAAAAAGTATCGGGATGATGAAGTCGGGATTTTACACACAATTAATACACAGTCTTGAAAATGATTTTTTTCTCCATTCAACTATATTCATAAAGAGTAAAGTTGTTGTTTGTGTAAGCAAAGTGCTGCCGTTGCCGCCTGGCCAATCGGTGTAGATAGTTCTGGTGACTAGGGTGATCGAAAATAAAAAATTGATAATGTACCTTTAATAACGTATCATTGTAATAATAAGTATATTATCAATAATAAAATGTTCCTATAAACGGATACATTTTTTAATTACAAAAACAGCAAGATTTAGAATAGAAATTACGATTCTCAACCAAAAAACAACTTAAATCAGTTTGTTATTCACAAATGGATATACAGATAAAAAAAAATAATAATAAGAAAATGTTATGAACTGTGCTCTGTCCGAATTGGAAGTGAATCGGACAAATAGATTTTGAGATCCCGAGTAAAAATGAATATATATAATCATATATAATTGTATACAAAAATTGGCCCGATAGAATTGTATACAATTGTATATGATCAATTAATATACAATTATATATGATTATATATATTCATTTTTACTCGGGATGCGACTTGCACCGTTTCACAAAGCATACTTTTGCAAAAAAACGCAAAAGAGAAAAGAGTCAATCGCACTGGGGCGATTCACCGTAGCGCAGCCCTCGATCTTCACAAAAATGGTCGGAACTTAACAAATGTTTTCAATTTTCCTGATTTTTTTGTTGCTAATTGGAATTTAGGTGAACAGGGGAATACTAATAGCGAAACTTAAAAAAATAGGAATCTGTGGAAGAATGTTGGAAATGATAAAAGTAATATACACGAAAACGTTAGCGGAGGTAATGGTGAATGGAAAAATGACAGAAAGATTCGAAACAAAACAAGGGGTGAGGCAAGGTTGTGCGCTGAGCGCACTGCTGTTCAATTTTTATATTAACGACATGGAAGAAAGGTGGGAAAGAAAGAAAGACGGTGGATCGGTGATCGGAAAAGAAAAAATATATGCGATAAAATATGCGGACGACGTAGCAATAGTGGCGGAAGACAGCGGAGGATTAGTAAGTATGATAAAGGAGCTAGAAAAGTGGGGAAAGGAAAATTTCATGGAGGTGAATGCAAAAAAAACAAAAATCATGGTGTTTAGGAATGGCGGAAGACTAAAAAAGGACGAGGAATGGAGTATAAATGGAGAGAAAATAGAAATAGTAAATGAGTTTCGGTACTTAGGGTACTGGTTCTCAACGAAGAATGTAATCAAAGTCCATGGATTAAAAATGGTTGGGAGAGCGCAAAAAGCGGCGAACGCGGTATGGGGAGTGTGGAAAAGAGCAGGGAGAGATATCATGGAGGAAAGGCTCTATCTTTTGGACACTATTGTAAGGTCGGGGGCTTTGTACGGGGTAGAAATCTGGGGGTTCGACAAAATTGGACAGTTTGAAGTAATACAAAATAAGTACTGTAAAATGGCACTGGGGATTGACCAGAGAACACCTAGATATGTATGGAGGACGGAATTAGGAATACCAACATTCGAATATAGAATCAGGGAAAGGGCGTTGCGATACGTGTTAACAATTATAAAGATGGACAGAACCAGGTGGCCGAACATTTGCCTAAGAGAGGAGATGCGAGGGATTGCGAACAGGAACCCATCCAAATGGGGGAAAGACTTTATGAATGTCACCGGGGAACTGGAAATTAAGGAAATAGCGGACATGATAAAAGAGGGAATAGAAGCAAGCGCAATAGAGAAGGCGATAAAGAAAGGATTAGAAAAACTAAGGCAGAAGAGCTTAGAGGAGGAAAGGATACAAATACAAAATTCGACATATAACAGCGCATATAAAGAGATCATAGAAAACGACGAAGCACCGTGGAGATACTGGACGGACCAAGGGGTTAAAGGAGAGCATAAAGAAAACTGGGCGAGGATAAGATGCGGCAACATAGGGAGGGACGGAAAGAAAGGGGAAGATGACTGGTCATGCAGAATGTGCAAAAGAAAAAGAGAAACAATATACCATTTGATTATGTGCGAAACGGGAAGGCGAATGATCTCAAGGGAGGCGAAAATGTACATAGAATCGTGGACGAAAGAGTTGACAAACGAAAAAGGAGTAAAAGAGAAGTTAATTAGAACAATAAGAGGCGAAGTGGATATAAACCTATGTAAATACTTTAGAGAAATAGAAACAATATGTAAGGACGAAAATAAATATGAAGGTGAATGCGAGGAATAGCGAAGAAGACTGCGGCTAAGTAAAAAGAAAAGCGGAATTGTAACACCTTTGTAAAAGACTGAGAAGGTCATGCAAATAAAACTACTACTACTACTACTACTACTATGCAAAAAATTATATATTTGAAAATTCAAGCTTATGAGGGCCCCTTAAAATCTGAAATGATTCCCTAATTTTCCCAAAATTCAATACGAATATACCCTGTATACACTATTCCTGTACAACAATGTATCCCGATATCTTAAGGAGTCTTCTCACTTTAGACGCTAAAAAAGCTATTTTCGTGATTTTTTTTGATAGATTTATATTATATATATATATATTCGTATAAAAGTTGTTATACTTAATAAATACATTTTCGAAAAAATGTATTCATTCAAGCCACCATTTATAGATGAAAATGGTAATTAAAAAAATGTAGGTCTGCGCTGTTGATGAAAACTCATAGATGGATCATCCGAAAAAAAATCAAACGGTTTTAGATTCAGTATGTTAATGGCTATAGCGCATATCATACGATTTTTGATATATGCAAAGACAACAAAATGGCTGACATTTTTCGAAAAAACCAAAAAAACATTTTTTTCGCCGTTTTTGACAAAAAATAGTAAATATCAAAATTTAAAAAAATCCTTAATATGCGCTATAGCTATAGTTGTAAAGGATATGTGGTTGAAATTTCAGAAGGATCGGTTTAGCAGTTTCGAAGATTTTATCAACTAGCCGTCGAAAAAAGTTGTGTCGAGAAAAACGCCTTTAAAGTTTGTTTGGGTTACATAAATACATAATTTTTTCAAAATGTATTTCGAAAGTGTATTTATTAAGTGTAACAACTTTTATATGAATAACTATAATATAAACCTATCAAACAAATTAATGAATATAGCCGTTTATAGCGTCTAAAGTGAGAAGACCCCTTAAATTCCGAGATGCCTGTAGGATGGAATTCACTTTTCTGAAAACTTAAATTCCTTTAAAATCTAAACGCTTCCGCACCGATTTCTACTAAATTCAACTCGAAATTACTTTTCCCAATACTTTATATTCCTAGAAAAGATAAACCTAATACGTGAAAAATTGTGAACGTCACAGCGGTGAAAACAATTTTTCGGAAAGTAAAACTACCTTAAAACCTAAAGCACCGTTTTCACCAATTTCGTACAGGGCATACTCTCTACAATAGACTATAGATGTCTATCGATGTCAACGTCATTTTTCGACGATTCAGATCAGTCCGAACGCGTTACCGCCGAAATCTCGAAGCAAAAATGTCCCCGAAGACAAAGCTCCCTCGACGAGGAAAAAGAATAATAATGAAGAAAGCCGAGATTATTTCGTCATCGATTCTGTACGCCAGGGAACATAATATTATACGGTAGTGCGTGTCTAGTCTCGCTCCGCGATTATACTAATTTCCGATCGGCGTTACGTGTGACATTTGATATTTTCCACTCCCCGTGTGCCTCGAGAGCCACGCAGGCGTGTGGGACGAGGAACATAATCTACACAGGGACGACGGGAGTCCGAGCATGCTACAAAGGGAGAAATCAAATATGTGCGAGTTCGATTTCACTCGCAGATCTTCCACAAATGCTCCCGAAATTGCGAATCGAGAGCGCGATCCTAAAAAATGAAAATTGAGAGTAATAAAAAAGCAACCCCGTAGACGGAAGCTATTTAATTTTTTTTAACGAAAATTCAAAATTATTTGCACAATTTCGAGTATGTTCGTAAAATGTTGACGCCGCTATTAAGGCCTTAGGCCACAGTAACGGGTATAAAATCATCTGCGAATTTAGAAAAAAAATTTCGTATGAATAAGTGATTCACTCATAAAATTAATTACACATCTATTTAGTATGAATATCAAGGTGTCAGAAAATATATATATATTTTTTTCGATGTACAAAATGGCCGACTGTTCGAAACTTCTCGAAACAACTTTTTTCCAATTGGCGTGACACATAACTTCAACAATTTTCACTCAATTTACTTCAAATTTAAAAGTTATGTTCCTAATTACATTTCGCAGGCAAGTACGTACGGAATTTCTGACTAATCGAAAACTTTTCATTTTATGAGCAGTTTATGAGCAGTTATAACGAAATTTTTCACTGAAAATTCATTTTTTAAGTTCAAATACCTGCAACTTTTGAATGAAACAATATGTTTAAATTCCGTACGTACTTCTCTAGGTATTCTAATGTAGATTGACGAGAATTTTTGTTTTTAGTTCTAGGTAAAAAAAAATTGGATGCTAAATGTCACGCCGCGGAGCGCCTAAAAAAAGATAACAAAAGAAAATATTAATAGTCGGCCATTTTGTACATCGAAAAATATATATATATATTTTTTCTAACAGCTTGATATTAATACTAAATATATGTGCAATTAATTTTGATGAGTGAATCACTTTTTTATACGGAAAAAAATTGTTAAATCCGCACATGATTTTATAGCCGTTACTGTGGCCTAAGGCCTTAAACGTCTCGGGGAACATAAGAGAACACTGCAAGAGATCGTTGCACTCTTGTAAACAAGATTCCGAAAACTGAAAGTGAAAAGCGAATGAAAAAGAAGCCGCGATGATCGAAGCGAGAAAGAGAGAGCACGAAGCAGGAAAGAGAGACAACACGATCGCCTACCTACGAAACAACTTCATACGATATCCCCAAGATACGGAGATATAACGTTACGCATTAATGCTTACGCACATACGCGTATATATTAGTTGTTACTATCTCAGTTTGATTCGAGATTCTCGGGCGATATTTCATTTCTTCTATTGCACGTTGCAAAACTGAGTACGGTGTTCCATTACACCTAATCGGAGGTAGTGTGACGTATACTGCGCCCGAAACGCAATCATTTCGCGACGAACATTCGTGCCTCGTTGGATCAACGTGCTCGAGCTCGCAGAAGGGAAAAAGACACTGCAAAAAAAAGTAATTATCAACGTGACAAAAATATGTTCCAGACAAAAGTTGTACGGTGTGAAGGGGGTCATGAAATGCGACTAATTTTTTTTATTTCGATGAAGGCGCTGACGCACAGTGAAGGTCACCTCCACTTTTTAAAATGGAATGTTACATTTTTTTTTTCAATTTAAATTTGTATTTTATTTTAATAGGTGAACTTGAATGACCTTGAACGATATTGACCCCCTAATGTTTTTACGCGGCTTGAGGTACTCCACAAGATGATTGAAAAAAATGTACCATTCCATTTAAAAAAGTGGATCTGACCTTCACTGTGCGTCAGCGCCGCCACCGAAATAAAAAAAAATGGTCGCATTTCATGGCCCCCTTCACACCGTACAACTTTTGTCTGGACCATTTTTTTGTCACGTCGATAATTACCGAGTTATTTCGGGTGGCAGAGATAAGAGGGACACCCTGTATAAAGACATCCCCTAAGGGGATTTTTGGCGCATTCCAATAGTTTACGAGATATCGAATTTGTTTGTTTTTTGGGATTTGTTTGTTTGTGTTTGTGTGTTTGTAGTGACAGTGAAGCTTTGCTCGTCGCCATTTTGATGCAGTTTGACGATTGCCAAAAATCTTCATTCCCCTATGCCAGACACCAACAACGTTATGGATTTTTGTACGAAAGCCTGCAGCGAAAATATTCAGGACAAGCCTGTGAGCCGCGAACTGATGAAAGAATGCCTCACCGAATACAAGCTGCAGGACAAAGTGGACGCGCTGAAAAATCATCTCGGTATGCGTGACAGTTTCGTTTCCGCGACAAAAAAACCTTTCTGCAAGCGTAAGGAAAAAATAACGGAGCCAACGAGAGTAAGATTGACGTTTTTCCCGTATTGTAAACACCGATGACCGGATTTCATATAAACTTTGTCGCAAAGGTCAAGGATTGCTTGCGACCGCCAGTGCCATCAACTTTTCAATCTCTCGTACACGATGATCTGCGGGACACTGTTAGAAATTCCTACTGGAACAAGGAAATTGGCAGGACAATTTATCTACCTCCTCATCTGCCAGCTGGCTGCGAGCCAGTCACCACGACCTTTGGAAAAATTATGACCCGCGATGGTATTTGTATATGTAGTACTTGGAAGACCGAGCGATGATGTTCGGTAAACGAGGCGTTTTAGAAAGGAGACGAGATAAAATAGCGAAATATTTCTGTTTTCAAAGATTGCAATACTGATTCAAAATCATAAAAATACGCATTCTTGTGGTTTGTCCCGCGGAAGTTAGAATACAAGAGCCCAAAGTCTGTAGCATAGAAACTAGATACAGGAGTCCAAACTCAGCATTTTAATTCGTGCCCGAAATGCGAATACTTAGGGTGGCGCTGCGGTCTTTCGAAGGTATTATGCTATACGAGGGTGGGGTGAAAAGTTTTCGGCCTGACCAAGAAAAACGATGTTTGAAATTTTTTTTTTGCTTTATTTTTCAACATAATCTCCATCAACACTGATATATTTCTCATAACGGTGTTGTAATTTAGTTATACCAGTTTTAAACGTAGATTCATCAAGCTCCTCAAAATACTGATTTACAACTTCGATAACTTCTTTGTTGCTCTTAAATCTTTTTCCGCCAAGCAATTTTTTGAGGTTAGGAAACAGGTAATAGTCGCTGAGGGCTAAGTCTGGAGAGTAGGGAGGATGCGGCATCAATTCAAACTTCAATTCGTGGATTTTGGACATGGCAACAATCGACGAATGCGCTGGTGCGTTATCGTGATGAAACAAAACTTTTTTCTTCGCCAAATGAGGTCGTTTAATTTGCACCTCGTGCTTCAAACGTTGCAATAACTCTGCGTACTATTGACCAGTGATAGTCTTACCCTTTTCAAGGTAATCAATGTATATAATTCCTATCGCATCCCAAAAAACAGTAGCCATAACCTTGTTTGCCGATAAAATTGTTTTTGCCTTCTTTGGGATTGGTTCCCCTTTTCCAACCCACTGTTTTGACTGTTCTTTATTTTCAGGAGTGTAGTGGTAGACTCATGTCTCATCAACAGTTATGAATCGACGCAAAAATTCGTTTGGATTACGCCTATACAGCGCCAAATTGTCGGTAGAAATGGTTTTTCGAAGCAGTTTTTGGTCGAGCTTTCGAGCTCGAGCTCGCTTTCGAGCAAACGCGGCATCCACCTTGCACACAGCTTTTCCATGTTCAAATGGTTGTGCAAAATATTTCGCACACATTCAGCTGACATCCTACAGGTCTCAGCTATCTCCTGCACTTTCAACCTGCGGTCTTCCAACACTATTTTATGGATTTTTTCAATCATCTCTGAAGTTGTAACTTCAACGGGCCGTCCTGAGCGAGGCTCGTCAGAGGTGCTCACACGACCCATTTTAAATTCAGAAACCCACTGCTTAATAGTTTAATATGATGGGGAGGAGTCTCCTAGTGCTGAATCCATCTCTTCTTTTATTTGTTTTGGTGTAAAACCTTTCAAATGGAAGTATTTGATGACAGCACGTTTTTCCAATTTTTCCATTTTTACGAAAACAACGGAAGCGTCTCGCGCAATGTGCTCTCAAACGCAAACTAACGTAGCGATTGGGCTGAAACTATACATACAAGCTCGGTAGGAATGCCCATGCAGAAATTTTTTGGGGACTCCCCAGATCCTACCAGATCCCTATGGGGATTTGATAGGGATACCCCAAGTAAGGAGTCCACACTGGAATCCAAATAGATTTGTTGGGGATTCCTCAGGTTCTACCAGATCCTTATGGGGATTTGATATGGACACCCCAGGTAGGGAGACCACATTGGAATCCAAATGGATCCTGGGCTGTTTCCAGATTAACGTGGTTTGAGATTTTTTTACTAGAAATTATATGAAATAGGATTTCGCGACGCTCTGTAAAAAATTATTCTTTGATGGTCCCGTGCACAGATTTGCTTAGGAGTTTCAAGATGCACCAACGTGTTTCTAGGAATTTGTTAGGATATCGAATAATACAATATATAATTATATTCTTTAGTAACTTCTTTACTTTAGTGCTTACCCATATTGTATATTTATAGTTTGTTATGGGCTAGCATTTTTTATACGAATAAAAAAGCTTGTTATAAATTTTAATATGCACACTTTTTGAATTCTTAATACTTGTGCGCATAAAAATTTGTTTTGAACGTGACGGCAATCGGGTTACGATTGCGTCTGCGGTTTATCGCTGTAGGTGTGGAGTTTTGTTAGAGCGGCTTAAATGAGGTTTTAAAAGAAAATTAAATGTAAGTATGAAATCATATTTTTATAAACATGATATCTATTACACATTCACTTAAGTTTGTAGCCCGTAACATCAATTTCCACCCGACCCGGTGGATTTTTCATCGGGATCCAATAGGGATTCCCCATCGGGATCTAACAGGGATTCCTTGTCGGGAGCTAATAGGAATTCCCTATCGGGATCCAATAAGGATTCAGAAAATCGCTTCCGACAAAGGAAAGACGTTGGGCGATAGAACATAAGCGGCGCAGGGTACATATATATTCGTGTCGTCGTTGAAAAGCGCGCGACGATCGAGTTACTGCGCAATCGCGATCGTAAAATTTATTTACTCCAAACACGCATTAATGTTTGTTACATTCCAATGATGCAAGCATCAACCTTATTAAAGTGTTTAAATTTTATATAATATGAAAAGTATTCAAAGAATATCCCGCCCATAACTGCACAAGTATTTTTGCTTAATAATAGTATAAAAAGTGTATAAAAACTACGTTACAGCATAAGAAGTATTTAAAGTATTTTTAAAAAGTTCATAAAGTATAAAAAGTACTCGAAGATATAGATATAAGATATAAGTATTCGAAGAATACTATACAAAGCACTATAAATATTCAGTATGGGTAAACAATTTAAAAAAAACAAAATAAGTATATTGTGGTATTGGATATGTACTCCTTTGTAAACAATAAATTGATCTCTTTAGTGTATCGATGCTTTTATTTTTTGTAGCATTTTGGGCTTACAGAATGCGATATGATCGATCAAGCATCGTATCGGATTCCGTTCAATACTGTGGGGAAGCTTTAAGATTCTTACATTGGATTCCGATGGGAAATCCCTATTGGATCCTAATAGGGAATCCCTATGGAATCCCTATGGAATCCCTATGGAATCCCGATAGGAAACCCTACTGGATCCCGATGGGAATCCCTTTTGGATCCCGATGGGAATCCCTTTTGGATCCCGATGGGGAGTCCCTCTTCGAATCCAATGTACGAGCGTGACGTTTCCTGATAGGGATCCAATGGGGTGTCCCGTTGGATCCCTATCAGTGAGTAGGGAGAAGTAGGGGAATCCTATAGGATTCCAAACACAATTTCTACCTGGGTGGTACTGTAGGACGCCGCTCCAAAACTAGACCTAGTGGCATCATCTCTTGGTCAGGCCGGAAACTTTTCACCCCATCGTCGTATATATTTCGTATGTATTGGGAGTATAAAGAAGTCTCCGCCGTTTGACAAAAGATGGCCCCACCAGGAGGTTATGGTTGAAATTGTCAGATGTAAAACGTCATATAGTAAGGTTGGACATCTGACAAGCCAATAACCTTGAAATATTAGCGATTTTGTATCAACATCACGTAATTTTTTTCGTGCGAAAATGTCGAGTTTTGAGTCGAATAATTTGCGGCAACTCTTTGTCTGGCAGTGCTTAAACTTTTGAAACCACACGATAAGTTCTCTCAAAATCGCTAATATTTCAAGGTTATGGTCTTGCCAGATGTCCAACCTTACAATATGACGTTTTACATCTGTCAATTTCAACCATAACCTACTGGTGGGGCCATCTTTTGTCAAACGGCGGGGACTTATTTGTACTCCTAATATATAAAATATCGGGTCCGATTGTAGGGCAGATGACTAACCTATCTAACCTCAATTAGGGTGAGTATTATAATAAAATTTAGGATAAAGTGATACGCTGATTAGTACAAATGTAGTATTGATGAAGCAGTATAATTTTTTCAGTGACTACACGCAGATGCGTAATTTTTTATATTGATTTTTTTTGTTCTCGTACGTAATTTATCGGAATACAAAAACGAGTATGCACTACAAAACTTGAGTCTGCAGGCGGAATTACATTGCTAAAGAGGCTCACTTTTTTCTTTTAAAATAGTTTTTCTCTTACAATTCTCCTGTGGACATTTTGAAAACAACGAATGCAGTCGTTCAGAGGCGGATACTCTCACGACTGTTCTGTTTTGAAGTTAGAGGAGGAGCACGAGCAACTGCAAGTAGCAATTCATTAAAACGGGGGAGCGAAATAAAAGAAGCCATGGAAAGCGTCGGTCAGGAATAAATCTGGCAAATCCATGTGAAAAATCCGTAAGGGAGCTGGACAAAAAAAATAGAAAGAGGCATGAAAATTGAAATTGTACAAAAAATTCAATACTATTGGAGCAATATTAACGTGTCCACATACTGCAAGGAATAAAAGCATATGAAAACAGGAATACAGATGGAGGAATATTAGAATATCGGAATATCGGAATACAGATGTTTTGGATGTCACATGAGATTTTACGATTAGAAAAGTTTCGGATACCAAATATTGTGGAATAGAGATATTTAAGAGCACACGGAAAAAAATGATTCGTCAAAATTGATAGTTGGTGTTTATAAGTTACTGAGGAAAGGTGAACATAATGCAGTTTCACACTGTAAACCAATCATGTTACAGCACTTGTAGGAAAAAATAATGCATCAAACGTGCTTTTTTTACTATTCGAACCGATGGAAATGCAGATTTAAACTGTAAAAAAATCATGATGATCACCGCGATAAAGTAAACCGTCGAATTTACAAATTAAATATAATATATCGCGGTACTCAATGCGTAAAATATACGGAGTAGCTTTTAAAAAAAGTGAGATTAGACTGGTAATCACTGATTTGAACCATAAAATTCTTCAACAAGCAAATGTTAAAACTGAGATTAAATTCTATTGAAATTTGGTATTGTCTTCTGAAAAATGTGGTGTGAGTTTAAATTAAAAACTGCAGTGTACATCTTGCCAATTGTATCGTAGCTCGGTATTATTCAATACGTACAGATTTAATTTTTACAGAGTCAATTGTCATTTTTTAACAAATCGGGTAAAGCATATTTTGATAACGGGTTATTGAATACCAATACGGATATTTGAATTTATTAGTGTGATACATGAAAAAAATTTCAAAGCGCTCAGTAGAAGTTACAGCCGACATTGCGCGGTACACCGCGTGTACCTCAAATTTTTACAATGTGCACTGTAAACGCGTGACCGCGTCAACTCGGGGGGTTAAGGCGTTCAAACCTGCACGGCTAAATCAACAAAGAAAAATTCTATCGCGTGGTCGCCCTCAGTCTCGACATCTACTCAGTGCTCTTTTGGATCTCGTGGCGTAAAGTTTTGCGCAGTGTCTTCGAGAAACGACAATTATTTATAATCAATGTGAAAACGGAAACACACACAGTGAACAAGGACAAACTGTTAGTGAAGAAAAAGTGCCGTGAAAGATTTGTTGCTGCTGAAAAGAGGACGAAAAAACGAAGTGAGCATTGTATTTGTACTTTTCTATCTCGCTTTCACGTATAATAATGCTTGATTTACATAAAGCTACTCACTATCTCCATTATTTGCTATTTCACAGTGTACAAATTTGTCAATGAAGTCGTTCATTTCATAACATTTTTAAAATTCGTGGGTCCACTCATTTACTTTTAACAGTTTCACATAATAAAAAATGTCAAGTCGGTCCATCTACTGTTTACAGTTTCACATTGTAAAAATTCGTGAGTCGGTCCATCTACTGTTTACAGTTTCACATTGCAAAAATTCGTGAGCCGGTTCATCTACTGTTCACAGGTCCACATTATAAAAAGTCGTGAGTCGGTTCATCTACTGTTCACAGTTTCACACTGCAAAAATTTATCGATCGCTTAGCATAAACTCAATAGTTCTACAGTTCTTTGTGTGAAACGTGGCGTGCACTTTTTACAGTTTTACGTCGCAAATATCGAAGATTTTGTACCGAGAGGCGCTATTGATGTGAGACACAGTACATTTTGATGGGACAACCATCAAAATTTGCAGGATTTTTTGTTCGTGCAGTAATATTTCAGAACTGAATTATTGTGGCATTGTGATCTTTACGAATAGCGATGTTTCGGCAGGGAAATTTTTTAGACATGAGATATTTTGGAATAGAGATGTTTCTGATTAAACCTGCTCCAGAATAGACATATTTAAGGGGGCGTCCGTTAATTACGTGAGGCGTTTAGGGGGGGGGGGGTCGAGCGAAATCTCACCAAATCTCACGTGGGGGAGAGGGGGGCTTCGGCAAATATCACGTAATTTTAGTATTTTTCGTAATTTTAGTAATCACGTAATTTTTATCACATAGAGAGTGTCTCCCTACTACTTTACATGGTGGAGTAAATGGTACTACAACCGCAGTTACTTCTACTACAATTTATTTTCCGTGAACATTTTGCATTTTGAAGCATTTTGAAAAATCTCACGTAAGATTAGGGGAGGGGGGAGAGGGTCGAGCTAAATCTCACGACATCTCACCAGGGGGAGAGGGGGGGTCGAAAAATCGACAAAATCACCTCACGTAATTAATGGATGGCCTCTAAGGAGCGCCATGTCTGAGAATAGAGAAATAAAGAATAGCGTTGTTGTCCTGCCAGGATAATATGTGGTAATAGGGACGGCGAGCAAGGGTATGCAGACTCCAAATGTAACATTTGCAAAAAGACAAATGAAAATTTGAGACACAATTGCGTCCAAATGTCGAGTGGAAAATCAATCAAGGGACGGTAAAGAAACTGAAACAATGGCTGGAGAATAGCAGGGGTATAAAAATAGACCGCAAAATAAAGACGCAACTGAAAAAGAAACCGGCAAAGTAACTGAGCGATAACATTAGGCAATCCGAGAACCCAGAATACTCAGATAGATGTAAGATAATAAGAAAACCGATGTAAACACGTATGTAAGGGCGAAGGGAAGGGCACTGATGTAAACTCCCTTACAAGGGGGCATACAAGGAAAAAATACTGCTACTACTACTACATACGAAATATACAGAGCATCTTACATTCAATAGACTGCAGCGCCACCCTTAGTATTTGCAATTTTGGGGGAGAGTTGAAATACCGAGTTTGGACTCCTGTATCCAGTCTCCATGCTAGGCTCCCTGGTCCGTACGTGAAAGCGTCCGCACAATTGTAAAAAGTAAATCTAGTTCCAGTCTAGTGGCGCTGATATAGAGCGCATTCGATATATTATATATGGATTTTTTATTCTCACAGGAAAATAACAGTAGTTGGCTTTCGATAGTAGTCGAAAGTTTGCAATATAAATACGGGTATAATATAAGGTACAGGAGTATGAGGATACGTATATGAGTATAAGTATAAGGTATAGTGTATAAAAACTAAAAGTTAATATGTTTCAGCAATACTCCAAACCATGTACACATGATTTACAATTGTAATACTTTTTTAGTGTCTCTCATTATCGGCATATCTATGATACGAAATAATCTATAATTCTAAAGAGTACCCATCACAATGCTGATTATTTATATCTATGATTTTTTGGTCTTCTTCAAATAATTACAATTTCCGTGCTCCTCGTTTCGGTCTTAAACTAATTATGATACGGAAATCCTTTCCAAGATTATTTTTTTAGATCAATTAGTCCTCGTATTACTTTCCAATGTTTACTTTTTTAGCGCTGATAGTTGGGTCAGGGTCACTTTCACTTTGAGGTTGGACTGTTACTACACTGGTCGGTCACTTGTTATCGGGGCGAGGCTGGTGGTGAAATTTTGTACCTGAACTGTTTCCATATGCGCGGACGCTTTTTCTACTGTTTCCTCTACGGAGTTTGGACTCTTGTAGTCTAATCTGTATCGTTCATGGTAGATGTATTGTTTACTGTAGACATCTGTCATGTTTATTTTAGAAACATGCTGTGATGTATGTATGCGTATTTATTTTATGCACAATCGTTAGAGTAATCATTTGGAGGTTGTTGCAGAATACGGTGTCCCGGAACTAATTAATCCAAGGGGCTTTTGCATCGAGGATCCGGAGATCCATAAACTGTATCGAAAGACCCACAACGATTATTATCCATCGGAGCAAATCGATAGAAAGTACGAAGACAAATTATATACGCTTCACAAAACGAAATAACTCAATTGATTTCTTACACCGCTTATTTAATTGCAGTGATCGACCTAATTACGTCGCTACGGTCTATTGATTTTTTTCCATTCTAAATAATAACAAAGTTGGGGCGCTTGGAATTGGCTTGAGGGACCCGGAGTTCGAGCTAAATAATAGCACTTGAAACATTTAATTGCTGATTACACGTTATTGATAGTTCGTTAACGTTTCGAAAAAAATTCTTTATAAATTGGTTTTTTGCTGAATCTATGGGGATCAGGTGGTTGGGATTTTACACATAGTATTAGTACATAGTCGTGCTAAGATTGAGTGTTACAAGGTATTCCTTTCGCGAAGGGCCGTATATTGTGGGGGCATAAGGAGGGCCCTTTCGAACCATTGGTAAATTACAGTCGCACTTAATAAAAATAAATCACTATCAATTATTATACCTAAAAATAAACAGGAATAAAAGAAGTTGCGCAAATTTTGTACGTTAAGACATTTTTACATTTTCTCTGAAAAATCGCGGTTACAAAAATTCTTCTGCTAGTCACATTTTTCTGAGTTTTATCATTAATGTTTACTTTAAATATTCGGTGACCCCCTGTTTTTATTGTCGTTATGTAATTTTCAGATTTTTTTACACGCGTGAGCGGTTCATATCAGGTCTAAAAAATAAAATAATCAACTGTAATAAAATGATTTTTTTAAATACTGGAGGTATGTGACAGTGTTGGGCGTTAATCAATTAAATGTGCAATCGGTTCATTAATTAACTAAAAAAAGTAATGGCAATTATTGAAATTGCGATGAACATTAATTGCAATTAAGTATTATTTATTTATTATTATTTATTCAACATGTCTTGCGATTGCTATGACATTCACCAGCATAGTGTTCAGTACATTTTTTCTTTTTACATTTTTCACATTCCGCATAAAATATATGAAAGACTATAACTACTAGCACTATATTGCGTTAAGTTTTCTTAAAAAGAGCTCGCCCGTCCATTGCATGCCTACGACTACTAGTTTAGGTACATTTGATAAACTAATTCGCGTAGATTTCAGCCTGCTGCGTCGAGGCCCCTGAATGCCATTGTGTATTCTTCCAATTCTTTGACTATTTTCCCCTTCAACGTTTCTATCCACCAGCCTTTTAGGCGATCTCCCACTCTATCGCCTCTCCAGTTGTCTACTTCCTCTACCCGCTTATTATTAAATTTCCTCCTTGCTTCCCCACACTGCCATATATGTTCCAACGTCTCCTCTTTTTTCCGCATACTCTGCATGCCCAATTGCTGTAGCCTTTCTTCCCTACCCTTTCTAAGTTACCGCATTTCAGTCTTTCCCACTCTTCTTTTATAGCACCCCTAACACCTTTATCTTCCCAGAAAGCCTCCCTCCCCAATTTTTCTTTTATGTCCTTGAAATAATTACAGATTGAAGATTTGTCAATTCCCCCCCAATCCTTCTGTATGTCCTGATCTCTCTTTATCTCTATTCCTTCCTTCAGAATGTCTCTGATCGCCACTTTGTCTCCATTATTCCATATTAATTCCCGGCTCCTCCCGTCTCCTGCCTCCTCCCTCGCCGTCCTTAACTCCCTTCCCCATCTTGATTCGTTCCCATTTTTTATGTTCCTGACTTCCTCCTTTAGGCAGATTTTTGGCCATCTGTCCACGTCCATTTCCACAATTCGTAACAAATAGTTGCTCGCTCTCCGCCTAGCTTCCACTTCAATGCTCGTCTTGTCAGCCTCCATCTTCCAAAGGTAGTCCGGTGTGTTTCTCGCTAAACCCATTGCCATTTTTATAAATCTCCCTTGCATCTTTTCTATTTCCTCCCTTCTCCTCCATCCCCACACTTCCACCCCATATAGCGCCCCTGCTTTTACCATCGAGTCCATCAGCTATAGTCTATATTTAAGGTTGTCCACCATTGCTCTTTTCATCAGGCCCCACACCGCATTCGCTGCCTTCCTTGCCTTTGCAGCCACAACTTGTAGGTACAATTGCAATTAAGTATTAATTGCATGGTGCAATTCATTTATTTGAATTAATCTATGTTAATTGCAACGTGCAATTAAAACAATTGCAATTCACTTTTTAAATTGTTCTAAGAAACAATTAAATCTAACAATTAACCTATTTAACTTTACAGATATCAGATAAAAAATATTTAGATATTGCCTCATTATTTAAATTCATTGCTGCTCTTTGAGTTTGGTCGGTTTTGTTTCTAAAATCCAAAGAGTAGTATTGAATTGTATTAACAAAGCAATATCTAAATCGAAGAAACCCAAAGAGTAGTATTGAATTGTATTAATGAAGCAATATCGAAATCAAACAAACCCAAAGTCTGGGTTTCGTTGGATTTTGTTTGTATGGGCCTTTTTGGTCTAAGCAAACCCAAGCATGCATAACATATACATTTGTCCTGACGCGACTTCGCATCCTATAATCAATTTTGATTGCTAGTTTTTAATCAAATACAGTAAAAAGATTTAAAATTGATTAGTTTTTAATTGTGGAAAGTCACTATTAACAATTGGTTAATTGTTAGTCGTGAGTTTTCTTCATTACAATTAATTAATTGTTAATCTTTAGTTACCCTAGCTATTAACTTTTGCCCAACACTGGTATGTGACAGCTCAAGAATTTTCCCGTTAAACTCTTTTCACAATCCTAATGAGAAGGACAACTGCCACTTTTCGTCACCTGCGACGCTAGCATAGCACATCCCTGAGCATTTGTTTTCAACCAGACAGTCAAACTTATTTATTTATTTACGATTTCTCTAAGTATTTAAGGGTAGCCAGCTTTTTTAAGTGGTTCAGTGTTGTGCGTAGGATGTACTGCTGGAGGACCACTTTTTTCCTAAGGATGACACCAGGCGCAAACAATGGGAAATAGCTTTGTCCTTTTTTCCCTGTCACTTTGGCTCCTTTGCTCCTGAGAATGGATTTCAATTCTTCAACTCTTAAATGAGCAGATTTATTTTGAGTAGTCATTGCACGCAACAGAGAATGCAGAGATGTCTTTCTTCTCTGCACACAATAACAAACAAACTCTGCAATAACCTCAATGTCTTCCACAGATATGTGGTACAAACAGTGACTTGGATCGCTCTAGAAAGTCCGTTTTAATAACGGAAGCACAAGAAAATTTCGATCTAGCGGAAAAAATGTTAATGTTAAAATATAATATTTTCAGAAAATGTGTATAATTATTGACGTGTTATGGTGGCGCCACCTGCCCCGAGCTTTGCGTTGCCTTCCCCATCGTAAGATAGCGGCAACTTTATTTCGTATTTCTAAGGCCCGGTTCCACAACTCTCGGTTAGCCGAGTTAACCGGAATTTAGCGAGCTTAGCGTGGTTCTGATTGGTCCAGTTGTCCTTAAACTTCGGTTAACTCGATTAACCGAGAGTTGTGGAACCGAGCCTAAGGCAACTACGTAATTGTATTCACAGGCCGCATTAGTTACGTGCCAATCCACGTCTTATATGCCTCAATACGAAGCGCATGTCGTATCTTTGACATGTTTGCGGTCTTATTTCGCTATCGAGGTACATATTGATTTGCAGAGTCACACGCTCGCTGAAATCATCTTCATTGTAACTTAGATACGTGCCACCATTCGATAAGTACTCGTCGTTCGGGGATGCGAAGAAAACGGCCAACTTCACGGGCAAAAAAGTCGCCGATTGTATGAGATGGTTCAACGCCGATTCGGCGACTCTCGTGAGCCGAGAACTCGCCGATTTCTCGAACCGCAATCAAGCCCGTTTGGGAAAAGGAAAAAATCGCGAAAAAGCCCTGGCGAATCTTAGGTTAGGAAGATGTGCGGATGGCCCGGTAGAGGGCGTCGCCGACCTTCTGAAGGAAACTACAGCTTCGGATTGCGATACCTATTGTACCGACTACGCGGAAAAAATGTCAAACATTTGTGGATCAACGAGAAGTATGCAAAACAATATTTCGAAATATGGCACAATTTTCCTTACAAACGTTCCCTGCTGACAGCCGTAAATAATCGCACCGCTGGAGTGCCGAGCGAGAGAACAGACGTGCCTCACGTTGTCGTGCCAGATGGCGCTGCGAGATCGGATAGAGAAAATTTGGGTGATCAAACTTCCGTAATGGCGCTCGTATCACCGAACACCTTTACTCAGCTTGGTCTCAGCCATGTCGATTTTTTCAAGGTACTTTTTCTCGTTCACGTTAACTTCACACCACCTATAGGTATTTACCACGGTCTTACATATAGGTCTTGAAACGTAGCGAATTTCCTGCAGCGTGGTTTGGCTCGCTTGTTTTCCGCGTTTTTAGTACCGGGGCGCGGCGCTGTGATCTAGGGATGGATAAAGGTGGGGATGGAAATGCGTCACGGTCATACATACGTGAAATGCGTTAACCATCATATTCAAATGGAACAGAGAAAAAAAAGAAACAAAATATGCGAAATATGTAAAAAAAATCGGAAAACTAGTTCCAAACAACTATTTACCATTTTCATTCGGGACATAGATTAGATTTCGAATATATAATTGTCCACGAAGTGTGCTTACGTTATTTATAAAATATGTATAAAACAAGTCTAGTTAATTTAAGTAAAAAAACATCAAACAAATAACAATAAAGAAAAAAATTGCTTGAAATAAATTGTATGTCAGTTTCCGGTGCGTCTCGCTTTCGCAGCACTGACAACATTCAGGTATTATACAAAAATTAAAAACAAAGAGAAAGCAACAATAAAAAATAAATGTCAAGAAGTGATAGAGAAACTTATTTGAACAACTATTTATCATTTTCATTCGGGACAGATAAAATGTCGAATACAAAACTGGCTGCGAAAGGACTGCGAAGTATGGCTACGTCATGAAATAAATATGATTGAAAGTAGTTAGGATAATTAAATACAGACAAAAAGTAAATAACAAAAACATGAAACAATTAATAATCCATAATGATAGAGAAAATATTTTCTTTTTAAATAAAATATATCCATCAGTCTTTTCAGATAACCTCACTGATGCTATGCCGATTGTGCTAAGGCATTATATAAAAATAATTTACTATAATTATTACCACTTACCTTGTCATGGACCGCAATAGGCATAGCAATTACAATGAGGGCATGCTTGGTACAAGGAATTACCTCGGTTTTTGTTATTTTCAAATCCTTTAAATGTATGACACACAAGCCACGATTTTCGCACCGTTTGACACTGTTGAGTTGCATCGCGCATGCGCTGATTTTCCATCCCTAGATCACAGCGCTACCCTGGTGGTCACAAGATGAGATAATTTACCGCCCGTGAAATGAGCCATCCCCACGGTCTTCGTTTCAAGACCTGTATGTAAGACCGTGGTATTTACTCGTACTTTAACTTTAAATTGTAGACTTCTGAGCGTATTTTATTATCTGACATTGTTATTCTATTCAGTCTTATCATCATCAGCCCTCGTAACGTTTTCCACTTAGGTTCGAGAATACGAGGAAATGCGATCTATATTTGAAAACATAGGCGTGAAATTTCCGGGCAATAGTTTCGATCTTTTGTGGAACGAAGGCTTGAGCAAGGACTGTACCGGCGGTGTTTGCGTGGAAACTTTTAGAAATCTTATGGGAAGACTCGCCATGAACAACTTCAATAGCGAAGTGCGCTAAAATATACAAATTTCACAATTATGATTTAAATTTTCTGAGAAAAAAGAGCAGTGCGGTCGTCCACAGCGCCATCTTTGTGTCTAAGAATTATTCCGCACTGTTGTATCGCTCGGTTGATAAAGACGAAATTCTGGTTCTTAACTTTTTCGAATATTCGGTCTTCTTTTCTCGTTTAACCGACCCGCCTGGAATGCGAAACAGAGCTATTTTGCAAATTCCAAGTGCTCTCTCAAACTGATATTTAGAGAAAAAAAAACCCTTTTCGGTTTATATAAAAAAAAAAGAGAAAACCTCAGTGGTATTTTTACCGGCTGGACGCATGCCGCATGTCCTTAAGGGGTAAGGCCACAGTAGAATTTTCAAAAAATCGATTTTTTTCGCTAAAACGATGCTTTATCGTCATCAGAATAAGTTACTATTCGATTTATAGCAAGACATTTTTTTCACCGACTTCGAGCGTATAACTTAAGTCCACCTCTGGCACGGCCATAAAGTACCTAACACTTTACACGCGTTTTTCTCGAAACGGTTTTTTTCCAATTGGCGTGGCAAATAACTTCAACAATTTTCACTCGATTTACTTCAAATTGAAAATCTTTTTTCCTAATTACAATTCGCAGAGAAGTACGTACAGAATTTGATTAATCGCAAACTTTTCATTTTATGAGCAGTTTTATACGAAATTTTTCACTAAAAATTAATTCAAATACCTACAACTTTTGAATAAAAGAATATTTTTTAAATTCTGTACGTACTTCTCTAGGTATTCTAATGTAGATTGACGAGAATTTTTGTCACGCCGCGAAGCGTCTAATAAAAAAAAGATAAAAGAAAATATTAGTAGTCGACCATTTTTTACATCGAAAAAAAAGATATATATATTTTCAACAGCTTGACATTCATACTAAATAGATGCGTAATTAATTTTATGAGTGAATTACTTTTTCATACGAAAAAAAAAATTGTTCAATTCGCACATGATTTTATACCCGTTACTGTGGCCTAACCCCTTAAGGGAATGTACAAGGTCAACATAACCTCACAAATGTTCGAAATGAGTTTTCTCATGGATGGTCAATTTTTTTAGAATAAACAAACCATCAAGCGATGTAGAATCGACTGACGCAAAGCTCAACGATTTTCGTTTCCTCTCAATATTCTTCAGCTCTGAAAAATCTGTTCGAATTTCCAGCTATCTCTCTCGCCCTCATACGTCACGTGGTACAGCCATCTCGCCACAAGCAGAACGTGGCCATTTTTACAAACGTAATTTCGCATACTTGTAGAAAAATGTCAAATCGCAATGACCTCCGTACGAAAATTTATTACCACCTGTTCAAGACACCAACATTACCCACCATCGACGACGTCACTTTCATTCTTATCTTCCGTCTAATGTAAAACTGGTAGTTCCAACAATGTTCACTTTATTTCTCACCGAAAATATGAATTTTCAATCCCCAGTGTCGTACAATAAGAATTATTGTCGCGTTCGTGGGAGCTCAAGAACGCCCGAGATTCAACATACAGTTACGAAATCTCGGCCGCCTCGACGGATATGCGTACGTGTCGTTGGCACAATGGAAATAATCCTTGGTTCCTCCAATTCTTCCGCTCTATCGCAGCGAATACGCCGATAGTTTTTCTGTCCTTTCGTTCCCTCTTGGCGAGCGAATAACGTTTCTCCGTCGGTTGTTAATCTATTTTTCTGGATCCTCGCGCTTTCCAGGCTACGAGGAGTCTCCAAGAGAAGAGCAGCGAGAAGATGTGAACTTGGAAAGCCAAGAGGATGAAGCTGTACCACAGCAGACCGTAAGGCATATTCTGCGACGAAAATTTTATCTCTGTAATTTGCTAAGTTGCGCGAAAAAGTCTCGAAAGAGTCTTAGCGTTCTCACCTGCCACAGGTGAATGTCGTCCGTTTTGCCGACGCTCAGGTAAGTCCATACGTCGCCGGCGTAATAAATAGTCGCGTACAACAGCGGACCGAATCCCAGGAGCACGATGCCGATCATGTATCTTTGCAGGGTTTTTATCTTGTTTCTCTTGATAGCCGATAAGCCCAGGAAGGACATCAGCAAGCTGGCGCACCATGTGTATTCCCACCACAGCGGCTGTGGAAAAATGAAAACGCACGTGTTTACGGAGGATCCTCGACCGAGGCATTGGCCAATGAGCAAATTTGTTCCCTTACCTGAGGTATTTGCAGTTCCTCGATCTCCAGGATAAATATGTCCAGACGGTCTAGTATATCGGCGGACAATTTCGCCAGCATGACGAAAAAGAGGAAGTAGTGGAAGCATATACAGCAGTTCAGTCTTGACTTGTTCATCGCGCTGAAAAAAAGAGAGAACGATTCTCCGATATCAATTTTGCAAAGTACAGCGACGCTTCAGGATAACGGGATATTACTCCGTTATTCATCATCCATGCTGCTGAATTTGATTGCCCTTTCGCCGTTGAAATTCGAGCATTGCGAACACGCGTCATCCGTCGTGTCGTCGATTTAGGAAAAATTGACGTTATGACACACAGGCCGAAAACAATTATGCGTTCAGTGGAATTCGTCAATGTGGCAATAGCGTGGGTGCGAGACAGGGGAGGGAGCGTTGCCAAAAAAACATTGCAGATATCGAGTAGAGAAAAAAGCTCATTCATCACTTTGGCGCCCACGTCGACGGCTCTGGTCAATGACGCGTGAGAAATAAGCAAAAGGACGTTTCGTCCTGCGGAAATTGTACGTTACGTTTTCACTCACCTAATTTGATATTGCATCGCGATTTTTTGTCTGTGATTATAGTCACTACCGTCTGTGCCTAAAGCCTGTGCCAGAGTCACTCTCGAGGCCATATTTTCGACTTTGCTTTTCTCGGTCCGCAATATTTTGATTCGCTATACACGCACGAGGTTTACGATGAGAGTAAGACAAAAATGGCTTTTGTTATGCACCCGCGTGAGAAAATTGTCGAGGTTGGCGACGTGGGTGCGGGTGCTGAACGCCGAGACGGAGGCCGCACACACCGAGAGCACACTCCAACGCACACAGCTCGATATGGGTTATCCACCTATTTTTAAACGCGAGCCCTCTTTCGTTTGTGTGAAAGAATGTTTTTTTTTCTTGCGTTTACCCGCGCTCTCGCACGCTATTATTTCTGCAACGTCGATGTGACACGCAGCGATCCTCGAGCTTTGAGCGAAACATCGGGGCAATAAGGTGCCTCGATAATCGGACAGATTGCGCGAACGATCGTGACCGACGAAAAGTCAAGTCGCACGGCGGCGATTGTAGGCGAGACCTTTGGCGCTCGTGTCTTGCTTCTTTTTTCATTCGTTTCGAGGGAGAAATCCGGATCGTTCCGTCTCCGAGCCACGCTCATTGGTCAATTTCTCATCACTCCCTCCTGCCGCGAAATATCTGCCGTGATCGCGCGCGGGCCACGTGGAGTTGATCGATGCCACGTGATTTTTTAAACGTGGTGTTTGGTTATGTACACCTCGATGATTGCAACACTCGTTGCTATGAGATTTTTTCCCCGGTATGACAAATGATTCATCGAAAATGTTTTTTTATTTCAAACCATTTTATTCTCGTTTTTACAAATTTGTTTTTTTTCTACTCATGGATTTTCGAAGCTTTGTTTTATTGAATTTTATTTTCTTTGAGAAGTCAATACAAAATGTTTTGAAACGGTGGGAAATTGCATTTATGAGAAAATGGTCGAAAGGATTTGTGTGTAGGGGTTAGGCTACTGTGACGCCCTAAAATCAGTTTTATTTAAAACACTTAAGGAGGTTGCTCAGCTATTGCGAAATAGTAAGAAGTTGCTGAAATTTATTGAGAGTATTTGCGAATAGGTGTTACACTCGGTGTAAAATTTCAAGTACTTCGTCTGCGTGATTGTTGAGCAATTAATTATTGAAGTCAGGCTCTTATACACGAGCGACATAGCAAAAGCTTTATGAGAACTCTAATACGACTGTCGCCACATAATAAAAATAGTATGAATTGAATGGAAATTGGCGGAAAAAATTCTTGCGATTTTTATGAATAATTTTTAACAAAGCGTACAGCGTTTTGTCTGTCTTTATTTGTTTGTCTTACATACAGAGCTGGAAACTCCTAAGGTGGGGAGTGCTCACATAATGAGGCAAACAGGCAGTTCTCGCTTCTGCCACCCGAAGCGCTGGTAGGTAGAAGTTAACCAATCAAACGCAGGGCCGAACAGCTGTGCAAAGGCGCAAATTTTTCGAAATAAACATAGTCTGTCCGGTTTAGCTACACTTTCTACAATTTCAATAGATACAGTAATAGAAAGTCCTCAAAAGACGTAAGAAGTGTAGAAAAGTGTAGCCAAAACGAACAGACCCAATATTAGTGAGAACGGTATAAATGGAAAATGATTGAGTATTTTTTCACTCCTGAACCCCCGGGCAGAATGAGAATTATTATTTCAGTAGACTGTATTTCTCGTATGTTCGAACTTCTGTAATATTTTTATTTGGTCTTTCGCCATTTGAGTAGATGGGGTATGAACAAATTTGTCCGGTCTAGATTTTTGTTCCTTATGATTTGTTTATTTTTAGTATATTGCATTGCTTGTTTGTTTCTACAACTTTTATTTTTGCTTTTGCATTTTTAACAATGTTAATAAGAACCTGAAAATAAATATAATGGAAGAGGAATAAAAAGAGAAATGAACGCATTGTGTATGTTTAAAAGGCACCGTTTTTATTGAATTGTCAGTTTGGCGAGTTTGTTGTTTACAAGACATTGTTTTTGCCGTTTTCGGTTTTGTTGATAGGCGAACTGGCGCATCTGCAATTGAATATAACAAAATATAGCAAAGGGTAAGGCCGGGCCCACACTATGCGGTTCTACCGGAACGTTTCAGGTAGTTTAGATTTCTAGAAATGTTGTGAACACGTGTACTGACTATTGGGAGGTTAATTTTCCATTTCTGTATATCTATACCTACAAGACTACTTCTTCTTGACAGCGTTTTCAGTGGATAAAGGAGGAACTACGTTTTTGCCTCACCAACGATGACCGTGCATATCGCTTATCGCTCATCGCAAATCACGCGCATTGTGCAGAAACCATAAGAGTTCGCCATGCGTAGATTCAAACGCAGATTTCATTCTGGATGCGACAAATCGTAATTATATATAAAAATATCGTAATTATATATTTTTTAACTATAAAGGATATCAAATGGATGTTTATTAATGAATTGTTAAAAAAATGTATGTTTATTTGTTAAAAATGCTGTCTAATGAAAAGTAAAATTAATAAAAATGTCTCAATTTAACATAATCAGTACGGCGTACTGGCACTGTGCCGTACATATCCATTACGGCATGCTGGTACGTTACCGGTGCGCCGTAGGATAGAATCGCGGTACACCGTACCAATGGGGTAAAAAAAGGTTTTTTTTTTCTTTCACTTCTCACCCTTGAATATTACGCTTTATAATTTTTAAACTAACCTCGCGAAAGCTCTAGCCGGCCAGTGAATATTTCGTGGCCACTTAAGAGCTTCGAAATTTCCAATTTTCGCCTATTTTTTACTCTTCTCGCTCATAAATTTGACGCTTTGTAAAATTTGCAAAACCATTAAGCCTTTTTTCTTTAGAAACAGATTTTCTAAATTTACCTCACACTTCTAACTCAAGAATTATAATATTTGTTCTCATAAAATAATTCTTCAAAGCTCTTGTACGTAAACAAAATTATAGGTAGTTTTATTCGTAAGACTGAAATGGCAGCTGTTTCCCGCGCATCGTAATGCGTCCCTCTGTTGGTCTCGTTAGTCAAACTGCGGACCAATCGTAACTGTAGTCTTTGACGAGCGACGCTATAGTACAATATTAATACACAATAATACATTTCGCCTAATTGGTGTTTGTTAAAAAGATTGTAACGAATTATTCAAAAACACTTTGCTGTTTATTTTGTTTTTATGCTAGAAGGAATTATAGTGCATTCGAGATTAATTTTTTGACGGAAATTCTGAATGTCGAAAACTTTGAGCGAACACTAAATATTCATTGGCCGTCTAGAGGTTTAAGGTTCTTTAGGTTGGCGAGGTTAATTTAACGATTATAGAGCGTAACATTCATGGGTGAGAAGTGGACGAAGAAAAAACGGTTTTTTAATGAAAATTTGGATTTTTGGGAGGCTTGGGCGACCTCTAAATATTGTTCCACCGCTCGCCGCTTCCACGACAATTTTTTTTTCTTTAAAGATAATTGGATGGTGAGAAAAAGGAAAAAAATAGAGCTCAAGATTGTGCCACCCTAATATATATATACAAGGTGGATCAATAACTGTTAGCACCTTGGATATCTTCGAAACTATAAGGTTCACAGAAATATTTGCTGAAATGAAATTGCACAGTACAAAAGGGACCATCCGATAGCGATAATAGTTTTTATTGCAGGTGGAGGTACTTCGGACATTTGAAGGTCAACTCCTTTTTTTAAAATGGATCGGTATGTTTCTTTTCTGTATCGTGAAAGAGGAGCTTAAAACGAGTTCAACGACCTATAACATAAGGTCATTGAAGGTCATAGAAAGTACAGAAAGGCGATAAAACTTACAGTTTCGATAGTAAATAAAATTACTACGTTTATAATAAGCGTTCAAAATGACGACCATCAGTATCAATGCAACATTGGATTCTTTTTTCGATTGATTAACTTGCAAGTTTTACAGCGTCAGAACTTATTGACGCACAGGCTGTAATAATTCTTTGTTGCATGTCGTCCAGTGTAGTTGGTACTTCTTTGTGCACTTTATCTTTCAATGTTCCCCATAGAAAGAAGTCTAAAGTTGTTAGGTTTGGGGAACGAGCTGGCCACGATATTGGACCGCCGCGTCCAATCCAACGATTTCGAAATTTTTCGTTGAGTTGCCTTTGTGCAATCAATGAATAATGTGCTGGACATCCATCATGTTGATACCACATGGTTTGTCGTGTAAGTAAAGGCAACTCTTCGAGCAAAATACCCAATGTATCTTTGATAAAATTACTGTAGATGTTGCCATTTAAATTTCCATTGATAAAAAGAACCAATAATTTTAGCACCTATGATTCCGCACCATATGAACGTAATAATTTTATTTACTACCGAAACTGTAAGTATTATCGCCTTTCTGTACTTTCTATGACCTTCAATGACATTATGGTCGTTGAACTCGTTTTAAGCTCCTTTTTCATGATACAGAAAACAAAAAAGAACAAACATTATCTGATATGACTGGTCTACAAGCCTTGAGTAGATCATCAAACTTTTCCCCTCTTCTTAACGTTGCTTTCCGTGCCAATTTATTACTTCGAAGTGTACAGCGAATACGTACGTATTAAAGTGGGAAAAAAATAACTTTACAAGTTACATACATCTTTCGTAGAACCACAAACTTTGATCTTTCTTCATCTAATTTTTATTCGATCTGTTTTTTGGGCACTGTCGCGTGCTTATTCGGATTTGCACATAAATATATCTATTATATACTCGTACATCTTCGATAATAAAATTGGTTTTTATTATTTAAAATCTGCGCACAATAAAGAAAATTAACGATATTCAATGATTTGTTTGTACGCCTTTGACCAGATGAGCCATCTGAAATATATGAGATCGGCTCAAGCACGTCCTCGAAGCACGGAAAAAAAATTGTTACGCCCAGCCACCTCTCATCGTGTTATTCGTTCCGGGAACGGACGCAAAAGAAAAGTGAAGACTTTGCTCTCCAGTGTCAAGCCGGAGCCCTGAAAAGTGCCAAGGACGTTTTCATTTCATCGTCTCTATAGCATCTAGGATGCATCATAAAAGGAATTCATGCAGGCTAATGTAACCGCACCCACCGTAGACGTAATACCGATGATAGCATCCGCCGTTCCGATGAACTCTTTTTTGTGAGATATAACGATCGTCTGATTTCCCATGTTTTGCTTCATGTATCTCGCGACCTTGGTCGCGTTACCGTGATCGAGCGAAGCATCGATCTCGTCGACTATTTCGAAGGGTGGTTGTTTGCCGTCAACACTGCGGGGAATCAGAAATAATAATCAATGAGATGATTTGATTTTGGATGAATTTCCGAGAGCGGCACCTTTGAATAGCGAATAACAGAGGCAAAGCTGCCATCGTCTTCTCGCCGCCTGAAAGATTGTCGTGCGGTTGGAATCGTTTTCCGGGCACGACGCAATCGTAAAAAATCCCTGCCAAGTACGGTTCCTCGGGATTTTCCGCCATGAGATAAGCTTGGGCTGCTGAATTTCCCGTCAATTGCTATGGAAGAGAAAGTCAGTGATGAAGATACGAGTAGTTTTCATTTTCGCGTACTGATCCATTGTACGAAGTCGGAACTTGCTTTGTAGATAAAATCGACGCGATTCGACACGTGATCGAAGAATCGAGTGAACTGGCTGGATCTTTCTTCTTTCACGCGGTCGAAAGCGGCTCTCGTGTATCTCATAATCTCTCGGTTTTCTTCCAACTTTAGATTCGTCTCGGCCAATTTTTCCTTCAGCAATGGCAGATGTTGCGACGCTCGCATGTTCGGATCCGTTATGGCGTCCATTTCCTTCCGCTGTTCGATTGCCATTTCTACCAGCGTCTCGCGCGCTTTCTCAACCTCGGCGCCCTCCAATTCGCGCAACTCTGCCGGTAACTTTGTAAAATCTATTTGCAATTTTGCTTCGAACTCGTATGTCTCGGACAGCGAGTTAGTGCCGGAAGTGGCACTACTCGGCGAGAGGTTTGACATCGTTGAGGATCGATCGTTCGTCGCGATTGAAAAACCGCTCACCTACAATTATGAACGTCGAATTTATTCTTAAAACGATGAAGCACAATTCCGATCGGTAAATATCCGACAACGAAGTGTTACTCTGGACGGATTGCATTTTGAGCGAACGAGGAGATGCACTGTGCTCTGCTTTTTGCCGAACGGAAGGTGGTAGCTTCCATTTTTTCTGAACATCCGAACAATCGTTAATCCCATGTGTCACACTGACCAAGCGGCCTCGAGTGCGAGAGAGATAGCTGATTTACAGATTTCCAGTATTCTCTTAAACGATTAATTTTATGGAAAAAAGAAAAGAAACACCGTCCGCTCTGTTGAACGACGAATGTCTTTCTCTTCGTTTTCCCGAAATGTAGTTCGTCGGAGAGAGAACTTGGCAGTAGGACTTTTACCAACTGGACGTGTGAGCGACGTCCTTAAGGGGCTATATCAGTGTGACACTTAAAAAAATTGATTTTTTTTCCTTTTTCGACAGTTTATACTTTATACTTAGCAGTTTTTATGATAAATATCATTTTATCATGCAAAAATTGCTCGTTAAATATTTAAACGCGTTTTTCTAGAATTGACACTTTTTTAATTTGCTGACATTGTAACTCAAAGAGCAATTATCCGATTGACTTGAAATTTGAACTGAATACTCTTGAATATATTTACTCTACAATGACGTAGGATATTTTTGATTGGATGGAAATTGACGATTTGGCATTGAAAAAAACGACCATTTTATGGCAAGAAAACAGTATTTTTTTCATAACTACGCTATTTTGTTAGATTTTGATATTTTTCAAAAATCCTACGTCATTGTACAGGAAATACCTTCCAGTTTAACGACATTTTTTCTTTTTTCGGTTTCGGCTACTCAATCGGCCGGAATTATGTCAGCAGTGGAGGAACTTTTTTTGGCGCTTCCGAAGGCAGCACATAAGTCGCTTGGATATCAATATTTTTCGAAGAAAAAATTATGTAATATAAATCAAATATAGCCAAATATATTCTTAATTTTCCGAAACATTCAATTGAGTACTTATCTTCCAAAATATTCCTGAAAATCACCCAAATTTTGAGCGTTCACACTGGTATAGCCCCTTAAACACTTTGGCAATAGGGAATCTTACGCAAAGCTTAGCGCAGATGGCGCCACGTAAACATAACGCAAACAAAAGCTGTCAACGAACGCGATACATTTTCGCGATGTCTGCTTTGTACTAAAATGCTATGGACATAATGGACAATAATTACAGATATTTGACTATAACGGAAGTGAAAAAACGTCTTCTACCCTTTCCCTTCTTTGTTCATCCTTTAAAGTTTCTTTTTGCACCAAACAAACAGGAAAAGTATAACCCCCTTTTTCAATATTTTCCGGCTCGGTTTCATCCCCGTAAAGAATGACAATGTGGTAGGTAAGTATTATTTAATAAAATAATACCAGACTGTTAAAAAATGCAAATATTTTAAATAGTAATTTTTAGGTTATGATAATTAACTACTTTACAATATACTTTTTAAAGTAAATAGCGTCAAAAATATTATGTTTATACACTAACCTGTAACAGGTCCTTTATTTCTATAGTCTTCAGCTCTAAAATGACCAGAACATAGCCTTGAATGCTTTGTGACTGTAAAGTACTTGCAACGTATAGCAATTTCCCATTTGTTCCGAAATTTTCCGTTTTTAGGAAATAAATTGACGCCCTTATTTCTGGATGCAATAGGAAACCTTAGTGCCAATTTCTCCCGCTAGAGGGAACATTGTATTATAACGTAAATAAAACGTGACGTTTAGTGAGATTCTCTTTGGTTTTACGCGTATTTCTACGACTACTGTTGACTTTTTAAGAATAATCCGTTTGTCGTGAATAAATTGTGAAGAATAAATGCGTGTGGTACAATTCGATGCAGAAACGAAGGGGTTCATTTATTTCCTAAAAACGAAAAACTTCGCAAGCAATGAGAAATCGCTATATGTCGCAAGCACTTTACAGCTACAAAACATTCAAGGCTATATTCTGATCATTTTAGATCTGCAGACTATAGAAATGACGGATAGTTACAGCTCAGTGTATAAACATAATATTTTTTACGCTACTTCTGAAAGTATATTCTAAAGTAGTTAATCATCATAACCTAAAAAAGTCTACTTGAAATATTTGCATTTTTTATCCTACTGCTATTATTTTATTACACAATACTAGTACAGTCGTGCTGCCGCTGAAAAAACTCGGAATCGGAGAAAATTAGAAGGCTAGTTTTTTGACAGGTGATTCTGTAGGTGCCGCGGGTTGCTAAATCCAAGTTTGCCTAGAAATCGGGGTGTAGGGTTCTTTTTTAGGGGACGAAAGGAGATGGGGGTGGATTAATGCCAAATTACAACCCCTACGAGGTCGGCGCCGTGAGACAAAATGTTCAAAAAAATCCGAGCTTTAGTTTTGTCCACCGCGCCGAAGTCGTGGAAGTTCATTTTGAGGGTGAAAAAGTGGGGTGAAATTTTGAAAAATCGGTTTTAATTTAATAACTCTTCAGAAAAAAATCGTACGTTTTTTGTTCAAATGGGAACGTTGTAGCCCTTGAAAAGACGTGTCGATCGAGTATTCGATTATCACTCTCCGATAATATCTTCACCCCCAAAAAATGGTTAAAAAACCAAAAAAAAAATAGTTGATTGAACAACTCAAAAACAATCGGTTTTTCGAGTATGGTTCAAATGTGCGAAATGTAGAGAATAATTTTCTCCATATTTTCGTTGCTATGGACCGCCCTTGAATTTTGATTTTCCAACCCCTCTCGGGGGTTGTACATTCAAAATGAAATTCTGGGAAAACTCTTGACGGCACGAATTCGCCGCCGTGGAAGAATTTGTAGCTTGAACCCACAGCTAAATTTTTGTCCACAGCGCCAAACTCGTATCTCTTTAGTTTCGGTCAATAGTTTTCCCAGAATTTCATTTTGAATTTTCAACCCCTGAGAGGGGTTCGAAAAAGCAAAATTCAAAAGTTGTGCATAGGAAAAATTGATTGTTTTTGAGTTATTCAATAAACAATTTTTTTGTTAATTCTTCAACAATTCTTTTGGAGGTGAAGATATTATTGGAGAGGGTTGATCGAATACTCGATCGTCGCGTCTTTTCAAGGGCTACAACGTTTGCATTTGAACAAAAATTGTATGAATTTGTCCTAAAGAGTTATCGAATGAAAACTGATTTTTCAAAATTACATCCCACTTTTTCACCCCCAAAATGAACTTCCATGACGACGGCGCTATGGACAAAAATAAAACCCGGATTTTTCTGAACATTTTGTTTCCCGGCGCCGACTTCGTGGCGGTTGCAGTTTGGCATTAATCCACCCCCATCCCCTAAAAAAACCCTACCCCCCGATTTTTAGGCAAACTTGGTTTTAGCACCCGTGGCACCTACAAAATCACCTGTCAAAAAACTAGCCTTCTAATTTTTTCCGATTCCAATATGCAGCACGACTGTACTATACTTATCTAGTTCATTTTCATTCTTTACGAGGATGAAACTGAGCCGGAAAATATTGAAAAAGGGGTTATACCTTCCCTGTTTGTTTGGAGCAAAAAAGAAATTTTAAAGGATGAACAGAGAAGGAAAATAATAGAGGCCGATTTTTCAATTCCGGTATAGTCAAATATCCGTAATTATTGTCTATTCATATAATTTTAGTACAAGACAGACACCGTGAAAATGTACCGCGCGTGTTGATAGCTTCACTGATGCAACACTGATGCATTATTCACAATTTATTCACGACAAACAGATTATTTAAAGAAAATTCAACAGTAGTCGCAGAAACACGCGAAAAACCAAAGAGAAATCCACTAACATTCACGTTCTGTTTACGTTATAATTCAATATCTCCTCTAGCGGGAGAAATTGGCAGTTAGGTTCTCTATGAATGCGAGAAAACGACTTGGTCGAATTATCATTCACATATCATTAATATACATTTTTTACACAAAGTATATCGGAGAAGAAATTATCCACAAAAATTGGAAAATACAAACCTTCGCCTCCGTAAGGAGGGCGTGAAAGTCTGCTTTCTTCTTAGTCATACTAAGTTGAATTTGATTGTATGTATTGGTGAGCGATTTATGCTTCCTTGCTATCGTCGCTATTTCATCTCTCAGCTGAAAGATTTGCGTCTCCTTGTCCTTGAGAACTTTCAACAAATTTCGATACTCGTTCTGCATAGTTTCGAGATCTTTCGTCGCTACGTCAAACGACGAATTCAGGTCATTCTCTCGTTCAATAATCGAACCCAACTCGTACTTAATCTTGTTAAGATTTTTCTCCCAGCGCTCGACGTTAGCTGCTCGAAATTAGCATTTGGTTAAAAGGACGATGGATGAAATTCTTACTACAGGGAGCTTATGTTATCGAAACGAGCGTACTTTTGGTGTCACGATTGTACTCGTACGACAACTGTTCCGTGATACGATTGATATGTTGTTCAAACTCGTTTATTTTGTTTTCGAAAGACCTACGAGTTCAACAGAATGGGCGACGTTAATAGAGTATAGTTTGAGTGCATACGTAATAAACATGAACTGCTTAAGGGGGGAACCTGTCTAGGAGGCCGAAACGTGCACGTTTTTTCGTATTTTTTTTCTCTACTGAAAAAGAAACAAATATCTCAAAAGTTGAGGGACAACTAACTGAACATTTCAACGATGCAAAATGATTTTTTCGTTGGAAAAGATTTGTTTACATGAAAAAACAAATACAAAAACGGGATACACTCTGGCGTAATTTTTATGTAGCATAAAAGAAAATAAAAGAAAACGTTATTTTTATACCACGTACTACGTGAACCCAATTATTAAAAAAAAAGTTTTATTACAGCAATTTGTTTTGTAAGAAAGGGTTGAGATTTTTTTTTTCCGTAAAAATCGTATACTTTTTCTAGTCGAGCAAATATTCCGAAATTTGCACTGCTTTCTTCCGTTTATACATTCAGATAGAAAGTAATATTATAAAATTAAGGGGCTATACAAGTGTGACACTTTAAAAAAATCAATTTTTTTGTTATTTTTTTCGACAGTTTATACTTTCAAGAATATGAGATGAAATTTTTATACTGTCAAGATTTATCCTTTCAAGATTTTTATACTTTCAAGAATATGAAATGAGATTTTTCCAATTTTGCTGACATCGTAACTCAAAGAGCAATTATCCGATTGTCTTGAAATTTAAACTGAGTTCTCTTGGATATATTTACTCTACAATGACGTCGGATATTTTTGATTGGATGAAAACTGACGATTTGGAATTGAAAAAAAACGACCATTTTATTGGCAAGAAAACAGACTTTTTTCATAATTACGCCATTTTGTTAGATTTTGATATTTTTTCGAAAATCCTACGTCATTGTACGGGAAATACCTTCCGGTTTAACGACTTTTTTTTTCCTTTTTCGGTTTCGGCTACTCAATCGGCCGGAATCATGTCAGCAGTGGAGGAACTTTTTTTTCGGCGCCTCCGAAGGCAGCGCATAAGTCGCTTGGATCTCAATATTTTTCTATGAAAAAATTACGTAATATAGGTCAAATATAGCCAAATATATTCTTAATTTTCCGGAACATTCAATTTAGTACTTTTCTTCCAAAAAAATCCCGACAATCACCCAAATTTTCAGTGTTCACACTGGTATAGCCCCTTAAATCGAGCAACGCGACGCTGCCAACGTGCATCCGAGTTCGGATGGTAAGATGATTTTTCAATTGGGAAACATTATTTTTACGTTTTAAATTATTTTTAAATTATTTTAAAAATATTTTAAAAATTAACTTAACCCTTTGAATCATACATTTTTATTGACGTGCACGTTTTTTTGCACTTTCGTTATTGATGACAGTCGCTACGTGAAAGCCAAAAATTCAATGGGTATGTTTTAGTAGTTATTAAAATCCTAAGAACCTTGAAACGCATTTACAACCGCTATATTCAATTAAAAAACACTTTTGAATCGTCAAAACCTGAACTGAATTAGGTGTAACACCAGCGTTACACAATGCCGCAAAGGGTTAACGTGTACTATTATCAAACATTCCTTAAAATTGGAAGACATTGGTTTTATTTTACCTGAGAAAAAATTACGAAAAATAGTGTTTACTTGGGCCTCCTAAACCCGATCCCCCCTAACGAATATAAGTGTATACTCTTTTCCATCCTCGTATTCCTGGATATTGCGGACCCCTATGCTTCTACAAAAGTTCGCAAATATGTCTGCCTCTGTCGCGTCGTTGTTTGATTTCAATTCACGCATCGCATCGAACGCTTCATCCATATTGGATTTTGCCTCGGCCACGCGATTCTGAACAGAATTGCGATGAGTTGCATCTCGAGGATGAAAAATGCATTGGAACGGAAGCAAGTGAATCGATATCGTAGCGACGAAGGATTTTATTGTATTCAATGCTCACCTCTATGATTTTTTTCTCTTCCTCGAGAGTTTTTAGTTCGTTTTCAACCGTGCTAAGCTCCTTGTACTATTTTAAAACAGAAAATGAATATTAATAACCAAGTGTCACTAAAATATTAGTTTATAATTTAAAAAATATATAATTCCCAATTAAAAAATTAAATATTGCTCCTAATTAAAAAAAAGCAACTTACAGCTTCGATTCGGTCGTTCACCGAGTATTGTGAGAAAAATTCGATACTCTTAATTGCCATGGCCAGGAGAGACAAATCGGATTGTTTCGGAGCGGTTTTCAGAATTTCTTTCAGTTTTGCCGACTGACTTTTCTATTGGGACAAGTAAAATTGTAGTGCCGTTTCAAAAATAAGTCCCCGTTACTCCGGTAGAATAACTGAACATTTTTACATAATTGTTCAACAGTAATGATTGTCGGATTCTGTTTTTTTCTCAGCTTCCCACTTTACCTTCATTTCCTTTAGCGATTCTCTCTTCTTCAGATCCCATCTTTTTGCTTTCTGGGCGAGATCGCGACCGCCACCGGACATTAAACCCGATTTTTGATAGTAACAACCGTCGAGCGAGACACACTGCGAACAAACGAGTACATTTTTATGTTTGCGACAACGATTCGCGAGCGGGAACGGTTCGAGAATTATCGTAGTATCACATTGTGTCGCTTCGACATTTCGTATGCGACTTTGGACGCGTCTCCTGCAGTTTCGCAAACGAGAGTATTTCCAGTGGCGTGAAAAACGGCTCTTGCGATTTCCGGAGCCGAGAATTCTATAACATCGTAGATGAGTTTGACGTTCGGGGGATGTCTGATGCCGCTGTGGAGCAAAAAAAACCATAAGAATTATCCGTTGGACTCTGATCCTCCTGGTTTTATTGCGACTGAACAATGAGAGAGAAGAACGCGCCTTACCGAAGATGCTCCGACAATTTGACTGCTTGCAGTCCATCGAGCGGTAAGAAGGTGCACACGCCGATTTGGTTCTCTTTGAGATAGAAGATACATTGTTTAGCGGTTCTTGCTGAGTCCACGACTATCCAGTCCGCCTTTACGCCTAATACTTTAGTGACGGCGATGTTGTAACGACTATGAATCGGCCAACACAGATCGCCCAACGGCTTATACTGGCAAGAAAAAATCAGCATCGTGGTAACCATAAATAACGACGTAAAGCAATTAAGGAGGGAGGTCTAGTTAGAATTTTCAAAAAATCGATTTTTTTTCTTTTCATTTTCTGAAAGTGTAATATCTTACGAGTATTTTCCGACTAATTGAATATTAATCAGACCATTATTAGCCGAAATACATAACTTTGAAGGACGCCGTGGACGCTGCATGGAAATCGTACTCCAAACTTTAAACTCGTTTTTCTCAAAACCATGTTTTCGAAGTCGGTGATCAATGTAACTCGAGAACGGCTTTACCGATCGGGTTGAAATTTATATTACTTCTTCTATACATATTGGGAGTACAACTTTGCAGTGACCGTTTTTCTCAAAAGTTTAAGGCTTTATTATAAAAAAGTGGCTACATATTTTTTAATCAAAGTACTGCCCGTCGCTAGCTACGACCTCGGCCCATCTTTCAGGTAGCATTCGAATCCCGCGTCGATAAAAGTCTTGGTCCTTGGAGGCAATCCAGGAATCGACCCAATTTTTGACTTCTTCGTAAGTACCGAAGTGCTGGTTAGCCAAATCGTGTGCCATTGACCGGAACAAGTGATAGTCGGAAGGGGCAATGTCTGGAGAGTACGGCGGGTGGGATAAAACCTCCCATTTCAGCGTTTCCAAGTACTTTTTCACGACATTTGCAACATGGGGTCGGGCATTGTCATGCTGCAGTATCACTTTGTCATGTCTTTCGTTGAATTGTGGCCGTTTCTCTTTGAGTGCCTTACTCAAGCGTATCAACTGACGTCGGTAGAGTTCCCCTGTGATGGTTTCGAATGGTTTGAGCAGCTCATAGTACACAACGCCCAGCTGGTCCCACCAGATACACAGCATCACTTTGGATCCGTGAATATTCGGTTTGGGCGTCGATGACGGAATATGACCAGGCAGTCCCCATGATTTTCGGCGTTTAGGATTATCGTAGTAAACCCACTTTTCATCTCCAGTCACAATCCGGTGCAAAAATCCCTTCCTTTGTTGTCTTTGGAGCAGTTCCCGCAAATGCTGAGAATTCGGCTCGTAGGTTGCCATGTTTGAGTGCCAATAACTTTATAATGCATACACGTATCCGTTAGCTTTTTTAAATTGATTACATTGGCAGAGCCTCTAGTTTAAAATGCCACTTTTTTATTGAGCTAGGGCCACTACTTCGGCCGCAGTGGCTCTCTAAGTAAAACGGTCACTGTAAAGTTGTACTCCAATAGTTTTCCTCCGGATGAGCGAAGGATTTTTTTTTTGGACAATTATTTTTTTTTTATAGTTAATTTTTGTAAGTGAAATTTTGGTCAAAACAACACTTTTGACTTTCAACGTCCGCCATTTTGTGAAAAATGGAAATTTTTCAAAACCCTTCGTTCAACCGGAGCATTATATCATTAACTAAAGATTCCCCCCTGTTTTGTTGGTTTCAGATAATCCGTCACAGCGTGAGAGTGATCACCGCAAAACCTGTTTTTATTTTTGCAGCGTCCTCGGCCATTGATACGTATCGGCTTATTTTGAAACATGTTTCTTTAAAAAAATTATAATGTTTACATTAAATATATATCTTTTAAACGGAAGAACTTTTGTTGTAAATTATTTTACCGTTTGGCCGAAAAAAAATCGGAAAAAAGGCCTTTTTTTTAACGTTCCAACTAGACCTCACTCCTTAAAGATGTAAGAAAAAAAATTATTCAAATTCTGATGCTGGAATTTTGATACAGTCTATGAGAATGATAAACAAGAAGAAATATATAGGGAAACTTTTACATTATTCAGAATTTATCTTCGAATGTTGGTAATGTATATGTATAAATATATAAATATATTTATACATAGACATACATGTACATACATTTATACATACATATATATAAATAAATATATTTATACATGGGGTTAGGCTACTGTGAAAATATAAAAAATCGAGAGTTACTTCGAGGCAACAATCGTAGCTCAAACGTAAACTTATAACTACAACGATAGAACTGCTAGTGAAACTTTAAACGCGTTTTTCTCGAAAATATGCTTTTTGAAACGGTGTACACGATTTCTCGACATCTAATGAACGGAATGACTTGAAAATTCGTACACTTATTGAGAGAGGTGAAGGAATAAAAAGCACAAAGCGGCGTACGGTGCTTAGGACAAAATATTTTAACTCTAATTTTAATTTTGAACTTTAATTTTAATTGATTAGCTTATAGGTTAGAGATAAGGATGGAAAGGAGGATTTTGTCAAAAAAGCCAAATCTGTGCAGATTAAATGAACTACTACTACTACTACTGGTACACTTATTAAGTGTAATAATAGTTTAGTCTTGACTGACGTTTTTCTTAACACTTTTTTTCATCAACTATCAACAATGTCATTTTCCTCGAAAAATGGAGAAAACAATTCAGATTTTTTTTTATGTTTGGAAAACGACAACAAAAAAAGCTCGGTCAAATCTCAGCCAATATTATCTATTTTACGAAAAAAAACGTTTTTTTCTCTCGGATCAACCTGGTGGCAAGAATCAAGTACACTGTTGAGCACCTCACGTTTAAAGGTCCTTCAGGAGATTGTTCATAACGTTTTCGATTTTTAATTTTTTTTAAATGAAATTCGGTACACATCTTTGATATCCCTTCAACTGCACGCTGGGTCATTTCGACCCCATTTTTTTTTCAACTGCCCGTATCGCAAAACGGGCTAATCTATTCGGCCGCAGTGCGGCGCTCGAATGTTTCACCATTCCTATTCCATAGGTGGGCATCGGCCCCCATCCTACATCCTGCCCATGTACTGAAGACAGCTGTCGAAAAAGGACCTGGGGTCGAATCGACCCCGATCAGTGCGGTGAAAGCGAAAACATTTTGTACAAATAAATTTGGTGTTTTATGACACGTGAGTTACGATAGAAAATCCTCATTGATATTTTTTATTTTGCGCTCCTATAGTAAATTATGTATCTAGAATGCCGATCATGCAACTAAAAGCGAGTGTCCGTTATGCAGGAGGGCTATGTGCAACCAGCACCGAATGTACTCAAGGAGTTTCGACACCAAAATCGAAATGCTTGTAGACGACTGAAATTCATATCACCGAGCGATTAATTTAGGATGCATTAACTGTCCAAAAATTAATCCGTTTCATCACATAGTTTCGGAGATTTGGAAGGTTCAAGTTGAGTTTTGTTCGAGTATTATTAATGAACCAAGTGACACTAATCGCAGTTTGTTCAGTTTTTTAAATTTATATTGAAGCATTATTTTAACCCCTACAGCCCTATAACTAGTGTTTACGAAGATCCACGTGCCACGAAGGTTCAGCTTGAACCTTCATCCATTGGGTAGTACACGTGGCACTTCGTAAATACTAGTTATAGGGCTGTAGGGGTTAAAACAATGCTTTGATTGAAATTTAAAAAAACTGAACAAACTGCGATTAGTGTCAGGAATGTGTTAAAAAATTAAGCGGTTCCTCCACTTTGTTCATTAATAATACTCGAACAAAACTCAACGTGAACTTTCCAAATCTCCGAAACTATGTGGTGATTAATTTTTAGGGATTAATTTTTGAACAGTTAATGCATCCTAAATTAATCTCTCGGTGATATGAATTTCAATCGTCTACAAGCATTTCGATTTTTGTGTCGATACTCCTTAACCTTCGATTGCGGTAAATGTGAATAACCGTGCGTAATGTGAATAAATAAATAAGTCATTGAAGTAATGAAAGTGCGGAAAATATACGTTTTCAACAATTAACCTGCCGAAGGAGTCGATTTTTTCGATTGTTCACTATCCCGAAAATGCTCAAATTCAAACCTCCGAATAAATACACTTTCTGGAAAGACAGTCGACACTGTCTTTTTTTCGTACCTACAAACCTTCCTCTTTAAAATTCTCAAAGGACTTTTTCTTATATTTTGAAGAAAAAAATTATGATCTTTTTCGTGCAAGTATGTATTTTTCAGCGCATCTCCCACTTTGAACGAATGTTTGGGCACTTAATTCTCGTTTTTCTTAAAAAAAGATATTTTGGGCCATAAAATAAGCCCAATTGACTACAAAAAAGGTCGCTATTAAAAAAAATGCATACTTACCGAAACAAAAGGATATGAAAGACGTCTGGGGTCAGATCGACCCCACATGCAGTCAGAGATTCGTGACGGAAGTGTGCAGTTGAAGGGTTAATGTACATATAAATAAAAAAACTGAATATTTTTTAATAACCCTGATTTTCCGATCACCACAGTAGCCTGTGATGTAGCCTAACCCCCTGAGTCGTCGTGCAAAATGGTGGGCGGCTGAGCGGTTTAAATAAAATGAAGAATTAAAAAAAGATTGTTAATACATTCTAAATGCATTAGTATTAATAGTAAAGCACAAATTCTAGTGAATTTGGAATACTAAATTAGTGGCACCCTCACTTATAGCAAACGTCTGACCCGTTCGTTCACTATCTTGTGCAGTTCTTTACCATCGTGTGTTAATAACGTGACACTTACTACGCCGGAAAACTGATTTGCGAGTTTTTGAACAGTCTCTTTTTTCTTTCTCGTCGAGTTCCATTCGTCGATTTCGAAATCGCTGAGCTCCTCGTTGATCCTATTGATTTCTTTCGTCAAATTTTCTTCCTCGCGTTTTGAATATTCGAACGTCGCCATCAATTGTTCGTAGGATGCGCGTCTCGTGTCCAGCTCAGCTTGTGTCTTTGTCACGGCGTGTTCCAGTTTTTCGATACGCGCCGTAACGGCATCCCTGAGGATGCGTTTGCGATCAATCGCGTCCGACGCCTCATTCAGTTTGCTAGTCTCGTTTTCGTAGACGTCCTTGAGGATTTTGTATTCACGATCGAGGACCAAAAGTCGACGATTGTTAGTGGCGCAGGCGGCACACGCGGAAAGCTTCAGTCTCGTGTACTCTTTGATCTGAAGGAATAGAAAAAAGTGGATGAGAAAGACTGTAATGTCTGTTTGCGAAATTTCAACGCGCTGCACCCTTTCCAACTCGAGATAATTCATATCAAGGTTGGCATCTTCCTTCGTATCGTCTATAGCAACTGCATCAAATCCTGACGCTAGCACCGTTCTTTAACATTAGGTATAAACGCGTCAATATGTTTTTATTGAAAAAATACCAGACAGCAGGCGACTACTATCCAGACGAGGTAAAAAAAAAGTTATGGACCTTTGGTTTCCGAAATACAATCTCGAAAAGGATTAATTGTGCAAAGTGAGCCATCAGAGTATAGACTCGGAAATTCGACGATCAACGTCCAACTGTCCCTATATTTCCTCACGTCTTACCGGAAAAACTTATTGGCACTACTGCGAAACGAGAATTACGGTAAGGGGTTAGGCTACTGTGAAAAATTCAAAAAATCGTTCGGCGCTTAAGGTAGAGCGAGCGCGCGCTCATGATTTCTATAGGTTTTGTTTAAATTTTAACCAGACATTGTTCATATCATTATGCATGTTTGAGTGAGATTTCAGAACGGTCGACCATTTAGATTGGGATATAATGGGTTTTGAAATTGCAACTTTTAACACTGCAGGGTCTGCATTGAAATTTGGACAGAATAATTTATCGTAAAATATATTTGTCCCCTATAACAAGACATATGGCAACACCGCAACGAAGATCACATAAACAATATAAAATATTAATATCTATAACGCAACTATTTTTTATGATAAAAGTTTTTAACTTTAGGAACACGATAATTTTTTTTTCTCGAAATATTGAACAATACTGTTCTGCGGTGTTGCCATATGTCTTCTTATTATAGGGGACAAATATTTTTTACGGAGAATTATTCTGTCTTTACTGAACGTTTTTAGCAAAACTGAATAGTAAAAGCAATACAAACTTTTTTTACTCTTTTCCTAACTAGTTCGCTATCTAAATTTTTTTTTTAAATTTATAAACACAATAATGGTACGACGAATTATGTGACCTGACTTTCGGTCAATGCAGATCCTGCAGTGTTAAAAGTTGTAATTTAAAAACTCTTATGTCCCAATTAAAATAGTCGACTGTTGTGAAATTTCACTCGAAACATGCATAATGATATGAACAATGTCTGCTAAAAATTTGAACAAAATCTATAGAAATCACGAGCGCTCGCTCGTTCTACCTTAAGGGGTAAGGCCACTGTAAATTTTTTGAAAAATCGATTTTTTTTTATTGGCTTAAAAAATAGTTTAAACCCTCTAGAATAAGAAAAAAAAAGGTCCTGTGCTTCTTCTTTTTTAAATTTTTTCCAATAAAAAACTATTCGCAAAACTTTAAACGCGTTTTTCTCGAAACATGGTTTTTAAAAATGGCACGCAGCATAACTCGAACAATTTTCATTTTTTTTACTTGAAATTTTAACCAGATGTGAACATTTACATTATCTTGAGAATGTCGATCGGAATTTTCAAGAACTTTATTTATTGATTTTTTATTAACAAAAAACTTGCCGTTTTTTTCGTCAAAAATCAATTTTTTTTTTCAAACGCACGCCAAATCCACAAAAATTGATACTTTTTAAAATCCGATCGACATTCTCTAGCTATAGCCCTCTAGATTAATGGTTTTTTTTTTGTTCTAGATTCAAAAGTGCACCAGTGGTGCTGCGTGCCGCGGAGCCCTGGAAGCAAAACATGTCCCGGGGAGATAGCTGTGGAACCGCCATTTTGTTTTTTTTTTACTGTAAAAAAATTTTATAATAAAGTTTAATGTATGCCCGATAACACCATTAAAAGTTTTTTTTCAAATACCTTCAATTTCGGGAGCAAAAAATTAGTGAAAAAACCTTTTTTTTTGGGCCGTTACAGTGGCCTTACCCCTTAAGGCAACTCAAATTAAAGAGGAAGGTCCAAGATATGGTGCATGAATCGAAGATTGAAGGTATAATTATGATTACAACGATAGAACTGCTAGTAAAACTTTAAACGCGTTTTTCTCGAAACTTTTTTTAAACGGTGTAGACGAATTGACTTGAAATTTGACATTTATTCAGTGTAATAGTAGTTTGGTCTTGACCTACGTCTTTAATCTTGACATTTTTTTCCCTATTTATTAACAATGATATCGTTTTTCCGTGGAAAAAATATTCACAATTGTTTTTATCATTGAAACACGCTTACGGAAATGCTCAGTCAAATCTTAGCCAATATTATCCATTTTATGAAAAAAAACTCGTTTTTTTTTAGATAAAAAAAATCAAGTACACCGTTGAGCACTTCGCGTTCAATGGCCTTTCACGAGATTGTTTATAACTTCTTTAATTATTATTCTTTAATGAAATTTGGTACACAACTTTGCTGATGTATGTACATATAAATAAATGCCTAAAGGATTTTTCAATCACGATACTTATTTATTCAAAATTGGTTTTTTTAACCCTCCGACTGCACACTTCCGCCACGAACCTCTGACTGCACGTGGGGTCGATCGGACCCCAGACGTTTTCAAAATCGTTGTACTTCTGTAAATATACATTTTTTTGTAGTCAATGATGCTTATTTTATGGCCCAAAAATTATTTTTGAAGAAAAACAATAGTTAATTGCCCAAACATTCGTTTAAAGAATGGGATGTGATGAAAAATGCGTAGCTGCACGAAAAAGAAAATTGGGTCAAAACGACCCAGTGTGCAGTCGGAGGGTTAAATAACCCTGACTTTCAAGTCACACTAACTTAAGGGGTTATATACATTCAAAATTTTCGAACAATCGTTTTTTTCCGTAATGTACATATATATAAGTACAGACAGAAAATTCCTTGTCAATCCGGCGAATATTCTCGAAGTTACACGCACATTTGTAATTGTTTTTTTACTATGTGTAAAGTGCTTTTGAAACTTTAAGCGCGTTTTTCTCAAAACTGTGTGCTTTGGAGTCGGTGAGCAAGATTTTCTCTCAACGGCTGAACCAATCAGTCTCCACTTTTAACACAATATTTTCAAGCATATTTTTTAGTAATTAATCGAAGGATTTTTCTCGCCGATAAATATTTTCCATTTTATAAACAATTTAAGGCCTACATTTTTGTAAAAAATCGATTTTTCATTGGGAAGCCGCCAGTTTGTCGAAAATTATTATCTTGCTTATTCCTTCGATCAATTACAAAATAATCCATTATATTAAGGGGCTATACCAGTGTGACGCTTTCAAAAAATCGATTTTTTTTGCCTTATTCGACAGTTTATACTTTCAAGAATATCATTATCATTTATATAATTTAAATCAATATCATTTTATCTTGCAAAAATCGATAGTTAAATATTTAAACGCGTCTTTCTCGAAATGAGATTTTTCAAATTTGCTGAAATTGTAACTCAAAGAGCAATTATCCGATTGACTTGAAATTTGAACTGTACTCTTGAATATATTTACTCTACAACGACGTAGGATAGTTTTGATTGGATGAAAGTTGACGATTTGGCATTGAAAAAATGACCATTTTATAGGCAAGAAAACAGACGTTTTTTTCATAACTACGCCATTTTGTTAGATTTTGATATTTTTCGAAAATCCTACGTCATTGTACAGGAAATACCTTCCAGTTTAACGATATTTTTTGCTTTTTCGGTTTCAGCTACTCAATCGGCCAGAATCATGTCAGCAGTGGAGGAACTTTTTTTTGGCGCCTCCCAAGGCAGCGCATAAGTCGCTTGGATCTCAATATTTTTCTATGATAAAATTATGTAATATAGGTCAAATGCGCGTAATATAGGTCAAAGCGTTCACACTGATATAGCCCCTTAAGGAAATATTTTTGATTTTTTCATCTTAGATTATCCAGTCCAGAGATATCGTGCTCACCGCAGGACGCCTTTTTTAGAGGTGCTCCCGGATATCAGTTATAGCAGGTTTCAAAATAACTATTTTGCAAATAAAAAATGTTAAAATACATTTAAAAGTTACCACAATATGTGTACAAATTTATACGTTAATAGATTTAAAGGCCTTCTCAAGAAAAATTCTTGAAAAATCGATTTTTTGGGCCTCCTGACTGTATAACCCCTTGACCCCTTAATAAGAAAAGAAATACCTGGGATTCAGAAAGCTGTACGTCTTTTCCCAATGTATTGGAGTATCTATTGAAATATTTATCCTTCTCGCGTCGAGCCACGTTCAGTGCGTTCTCCAGATCTCGTATGGCCGATCTCCGAGCCTCGTCTGCTTTTATCGCTGATTCGTACGACTGCTCGCACGTGCGGGCTTGTTTCTCGAGATGCTCTTTCGTCGCTCTAACCTTCACGAGTTTATCCGCTATATTCTTCACTTCGAGTTCTCTGGGCTTGCAAGTTTCTTCCCTCTCTGCGCACTCGCAAGCAAGAGTTTCGCAATCCTCGAGTATTCGTCCCAATTCCTTTTCCATCCCGTATTTCTTCCTTGCCACCTCTTTGATCGCTGTCTTCAACTTATGCTCGTCCACGGACCAGCTCTCCGTCGCTCGTCTAATGTGGTACATATTGAACAGCAAGAGCTGCAGCTGCGCAGCTTCCTGTTTGTGACAAATAAATACCATCACCGATGAGACGGACTTTCTTGTCAAACAATCGTAGACGGTTCGTCTCCATTTGCAATGAGTTTCTTCAATGATGTACGCACGTTTTCCTCGGACAATTGATGGTATCTCCTGGCTTGCAGTTGATGAGCTTGCATATTCTTTATGTCTCTGGAGAGAGAGCTCTTGGCACTGGACAAAGCTTGGTGCTCTCTCTCGTATTGTAACAGCTCTTCCTTCAACCTGAAATATAAAAGAAACAGAATATTTGTTTCACCTTCCAGGAACATCTTCATGGATTAGGCTACTGTGAAAATTACGAACTCTCGCGCGTCGCTCGAGGCAACACAAATTGAAGAGGAACGTCCAATGTATCATGCAAGAATAGCAGATTGTAGATAAACTCACGATTACAACGATAGAACTGCTAGTTAAACTTTTCACACGATTTCTCGACATCGAATGAACGGATTGACTCGAATTTTGGTACATTTATTCAGTGTAATCGTATAGTCTTGGCCAACGTTTTTCTTAACATTCTTTAAAATCAGTTATTAACAATAATTATGTCATTTTAAATTGAAAGGTCGAAGAAAATGTTAAATTCTTTTGTTTTTTGATGATTGAAACAAGACACAAAAAAAAGCTCCACCAAGCCAATATCATGTATTTTAAGAAAAAAAAAAAAAAACATCGTTTTTTTTCCTTTTTCAAATCAACTAGGTGGCCAAAATCAAGTATGTTTAGAAGTCGTTTACGGGACTGTTTATACGTTCTTAAATTATCAATATTTTTCATGAAATTTGGTACACAATTTTGTTAATGTCTATATACATGAATGTCCAAACGATTTGCCAACCATCTCACTTATGCCTTCAAAACTAATTTTTCTTCATAACCCTGATTTCTGGGTCACACTGGAGCATGTTTTTCGGCAATATCGAAAATCCGACAAAAAATCGGACCAAAAATCCGATATTGGTCGCGAATAATACCGATATTTCGATATCAGAGTTGGGAACATTAAAATATTATTCTAACTTTTATTATTTTCATTTAAGTTACTTTTAATTGTTTTTTACTCCGTTTAACAGCCTTAAAATATTATTACCTACATGGGGGTGTGAGGTGGAATATGGTGTGGAATGTAATAAGGGGAAAGACCGTGCACAAATGGAAGCTACAATTTATATATATATATATATATATATATATATATATATATATATATATATATATATATAATCTACATTAAATATTTTCGGAGTGGCAACTTATTTATCCACGAGTGTCGAATCAGAAAGGACCTTTTCTTCCGCGACTTACATTTGCAATAAGGTCATCTCCGAAAGACGAAACTCCAGATGCCCTCTATTTTTTGCAGTCATTGTTCCAACAATTTCAATCTCGTCAATCAAAGTGACCATGCTGTTGCTTGCCTGCCACAAACTGTGCCATTTATTTGCATTCTGATAGTTACTACTGCACTGACTTTCATAAAACTTCCTAATTTTGATTTCGCTTTTTTCCTACTTTTTTTTATTCGCATAAAAGTTCCTATTTTTTGCTTTTCGTTTGTTTATTTGTTTCAGTTTGGGTTGGGTATATTTAAGGGGTGAGGCCACAGTAGAATTTTCAAAAAATCGATTTTTTTTCATCGCTAAAACGGTGCTTCATCATCATAAGAATAACTATTGCTATAAATCTATTCGATTTATAGCAAGACCTTTTTTTCCACCGAGTTTGAGGGTATAACGTAAACCCACCTCTGGCACGGCCATAGAGTACCTACAACTTTAAACGCGTTTTTCTCGCAACGGCTTTTTTCCAATTGGCGTGACAAATAACTTCAACAATTTTCACTCGATTTACTTCAAATTTAAAATTTATGTTCCTATTTGCATTCCGCGAAGAAGTACGTACGGAATTTCTGATTAATCGAAAAATTTTCATTTTATGAGAAGTTTTATACGAAATTTTTTACTGAAAATTCATTCAAATACCTACCACTCAATTCAAATACCGACAACTTTTGAATAAAACAATATTTTTTAAATTCCGTACGTACTTCACTAGGTATTCTAATGTAGATTAACGAGAATTTTTTTTTTTATTCTAGGTAAAAAATTGTGGATGCTAAATGTCGCGCTGCGGAGCGGTTAGAAAAGAAAATATTAGTAGTCGGTGAAAAAAACTCTTGCTATAAATCTAATAGTAAGTTATGCTTACGATGATAAAGCACCGTTTTAGCGAAAGAAATCGATTTTTTGAAAATTCTACTGTGGCCTTACCCCTTAAATCCGTCTACTGAACTTTCTTCAGCGCACAGGACGCTCTTCATTGTTTATGGCCAAAGCTATATTCCGCATCACGATGAATTAGTGGAAATTTCATAGCACTCATATACCTACTGGTGTACGTTACCATAATATCAATGTGGTAGTAAAAAATGATTTTTTTTTTCAGTTCATTTGTAAAAGCTGTATTCGAGTTGACGAACGGGACCGAGAAGAGCTTCATGCGCACTGTGGAAGGTTCGTCATCGGAGTACCGCATAAACGGTGATGTGAGAAGCTACCGCGTTATTCTGATTTTCCACCGCTAGTTTTGTAATACTGAAGCATTGGGATGATTAAACAAGTATAACAATTGTTTCTCAAGCTGGTCACGAGTCCGGCATACGCCGCGGATCTCCAGGCTATCGGAATCAACGTAAAAGCCAACAATTTTCTCGTCTTCCAAGGGAACGTAGAATCCATAGCGACCAAAAAATCGCAAGATTTAACGTCGCTCTTTGAAGTAATCAGCGGATCCAGCGCATGGGAAGCTGATTACGACAGGTCCAATTGAATACGACTACCGGATGAATCTCGAATATCATAGGACCGATGCTTCAACATATTTAATTTACGATTCTCAGACTGAGGCCATTTTGTACATCTAAAAAAAATATATATATGTTTTCTAACAGCTTGATATTAATACTAAATAGACGTGTAATTAATTTTACGAGTGAACCACTTTTTCATACGAAAAAAAAAAATTGTTAAATTCGCACATGATTTTATACCCGTTACGGTGGCCTAGCCCCTTAAAAAGATAGCAGAGTATGTTTAAAAATGTGTAATAAAGATCTCAATAAAAGACAGTGAATTTCAATAGATACTGTGGTTTCACTGAGCTATAGACAATTATTTCTACAACTCCCATCTTTATTTTCGAGCTTCTAACATTTTGAATCAAGGTTTCCCATAAATATCAGAAAATATCGAAATACCGGTATTCCGATATTACAATTTGTTGATATCGAAATAATACCGGCAATAGAAATAGCTCAGATAGTCCAAGTGCTAATCATCACAGGAGCCTACCCCCTTAAATGTAGCTTTTATCTAGTATTTGTGAGTAATCGTTTTACGATTGTCCATCCGCTCAAAAGTCTCTGATAATTTTTTTTATTTTCGATTTACAAATAGTTTTGCTCGGGAAGAGTAAAAAAATGATAATAGTTTGTCTCTACTTTGGCGACCAGTATATAGAATAATAATATCTCACCGATCGTATTCGGGTTTCAATGCAACCGATCCGCTCATCTCCTCGAAGATTTTGGTTCTCTCGTTAGGCCTTTTCAAGATAATAGATTCCACGGAATCTTGGAACACCAAAAAGTTGTTCACTCTGCTGTTGATGTTCAATTTTCTCAGTGCATCCTCGTAGTCGCGTAACGTGATCTCCTAAAGGGAATTTTCACAGGTGTACTGCAGTTCGACGATTCTTACACATTCGAAAAATCTCCGCGTATCTTACATTGTTGTTAACGTAACATCGACAATCGCATCCCAAGACGGAACGCTTGAAACTGTGTTCGCTTCCGTCGTCCATCCGCAGAATGACTCGGACGAACATACTGAAAGAGATTGAAAGCGCGTCAAGATCGAAGATTCACGTGCGAACGGCAAACGCAACGATGGACACTGGTCTTTTACCCTTGCCGTCTCGGAGCGGATGTATGAACAAGTTCTTCCATTCTGGACACTCGCAAATGGTTGGATTTGGTACCCATGGCGAAAGCGACCGCATCCATGATGTTCGACTTTCCTGAAACAATAGCCACCGAGTAACGCTTGTGCTCGCTCAAAATGTTGGATACACGATACGGATGGAATAACGATCTTGGAAATGTGTAAAAAGGGGAGAAGAAAAGATCGGCGTTACCAGCTCCATTTGGTCCCGTTACGACGATGAATTTCTCCAGTATCTTCACCACGTGGTTTCCAATGAAAGTCTTGAAATTCTGTAATTCTAACTGCACAAGAATCACCATCGCTCGTGCTCGTTTGAAACTTTTAAAACGTATATAGGTATTTGATAAATGCGAAGCAGCGAAACTTTTTGCAAATGACCGGTGCTCGGCAATTCCCGCTCCCGAATGCCCTCAAACGGACGTATCGAAACGTTTCTACAACAGGATAACTATAACTATATATGCTACAGGCATAGGCGCGCGTTGACCAATCGGAGCTTCGAGATGGTAATCTCTGTTTGTCTCGCTTTCGCATTGGTCGAAGCGGCACGCGGTCGAAATGTTTCGGGGAAATACCGTACTTTTCTCGCAAGTGCGAGGCTCCGAAGAACTCAGTTTAAAAATAAACGAAGCAACCTTTTTCGCGTGAAAATCGACAATTGCGAAATTCATGATTCAATTTTATATGCTATTACGTAATTATAGACAACCTAGCGAAGGAACAATATACAATAGTACGACGGATGTATAAACACGGGGCACAAAGAGCACAGAGGTCGCAAGAAAACAACTTAGCAACGTTTTGGCGGCGCGTTCGGGGAATACGTTCGGTCGGCGTTGCAATTTGTTTTTTTTTTCTCGTCAGAACTAGACATCGCTTTTGGCGTCGGTCCGACAACTGAGTCTCTTCAGTTTTCGGTAGTTTGTTCCGAGAGGAGAGATTTGTCATGCCGGCGTTTTTGAAACTCATTGAACTTGAGAATTTCAAGTCTTATGGCGGTAAACTCGTTATTGGTCCTCTCAAGTCATTCACGGCTGTTATCGGGCCTAATGGATCGGGTGGGTTTGTTGCACACGCGTGTTTCTTTGTGCTATGTTTTTATTTTGCACTGCGAAAAGTGATGGATTTAAAGAGTTGCGTCTTTCGGTTCGGAATGATTTTAACAGAGATTTGTGAATTTTCAGGCAAGTCTAATTTCATGGACGCCATAAGCTTCGTCCTGGGAGAAAGAAGCGGCAGCCTTCGCGTCAAACGTTTGAGCGAACTGATCCATGGCTCTTCGATACAAATGCCTGTTGCTTGCAGGTTCATCGTCCTTTTTTCTCACAATAATTAGTCGAGTATAGTAATCGTGCGATGCGGTTGCATCTATTAGCGGCAAATATGTTTTAGCGTCAAGGATGTTGGGTCTTGGAAAAATGCTACCATGGCGATCAAGGGACTAGGCTACTGTGACAATTCCAAAGTCAGGGTTATTTGAAGAAATTAATTTGAAAGAAATACATAAGCCGAGCGCATCATCGTTTGGGCATTTATTTGTATGCACATTGACAAAGTTGTGTACCCAATTTCGTAAAAAAGTATTAATTGTTGAAGAAGTTACGAATAATCTTGTGACTGACCGTCGAACGTGAAGCGCTCAACAGTGTACTTGATTTTGGCTTCCTCGTTGATTTGAAAAACAATACGAGTTTTTTTTCTTCTTGAAATAGATAATATTGGCTAAGACTTGACCGAATTTTTTCTTTGCTGAGATGTTGCAGTTGACGAGGAAAAAATTGAATCTCTTTTTCAAACTTTTTAAGTAAAGTGACTGTCAATGGGAAAGAAAGGTTAAAATAAAAAACGTCGTTCAAGACTAAACTACTATTACACTAAATAAGTATACCAAATTTCAAGTTAATCCATTTTTTAGATACCGAGAAAACATGTACACAGTTTTGAAAATCATAGTTTCGAATCAAATGCCTTCAAAGTTTTACTAGCAGTTCTATCGTAATCATAAGTTTACTTCCAATCTGTGATTCTTGTACAATATGTTGGACCACCTTCTTCAATTTAAGTTGCCTCGAGCAAAGGACATGTTTTTTATTTTCACAGCAGCCTAAGTCCTTAGCATTGGATGCATTACTTTCTTTGCTTCAAACCCGTATGCAAAATTTGTAACATTTTAATTTGCAGTATTGCATTTGGTTTTATAGGACGCTGTTTTACATTAAGATATGATGGGAAAGAGTATAATGAAAGAATAGTATAGAATGTCTTAGATTTTTCGTGTTGGTAATTTATGTAGGAAAGAAACTTTTTGGAAAATTTCACAATCATCTACTATACAATTGTAGTGTAATTAATTTTAATGTACTGACATCTGTTTCATTTTGGTGCTTGGCTCTGCCACAGTTAGGTAAAAATACCTAATATAAATAGTTCATTCGCTCAAGAATTGCGGTGATTATGAGGTTTGACATATTTATTCCGAAGACTTTTGCCCTGATATAGTCAAATAAAAAACAATGGAGTCAAATAAAAAAGAATGCAGGTGACACAATCATCGCATGAAAACGCTCCTAACTGGAAATTTGTGGCTCATCCTACCAATAATGCCACTCAGAACTGGTTTACCTTTACATCCTGAATAGACGTTTGACAGTTTCAAATTTTTGCCATCTTTGCCTCGTATTACATCTCCCATACGTACTTAATTGAATGTAGATTGAAAAATGTATGAATCGCTCGAGTTACCATCACACACTCGTAATAAATTAGAATATTGTGATGTTATCGATGTTTTATCGCAATAGCAACAATAAGTGGCGGTAAAATTGTTTAACGGGTTAGGCCACAGTAACGGGTATAAAATCATGTGCGAATTTAACATATTTTTTCGTATGGAAAATTGATTCACTCATATAATTAATTACACATCTATTTAGTATATCAAGCTGTTAGATTTTTTTTTTCGATGTACAAAATGGCCGACTATTAAAATTTTCTTTTGTTACTTTTTTTAGGCGCTCCCCAGCGTGACATTTAGCATCCACAATTTTTTACCTACTACAAAAAATAAAGATTCTCGTCAATCTACATTAGAATACCTAGAGAAGTACGTACGGAATTAAAAAAATGTTTTATTCAAACGTTGTAGGTATTTGAATTGAGTTGTAGGTATTTGAATGAATTTTCAGTAAAAAACATTCGTATAAAACTGCTCATAAAATGAAAAGTTGTCGATTAATCAGAAATTCCGTACGTACTTCTCTGCGAAATGCAATTAGGAACATAACTTTGAAATTTGAAGTAAATCGAGTGAAAATTGTTAAAGTTATTTGTCACGCCAATTGGAAAAACGATGTTTTGAGAAAAACGCGTTTAAGGGGAGATATACACCTAAGAGCCGGAAAAAAGGTTATTTTTGTGAATTTTTTCAAGCAAAACTATTTGAAATTTCGGATTGAGGTTTTAATCATTTAAAAGTATATACATTCAAAAATATGTTTAATTTTCTTTATTTAAAAATATCAAAAATATATAAGGATATTGTATGATCCTTGGAGCGTCGTAAAAAATTCTGCGTATACGGTACCCACTGGCGTTTCTTTAAAAATCATCTGAAAAAAAAACCAAAAAGATTATTAAATTAGATACTATAATCTAGTACTTGTCATAGACGATTTTAAAAATATCGATTTATGACAAAGTGGCGGACGTTTGAACATAAATAGTGATTTTTGGGCCGGAAATTAGTTATTATTTTCCCTATAAAACAAAAACTACATAACGGAAAAAAATCCTATGACAAATACTAGATAATGGTGTATAGAATAACCCCAAAAAACCTCAAGGCAATCGGTTCATTGGTTTTGGAGAAATTTTCGGTAGCGATTTGAAAAACGTGGTTTTGAGAAAAACGCGTTTGAAAATTTTCGAACGAATAAACCATGAAATTTGTCACTTTACATGGAATCATTGATACCAGGCCCAGGCAGTCGACGGAATGTTCATAGCTTCTCAATCCCTGACCTCGACCATCTAGGTGTATATCTCTCCTTAAAATTTTAGGTACTCTATGGCCGTGCAAGAGGTGGGCTTACGTTATGCGCTCAAAGTCGGTGAAAAAAAATTCTTACTATAAATCGAATAGTAAGTTATTCTTACAATGATAAAGCACCGTTTTAGCGAAAAAAATCGATTGTTTGAAAATTCTAATGTGGCCTTACCTTAAGCCCGTCTACTGAACTGTCTTCAGCGGACAGAACGCTCTTCATTGTTTATGGCCAAAACTATATTCCGAATCACGATGAATTAGTGGAAATTTCATAGCACTCATATACCTACTCGTGTACATGGCCATAATATCAATGTGGTAGTAAAAAATGATTTTTGTTTTTCAGTTCATCCGTAAAAGCTGTATTCAAGTTGACGGACGGGACCGAGAAGAGCTTTACGCGCACTGTGGAAGGTTCGTCATCGGAGTACCGCATAAACGGTGATGTGAGAAGCTACCGCGTTATTCTGATTTTCCACCGCTAGTTTTGTAATACTGAAGCATTGGGATGATTAAACAAGTATGACAATCGTTTCTCAAGCTGGTCACGAGTCCGGCATACGCCGCGGATCTCCAGGCTATCGGAATCAACGTAAAAGCCAACAATTTTCTCGTCTTCCAAGGGGACGTAGAATCCATAGCAACCAAAAAATCGCAAGATTTAACGTCGCTCTTCGAAGAAATCAGCGGATCCAACGCATGGAAAGCTGATTACGACAGGTCCAATTGAATACGACTAGCGGATGAATCCCGAATATCATAGGACCGATGCTTCAACATATTTAATTTACGATTCTCAGACTGAGAGCCGAAATGCTACAAGTCGAGGAAGAGATCCAGCGCTCCTATCAGAAGAAAAAAGGGATGGCTGCGGAGAGAAAGGAAGCGACGGTCGAGATGAAGGAAGCCGAGAAGTATCAGCGTATGAAAGAAAAATGTGTATGAAAAAAAAAACCCTTAATCGTTCTCAAAACTTCGTCAAAAACCGCAGCGAGATAATTCTGTGGAAAATATTGACTTTTTTTACGTCAGGCGGAGAAACTAATCGAGCTTCAGTTGTTTCGCTTGTATCACAATGAAAAAACTCTCGAGAAACTCGCGTACGAGCGAACGGTCAATGAACAAGAGCTCGAGGAAGTCGAGACGAAGAAAGCGAGCGCCGAGGAAACGCTCAGAGACAAAAGAAAAGAATCTGGCAAACTTGCACGCGAATTAGCAAAGATGGAGCACGATATGAGAGAGGCGGAGATGGCGGTAACGAAGAAGAAGCCAACATTTATAAGGGCAAAGGCAGGCATCGCGCATGTGCAGAAGAAGCTCGAGACTGCCGCAAAGTCATTGAGTCGAGCTCGCATCGCCGAAAATGAACACCAGAGAGATATCAACGAGCTTCAGGAAGAATTGGCGAAAATTGAGACGGCGAAAGCTGCTTACGAGGCGAGCGTTGCCCGTGAATCTCAAAGTCAAATTTCCGATGTCAATCTGGAAGAAAAACAGGCAAATTTCCATTTTTATTTTACCATACTTGTTCTCTTTCACTGCAGCCATCTTCCACCTGATATGATTAGCTTAAGGGGTTAGGCCACTCTAGAGGTCGAAAAAGGCTTTTTGGGGATATTTTCTTCAGAAAAATTACAAAAGAAATCGAGATTACAAAAAGGGTGTTTATCATACATATCAGTGACTGTATACAATAATTTTTTTGAAGCGATTAATTTCAAAATGGCGGCTGTGCAGCGTTTATCTCAAATTTTTGTTTAAGTTGGCCGGAAACGTAACAGACAATTTTCAACCGATTCACATGAAATGTTGAATATATCTTGAAAAATACAGTGTCTATGGAAGTACGTAGGATTTTTTCTTATATTGCATAGTTCATTCGTTATTAACGGGAGATATACACCTAGGAGCCGGAAAAAGTTCATTTTTGTGAATTTTTTCAAGGATAACTATTTGAAATTTCGGATTAGGGTTTTAATTACCTAAAAGTATATACATTGAAAAATATGTTTAATTTTCTTTATTTAAAAATATCAAAAATATACAAGGATATTGTATGATCCTTAGAACGTCGTAAAAATATTCTGCGTATACGGTACCCACTGGCGTTTCTTTAAAAATCATCTGAAAAAAACCAAAAAGATTATTAAATTAGATACTATAATCTAGTACTTGTCATAGCCGATTTTGAAAATATCGATTTATGACAAAATGGCGGACGTTTGAACATAAATAGTGATTTTTGGGCCAAAAATTAGTTATTATTGTGCCTATAAAACAAAAACTAAGTAACGGAAAAAAAAATCCTATGACAAGTACTAGATAATGGTGTATAGAATAACCACAAAAAACCTCAAGGCAATCGGTTCATTGGTTTTCGAGAAATGTTGGGTATCGATTTAAAAAGCCGGTCGGCTCGGCGCCGCAAAACACGTTTCACTTTCTCGGCTGTAACTGGTTTATTTATGGAAATATTCATTTGCCTTTTTTACCAGATATTCTGGAGACCTCAAACTTCAAGAAAATGCAAAAAAACCGATTTTTCCGACCATCTAGGTGTATATCTCCCCTTAACAATTATCCGACGATTTTTTCGGAAAACGTTTCACTTTCCAAAAGTTGTCTAAAAAGTCGTCGGATAATTGTTAATAACAAATGAACTATGCAATATAACAAAAAATCCTACGTACTTCCATAGACAATGTATTTTTCAAGATATATACAACATTTCAAGTGAATCGGTTGAAAATTGTCTGAGTTACGTTTCCGGCCAACTTAAAAAAACAGTCTTGAGATAAACGCTGCACAGCCGCCATTTCGAAATTGATCGCTTCAAAAAAATTATTGTACACAGTCACTGATATGTGTGATAAACACCCTTTTTTGTAATCTCGATTTATTTTGTAGTTTTTCTGAAAAAAAACCCAAAAGCCTACTTTTTCGGCCTCTAGAGTGGCCTAAGGCCTTAAGGTGTTAGGCCACAATGACGGGTATAGAATCATGTGCGAATTTAACAATTTTTTTCGTATGAAAAAGTGATTCAGCCATAAAATTAATTACACATCTATTTTGTATGAATATCAAGCTGTTAGAAAATATACTACTGTGTCCAAAAAATAAGGTGACATTGTATTTATTTCGAAAATTCTTTATTTTTCCAAATCAATTTCATCCCCTTCAAAGTAATCCCCTCCCGATGCAATGCACTTATGCCAACGGATTTTCCAATCTTTGAAACACTGATTGTAGTCACTTTCCGGGATGGCCTTCAGTTCCGTCTTCGCTGCGGCTTGAATCTCCTCTATCGTATCAAAACGGTGTCCCCGGAGCGATCTTTTGAGCTTGCTGAGCGGCGCCAAAAACTCAACCCATATCGTTCCGCAACCACCGTATTCACCTGATCTGGCGCCGTGCGACTTCTGGCTGTTCAGCAAGCTCAAAAGATCGCTCCGGGGACACCGTTTTGATACGATAGAGGAGATTCAAGCCGCAGCGAAGACGGAACTGAAGGCCATCCCGGAAAGTGACTACAATCAGTGTTTCGAAGATTGGAAAATCCGTTGGCATAAGTGCATTGCATCGAGAGGGGATTACTTTGAAGGGGATGAAATTGATTTGGAAAAATAAATAAAGAATTTTCGAAATAAATACAATGTCACCTTATTTTTTGGACACAGTAGTATATATATATTTTTTTTTCGATGTACAACATGGCCGAATACTAATATTTTCTTTTGTTATCTTTTTCTAGGCGCTCCGCGGCGTCACATTTAGCATTCACAATTTTTTACCTAGAATAAAAAACAAAAATTCTCGTCAATCTACACTAGAATACCTAAAGAAGTACGTACGGAATTTAAAAAAGTATTGTTTTATTCAGAACTTAAGAAATGGTATTCAGGTATTTGAACTTAAGAAATGAATTTTCAGTGAAAAATTTCGTTATAACTGCTCATGAACTGCTCATAATATGAAAAGTTTTCGATTAATCAGAAATTCCGTACGTACTTCTTTGCGAAATGCAATGAGGAACATATCTTTTAAATTTGAAGTAAATCTAGAGAAAATTGTTGACATTATTTGTCACGCCAATTGGAAAAACGCTGTGTCGAGAAGTTTCGAGTAGTCGGCCATTTTGTACATAGAAAAAAAAATCGACCAGCTTGATATTTATACTAAGTAGACGTGTAATTAATTTTATGAGTGAATCACTTTTTCATACGAAATAAAATTGTCAAATTCGCAGATGATTTTATACCCGTTACTGTGACCTAACGCTTTAATACAATCCGGCTCGTGGCTCGTGACATCTTTTCCAGATTCGCGAGTACAATCGGTTGAGAGAGGAGGCGAGTAAGCAGTCCGCCGCGTACGTTCAACTTCTCGATTCCGCAAATCGCCGAGTAAAATCGGATCAGGACAGGCTCGAGAACGAGGTCAGGAAAAAAACCGAGCTTGAGGACAAACTGAAGCAGAAGCGTCACAAGCGGGATGCCACTATAAAACGTATAGACAATTTGGAGGAGTACATAATAACGATGGAGGATTCACTGGCGAATCAGGTAAAAGTACGCGACGAGCTGCAGAACGTACTCGGTACATCCAAAGATAAGATCCAAGATCTGCAACGGGACCTCGAGAGGATAACCGATCAATTGGGCGATGCCACTGTCGACAAGCACGAGTTGGCAAGAACACAGAGAAAGACCGAAGTTGTGGAACATTTCAAACGGCTCTATCCCGGAGTGGTAAGCTTGTTATGGCAGAAAAAAAGATTTGGTTTTGAAAGAAATTGCAGTGAAGCGAGATCAATCGATTATTTGAATTGGCTTGCAGTACGACCGGATGTACAACATGTGCGAACCGATCCACAAGCGTTACAACGTCGCGGTAACGAAAATTCTCGGCATATACATGGAAGCGATAGTCGTCGATACCGTCGAAACCGCCAATCGATGTATCCAATACTTGAAAGAACAATATCTCGAGCCTGAGACTTTTTTGCCACTCGATTACATTCAACTGAGACCCCTCAAGGAACGTCTACGTGACATCAAAGAACCCGCGAACGTTAAATTGCTGTACGACGTTCTCAATTTTCAGCCCAAAGAGATCGATCGGGCTATTTTATTCGCAACTAGAAACGTACTCGTTTGCGAGAGCTCCGAGGACGCGTGCAGAGTCGCTTACGATATGGACAAGCAAAAGCGTTACGACGTGCGTAAAAACAAATTTAATAGTCTTCTGATTCACGTAAAAATCGTCATGTTCACCAACGCAAACTCACCTGCTCAACGGCTGCAATGACTTTCATACAAATGCAAATGCGAGAACTTTTTTTAAGGGGTTATATACAATCAGGAGGCCCACAAAGATCGATTTTTCAAGAATTTTTCGTGAGAAGACCTTTAAGGGGGGACATAACAGTAGCACACAAAAAAATAGGCATATTTTCGGGAATTAATGTTGGCTGAATAAAAGTATCAATCGAAAATTTGTAAAGTAGGTTTTATAGCAATTCTAAAAAAGTACAAAATGTAATTTTTTCAATAAAAAATATTTAAAAATGGCGGCTGCGCAGCATATGCCCCAAGGCGCCTTTTTTTTGAGCTCGCCGAAGACATAACTCGAGCAAGTCTTTACCGATCGACTTGAAATTTTGACAGTAGCTTCGAAACATCTTTCTCCACGGAGCTACGTAGGATTTTTTATTTTATATGGCTTACTTTTTTTTATCGACGATTTTATGGCGTTTTTTTTTTTGTTAAAAATTTAACTTGATTTTCAAACATGCACCATTTTGCGAAAAATCAATATATCGAAAAAAATCCTACGTAGCTCGCTAGCTGTTATATGGAAACTAAAAAATTTTGGTTTTTTCTGCCAGGTCAAAAATTAAGGAGTCTACGTCTTCGGCCATCGACACGCTTTCAAAAATAGGCGCCTTGGGGCATATGCTGCGCAGCCGCCATTTCAAAATATTTTTGATTGAAAAAATTACATTTTGTACTTTTTTAGTATTGCTATAAAACATACTTTACAGATTTTCGATTGATACTTTTATTCAGCCAAAATTAATTCCCGAAAATATGCCTATTTTTTGTGTGCTACTGTGATTTCCCCCCTTAAATCTATTAAGGGGTTAGGCCGCAGTAACGGGTATAAAACGGGTATTCGCACGGGCATGTGCGAATTTAACAATTTTTTTTCGTATGAAAAAGTGATTCACTCGTAAAATTAATTACACATCTATTTAGTATGAAAATCAAGCTGTTAGAATTTTTTTTTTTTCAATGTACAAAATGGCCGACTACTAATATTTTCTTTTGTTATCTTTTTTTTAGGCGCTCCGCGGCGTTACATTTAGCATCCACAATTGTTTACCTAGAACAAAAAACAAAAATTCTCGTCAATCTACTTTAGAATACCTAGAGAAGTACGTACGGAATTAAAAAAATATTGTTTTATTCAAAAGTTGTAGGTATTTGAACTTAAGAAATGAATTTTCAGTGAAAAATTTTGTTACAACTACTCATAAACTGTTCATAAAATGAAAAGTTTTCGATTAATCAGAAATTCCGTACGTACTTCTCTGCGAAATGCAATTAGGAACATAACTTTTAAATTTTAAGTAAATCATGTGAAAGTTGTTGAAGTTATTTGTCACGCGAAATGGAAAAAAAGCTGTTTCGAGAAGTTTCGAGTAGTCGGCTATTTTGTACATCGAAAAAAAATCTATTTTCTAACAGCTTGATAATCATACTAAATAGATGTGAAATTAATTTTATGAGTGAATCACTTCTTCATACGAAAAAAAATTGTTAAATTCGCACATGATTTCATACCCGTTACTGTGGCCTAAGGCCTTAAGGGGTTATATACAGTCAGGAGGCCTGAAAAGATCGATGTTTCAAGATTTTTTCTTGAGAAGACCTCTCAAGTCTTGTAACCTAAAAATTTGTACACATATTATGATAACTTTTAACTGTATTTTAACATTTTTTCTTTGTACAAATAATTATTTCGAAAGCTACTATAGCTGATCTCCAAGAGCACCTCCGAACAAAGCGTCTTGCAGTGCGCACGATATCTCTGGACTGGATCATCTAAAATGAAAAAAAAAACCAAAAATATTTCGTTAATGTAATGGATTATCTTGTAATTGATCGAAGGAATAAGCAAAATAATAACTTTTGACAAAATGGCGGCTTCTCAACAACAACAAAATGGATTTTTGACAAAAATTTAGGCCTTAAATTGTTTATAAAATGGAAAATATTTATCGGTGAGAAAAAACCTTTGATTAATTACTATAAAAATATACTTAAAAAGATTGTGTTAAAATTTGAGACCGATCGGAAAATTTGGGTGATTATCGGGAATTGTTCGGAAGAAAAGTACTCAATGAGCGTTTCGGAAAATTAAGAATTTATTTGGCTATATTTTATCCATATTACATAATTTTTTCATAAAAAAATATTGAGATCCAAGCGACTTAAGCGCTGCCTTCGGAGGCGCCAATAAAAAAAGTCCTCCGCTGCTGACATGATTCCGGCCGATTGAGTAGCCGGAAGCGAAAAAGGAAAATATGTTAAACTGCAAGTTATTTCCTGTACAATGACGTAGGATTTTCGAAAAATATCAAAATCCAACAAAATGGCGTAGTTATGAAAAAAGTCTGTTTTCTTGCCTATAAAATGGTCGCTTTTTTCAATACCAAAGCGTCAATTTTAATCCCGTCAAAAATATCCTACGTTATTGTAGAGTGAATATATTCAAGAGTACTCAGTTCAAATTTCAAGTCAATCGGATAATTGCTCTTCGAGTTACAATGTCAGCAAATTTGAAAAATCTAATTTCATATTCTTGAAAGTATGAAAATCTTGAAAGTATAAAAATCTCATCTCATATTTTTGAAAGTATAAACAGTCGAAAAAGCCAAAAAGAATTGATTTTTTTAAAGAGTCACACTGGTACAGCCCCTTAAATTTTCAAAAGCACTTTCGAACGCTCTGACACGTCATTACAAATGTGCGTGTAACTTCGAAAATATTCGCCGGATTGACAAGACATTTTCTGTGTATGTACTTAAGGGAAGGGTAGGGGTTTCAGCGTGAAAAAAAACACTTTTTTGCGAATTTTTTTCATCTATATGGATAGAGTCAATTTATTGAAACCTTTTGTACATTGTTAAGTGTCATTTCAAGAAGTGTCATTCCGTCAAATTTGTACGCGAAAATATCCACAAACAAGCCGGTGCCGCGTTTTTCTCAAAACCACTTTTTCAAAGTCCGTGTTCACTGCCATTCGAAAACTACATGACCGATTTATTTCAAACTTGGTCCACACTTTCTACATAAAAAATACCTTCCCCCCAACGGTTAGTTTGAGATTTTTTTTTTACATTGACGGGATTTTCCACCCCCAAAATGGCGGATTTTTTCGTGAAAAACAGCACTTTTCACTTTACATGAGCACCAAAAATTTAGAAATGAAACAAAAAATATCAGTCCGTTGGGGGGGAGGATTTGACGATACTTTGACTACATTTTAACGGTACTTGATTTCAGATAATTTCTAACTGAGATACAGTGAACACCGCACATCGTGTTTTTCCAAAGGCGTTATTGGAAAAGCTTTGTCACCTGCTTGCTTGTGGACATTTTCGCGTACAAATTTCACGGAATGTTCTTGAAATCACACTTAACAATGTACCAAAGGTTTCAGTAAATTTACTCTATCCATGTAGATGAAAAAAATTCGAAAAAAGTGTTTTTTTTTTGCACGCTGAAACCCCTACCCTTCCCTTAAATATATGTACATTACGAAAATAAAATATTAAAAAAAAACGATTTTTCGAAAATTTTAACTGTATATAAGCCCTTAAGGGGTAAGGCCACTGTAACGGCCCAAAAAAAAGGTTTTTTCACTAATTTTTTGCTCCCGAAATTGAAGGTATTTGAAAAAAAACTTTTAATGGTGTTATCGGGCATACATTAAACTTTATTATAAAATTTTTTTACAGTAAAAAAAACGAAATGGCGTTGCCACAGCTATCTTCCTGGGACATGTTTTGCTTCCAGGGCTCCGCGGCACGCAGCACCACTGGTGCACTTTTGAATCTAGAACAAAAAAAAAACCATTAATCTAGAGGGCTATAGCTAGAGAATGTCGATCGGATTTTAAAAAGTATCCATTTTTGTGGATTTGGCGTGCGTTTGAAAAAAAAAATTGATTTTTGACGAAAAAAACGGCAAGTTTTTTGTTAATAAAAAATCAATAAACAAAGTTCTTGAAAATTCCGATCGACATTCTCAAGATAATGTAAATGTTCACATCTGGTTAAAATTTCAAGTAAAAAAAATGAAAATTGTTCGAGTTATGCTGCGTGCCATTTTGAAAAACCATGTTTCGAGAAAAACGCGTTTAAAGTTTTGCGAATAGTTTTTTATTGGAAAAAATTTAAAAAAGAAGTTAAAAGGATTTAAACTATTTTTAAACTAGAGGGTTTAAACTATTTTTTAAGCCAATAAAAAAAAATCGATTTTTCAAAAAATTTACAGTGGCCTTACCCCTTAAGTCGCCAAAGGCGCTTACATTATTTGAATTTTTGTTCCAGTGTATCGCGTTGGATGGAACGTGCTACCAGAAGGCTGGCCTCATTTCCGGCGGAAGTTTGGACCTGGCGAGGCGGGCAAAGCGCTGGGATGACAAACAAATGGCTCAGCTCAAGTCGCAAAAAGTCAGTGACGAAATAATTCGCAAGCACGTGACACCGCTCTTTCTTGATGGCGCGGAATATTTTAGGGGTCGTTGCTGAACATCGTTCTCGATTTTAGGAGCAAACGACCAAGGAACTGAGAGAGGTCCTCGCCAGATCTCGCAAAGAATCGGAATTGAATTCCGTCCAATCGCAGATTCGCGGTCTCGAAACTCGATTGAAGTACAACAAAAGCGATTCAATAGAAACTGCAAGTATCAATTCCAAATGCTCGTCTGTACGTTTTTGAATAGATGATGATCGGAAAAAGTTCACGCATTAGCTTGCCTCTTGCAGAGGAAGGAAATCGACCAGCTCGACATCGAGATTGGCGAACTGCAGGAAGAAATTGAGAAGATTGCGGTAATAAATTCAAAGATTCCATTTATCAGTGGCACGGTTTCGACGTAAGATAAACCAGCGGTTCTCAAACTTTTTTAGCGACCGAACCATTTTGACACACTACATATTGTACGGATCCGTAAAATAAGCAAAACCTGATTTTATGTTTATTTTTTAATGAAAATCGGGGAATGGTACGATATCCGGGGCGCCAAGCGTTGACCGTTGATTCTTGATATTTGAACCAAAATAATGAGAATGACAAGAATACAAAATTTGACGTTTTGTCTTCTTTAAGGGGTTATATACAGTCAGGCAGCCCAAAAAGATCGATTTTTCAAGACCTTTTCTTGAGAAGTGCTTTAAATCTATTAACGTAAACATTTGTACACATATTATGATAACTTTTAACTGTATTTTTACATTTTTTATTTGTAACAATAATTATTTTGAAAGCTGCTATAGCTGATCTCCGGGAGCACCTCTAAAAAAAGGCGTCTCGCGGTGAGCACGATATCTCTGGGCTGGATCATCTAAAATGAAAAAACCAATAATATTTCGTTAATATAACGGATTATCTTGTAATTGATCGAAGGAATAAGCAAAATAATAATTTTTGACAAAATGGCGGTTTTTCTAAAAAAAAAAATATTTTTGACAAAAATGTAGGCCTTAAATTGTTTATAAAATGGAAAATATTTATCGATGAGAAAAAAACTGCGATTAATTACTAAAAAAAAATACTTGAAAGAATTGTGTTAAAATTTGAAACTGATCGGTTCAGCCGTTTCCGAGAAATCTTGCCTACCGACTTTGAGCGGCCAGTCCACTTTGGAGTCCCGGAAAAAGGCTATTTTCGCGATTTTTTTTTTGAGGAACTTATAAAAGATATGAATATGAAAGTTGTTGGGCTTGATAAATAAAGTCTTGAGATACATAAAGAAAATTGTTAAATTCATTTTTACTCATTTTTAAGTACAAAAATTATCATTTAACGTAAGGCTTAAAAAATAGGTGGGCTAGGTAGCTCCATCACAACTCGGCAACGGCTTGTCTGAAACAAAAAAATCAAAGTCCATTGGATTCAGTATGACACCAGCTACAAAATGACCCTCGGATATAAAGTTTTATCAAAAAATTTAAAAATGGCAGATGAAAAACGAAGAGTAAAAAAATGCGTTTTTCGCAGTTTTTCGCAAAAAAAAAGAATAAAAATCAAAATTTTAAAACCATCGAGGATCATCTTGTTGCGAATCATGTTTACAATATGTGGTTCAAATTTCAAGAAAATCGGTTTATTAGTTTTAGACATACGATGGAGCTAGATTTTGAAAACGTTGTTTCGAGAAAAACGCGTTTGAAGTTTATACTATGAAAAACTCTTACCTAAACTCAATCGGCAATTTTTGCATCGTACAAATTCCCTTCTTATTGCTCATCATCGTCGATTTCTTCAAGTCTTTCTTGCTTTCGATTTTTTGAAATTTTCAAAGTGGACTTAAAAACACCGTTTTGCGAAAAACGCGTCTAAAGTTTGAAAAGCACTTTCGAATGCTCTGACACGTCATTACAAATGTGTGTGTAACTTCAAGAATATTCACTGGATTGACAAGAAATTTTCTGTGTGTGTATATTTACATTGAGAATTTTTTTAATCGATTTTTCCAAAATTTTAACTGTATATAACCCCTTAAGAAATTATGAACGCTTCTAGCGGTAATTGGAGATACGCCAAAATTCAACTATTATTGTTGGCTCATGAGTACAATATCTTTATTTTATCGCAAATAATGGAAGTTGACCGGGCGAGCTTCAAAAAGTTTTTCTTTGTTTGGGTTTGTTTAGTGGTATATAAATCCCACTAAACGTAGTATTTATATGATTTTCAACATAAATCCCAAGGTTATAATGCTTAATTTATTCATATTCTCTGTTTATTTATAACAATAAGAATTGTTCCATATAATTACTACACCAAATTACTAAACGATATATTTTACATAAAATTCGAGCCTAACAAGTCCGAAGAGGGATGAACTGTACACTCTTAATCCTTCTTCGGACTCCTAGCGATTAAGGGGGGATATACACCTAGGAGCCGGAAAAAGGTCATTTTTGTGAATTTTTTCAAGGACAGCTATTTGAAATTATCTGAAAGTATATACGTTCAAAAATATTTTTAATTTTCTTTATTTAAAAATATCAAAAATATACAAGGATATTGTATGGTCCTTGAAGCGTCGTAAAAAATCTGCGTATACGGTACCCACTGGCGTTTCTTCAAAAATCATCTGAAAAAAAAAACCAAAAAGATTATTAAATTAGATACTATAATCTAGTACTTGTCGTAGCCGATTTTGAAAATATCGATTTATGACAAAATGGCGGACGTTTGAACATAAATAGCGATTTTTGGGCCAAAAATTAGTTATTATTTTGCCTATAAAACAAAAACTAAGTAACGGAAAAAAAATCCTATAACAAGTACTAGATACTTGCTATAGGATTGTGGTTGTATAGAATAACCACAAAAAACGTCAAGGCAATCAGTTCATTGGTTTTCAATAAATTTTGGGTACCGATTTGAAAAACGTTGTTTTGAGAAGAACGCGTTTGAAAATTTGGTAATGAATAAATCATGAAATTTATCAACTTACATGGAATCATCGATACCAGGCCCATAGTGTAGGTCTTCTACGGTCGACAGAATGTTCATGGCTTCTAAATCCTCGATCTCGACCATCTAGGTGTGTATCTCTCCTTAATAGTACTACTTTACTCTGACACTGTTGAAACTGTACATTTCCAAGTTACCTTGTCTGATGTTGCTTGAAATTTTGAAATTCGAAAAAATCGTCATTTTCGATAACTATCGAAAAATTCCAATTTGAACGCAGAATAAGCAAAATATCAACTTTTACCACTCTTCATATTTTGTTTATTTTGATTCGATAACCGTAAATTCACCGTTAAAATCTTGGCGCCCCGGGTATCGTACTCTTGCCGAAAATCGTACGAAAATGGGTACTTTACATAACAATGTATTAATTCCACTGAAAATTGATGAAATTATTGCCATTTATTGGGAGATTTGAAGTTGTTTATTTTTCCGTCGGAGCCCTAGCAGAGACCTTGCGGAGCACACTTTGAGTATCGCTGAGATAAACAATTCGAAGTTTTTCTTCAGCCTGATATCGCAGCGATCGAGAAAACTATAGTGGAGAGAGAGCGCGAGATTGAGAACATCAAAGGGAAAGTCGACACCGCAGAGGACGAGGTTTTCGCCATCTTTTGTCAACAAATCGGTGTCCCGAACATTCGCCGATACGAGGAACGAGAGTTGCAGTGAGTCACGTGAAAAGTGCAATTGCCCGATACCGCGCATACCGGAAGTGATATTAAAATCGAGCTTTTCCACTCAACTATCGACAGATCGCATCAAGAACGGGCCAAGAGGCGTATGGAGTTCGAGAATCAGTGCAATCGAATTTGCATTCAATTGGAATTTGAGAAACAGCGAGACACTCACAGTATGCCTAGTTTTCGACGATGCAAGCGAACAGTTACTAAACAAAAGATCACGCTATGATTAAAGATATATTTGACGATTCGTATGACAAACCATTAGGCAACATTGCGCGATGGGATCGAGCAGTGCTGGATGCCGAGGGTAATCTCGAAATAGCGAAACAAGCGGAGGACAATCTCAAAATGGAGATCCGCGAGGTTGAGGATCACGCGAAACAACTCGAGTCTGCGAGGATCGCCAAGATGAAGGAGCACGATCGCAAGGAGGAAGTAGTCGGCAGGTGGAGACGCGAAGTCGGAAGTGTGACGAAACAAATTGAGGATTTGCGGAAGAAAATTTATACGATCGATACGGAGATTGAGCAGAAATCAGCCGAGAGACATGCCGTTCTTATGCATTGCAAGGTTTATAATTCGTTATAATTATTATAACTGATCCAGTGATTCCTGCTTGCAACTTGCGAGTACACCTGATAATGCAAACAATTCACCAATTGTTGTTACGCATATGGAAAATCGAGAAAAGTCAGGGAATTTCTTTCCTCCTGGAATAATCAGGGAAAAGTCAGGGAATTTTGGAAATTCTCGGGAATTTTCTCCAAATTTACTTTTTGCAAAAATTACGAAAAATGAAACCGACTTTACGAAAAAAAAACCAGGGATGTAACGATACCGATAGATCGGCAGGACCGATATATCGACATCGCCGATACATTCTTCGCCGATTTAAATTGGCGAATGATATATATCCTACCAATTGACCTCGGTTGCTTCAGAGCGACTTTTTTTTCAACTGTAGGTCTTATTCAAAATGATTTGCGCAACCGTTTGTCAGCAAATAACCTTAAGGCGTTATACGCAGTTGCAAGGCCAAAAAAGTCGTTTTTTCACGATTTTTTTTCTGGAAAAGCAATTCATTTGGGCAAAACGAAAAGTATTAAGCAGTGTAGTGGCATCTTTTAGCTTTAGATTGGCATTTTTTATTTTCTAAAATATTCATTAACATTGCTCCTGTAGGAAATCTGCTGGAGGTCCCCGAAAAAAACGTGTCTGGCGGTGAGCAAAGTATCTCCGGTTTGGACTATCAAAAATGAAAAAACCATAAAGATTATTTTAGGGGATAGACGAATCCAGGTATTGATCGAAGGAATAGTCGAAATTTAAATTTTTGACAAAATGGTGGCTCCTGAAAGAAAGAACTTCGATTTTCGACCAAATTTTTTTCGTTAAATCGTTGAAAAAAAAATAGAAATAACTATCGGAAATCTTATTCCTTCGATCAATACCTGAAGAATATATCTGACAAGGTTGTGTTAAAATTGCAGACCGATCGGTTGAGCCGTTTTTGAGAAATCGTGCTCACCGACTTTGAAAACACCGTTTTGAGAAAAACGCGTTTGAAGTTTCTCGGACACTCGGAGACGCGCTCCGAGCGTCCTTACAAATATGTGTGTATTTCCGAGAATATTCGCTGGGTCGATTTGAAATTTTCAGGGAATATACTCACATATTTGTACATTCCGAAAATGCAATTAAAAAATCGATTTTTTGACATTTCTAACTGCGTATAACCCGTTAATGAGCTCCGATGTCTTAACAAAAACTTTTCTAAGGTCAAGTTTTATTATTGACCATCTACGTCACAGCTAAAAGCTGCTTACGTTAAAACCCTGTAGAAACCTGTCTTTTTAGAGTTCAGTTTAATTTCAAATTTAATCAGTACCATTTGCAGTTTAGATTACTTCCAGTACTAAACTTTAAATGAATAATCAATAAAAGAGCATAATTATATTTCTGTTTGGTTTTGACACTCCTTTCACTCCTGGAAGGTAGGTAAATAATTTTTCACATTTTCATCTTCTCACTTAAGTACCTTTTTAATGTTTAGGTCATTGGTTAGTGTACAAAAAGGTCAATTTTTATATGAAATTTCCTTGTAAGTTGTATCGGTATCGGTATCGCCGATACGTTGATACAATTATCGGTATGGGTACCGTATAGGCAAAAAGAAGTAGCGTTACATCCCTAAAAAAACTGAACGGTATAAAAATAAATATTTTTGTATATTTTTGATATTTATATTATGCTTGAATATATATAAAAAAAATTATGTCAGTGACACATTGAAACATTGCAACTTTAAACAACTGAAAACTAATTTACTGTAAAGCTCTCTACATTTGCATTCGATCTGTCGATACATCATTATCATTATAGATCATGTTTATATTTATTTAGAGAAGACGTTCTGTATTTGATTTGAATGTTTTTTTTGACTTTACAATGTTTCAATTATTCTTTGAATTTCAGTATTTTAAAAAGTTTATGTCAATTTTTAACATTTTCATATATGTTATCTTCAAAGAGTTATGTTTTCCAGCTCAACATAATTTTTCAATAGAAGGATCGATTTGAGAATTTTCTTTGTTTTTTTTTCAAGTCTGTTAAAAATGATATGTTTATTTTTCAGAACAATGATCCATTGCTATTTTTACGTACATAATTTTCCCCGTAAAGTTTGTAACATTTACAAACACTAGTATGGTTGAAACGAGACTTAACTTCTGGTCTTTAAGGCCTTAGGCCACAATAACGGGTATAAAATCATGTGCGAATTTAACAATTTTTTTTCGTATGAAAAAGTGATTCATTCATAAAATTAATTACACACCAATTTAGTATGAATATCGAGCTATTAGAAAATATATATATATATTTTTTTTTCGATGAACAAAATGAATTGTTCTCGATATATTGTTTTCGATAAAAAAAACATATATATTTTTTCTAACAGCTTGACATACTAAATAGATGTGTAATTAATTTAATGATTGAATCACTTTTTCATACGAAAACAAATAGTTAAATTCGCACATGATCTTATACCCGTTACTGTGGCCTAAGACCTTAACTTAAGGCGTTACCCCCACTTGTAGCGCAAAAAAAGGCTATAAAACGGCCATTTTTTTCGAAAAAAAAATCGAACGATTAAAGACTACATTTTTATGTATTAAATAAGCCTGCAAAATTTCAAGAAGATCGGTTCATTAGTGTTCGAGTAATCTTGGTCACCGACTTCAGAAATGCCATTTTGAGAAAAACGCGTTTAAAGTTTCAATTTCCGGTCGTTTACACAACGGATTCTTCTCTTTCAACGCTCATATCTCAGTCAATTTTGTTCGGATCGACTTGAAACTTTCAGGACATATTCTCAGATACTTATACTTCAAAAAAATGCAATAAAAAAATCGATTTTTTCAAAATCGCAAGTGGGGGTAACCCCTTAAAAAATATATATCTTTGATGAAGACAAAGTGTTCTTCATTTTACCCTAATCTGGGTAATTTGCAAAACCTGGGAAAGTCAGGGAATCCCGAGTCAATAATGCGTAACAACCCTGAATAATTCTGACCTGTTTATTCAGAAATAAACGTAATAAGTTATGCGCTGCAATTTAATTCCTTCCGTACGATTATCGTTTAGATGGCGGACATCGCGATTCCGGTGCTTCGTGGGAACACGGGTGATTTAGTGACCGAACTGGCTACGACGAACGACGGTACGGGCGGCTATGCCGCGCAGGAACAATTGGAGCGCACGAGTCGCATCGCAATAAGTTATGGGCTTTTGTCGAACAACCTGAAGGACGTCGAGGCCCAGGACTTGAAGATAACTATGGAGAATCTGCACAAAACTATACTAGATTTGCACGCGAAAATTGGAGAAATGCACGCTCCCAATATGAAAGTGAGTTGGTGGGCGTACAAAAATTACGTAACGGAAAATATCCCAATTTTTACTTTACTTATTTAAAAATTTACAATATTTAGAGTCGTGACGTAACGCAAACGCTGACCCCCCCCCCCCCCCCCCAATTGCGTTACGTTATTTGTTGAAATTTCACAATTTGAAATTTGAAATTTCACAATACGTTTTGTTGATATTTTTCCCTTACAGGCTATGGAAAAATTGTCCGTGGCTAGACAAAAGTTTCAAGTGACGAACGAAGCGTTCGAAACATCGCGCAAAAAGGCGAAAAAAATCAAAACGCAGTTCGAAAAGGCCAAGAAAGAACGTTACGCCAAATTTATGCCCTGCTTCGAGCACATTTCGAAGCAAATTGATTTCGTTTATAAAGTAATTACCGAGACTTCGTATCGGGTCTTCTTCAAGCGGCATATTCGAAGCACTCAAATTTCACTGTACAATTGACGTGTTGATTATCACTGATGAGCAGGGTTTGACGAAAAATCAATCGGCCCAGGCGTTCCTCGAGCCCATAAATCCCGAAGAGCCGTACCTCGAAGGAATTAACTACAATTGCGTGGCGCCGGGGAAGCGATTTCAGCTCATATCCAATCTTTCCGGAGGAGAAAAGACCATCACGGCACTGGCCCTTTTATTCGCGATTCACAGGTACGTTCGCATCCAATCAATGTGACGCGGAATTCCTCGCACCGAAATTACGCGAACGCGCATTGACGAGCCTGTTCCTCGCAGCTTTCATCCCGCACCGTTCTTCGTTCTTGACGAGGTGGACGCGTCGCTGGACAACACGAATATCGTCAAGGTGGCGAATTACATCCGTGAACGTGCAGAGTCCCTGCAAACCATAGTTATTTCTCTCAAAGAGGAATTCTACTCCCATGCGGATGCGCTAATCGGAATTTGCTCCGAAGTCGGTGCAATTTTTTATTTACGATTTTGAAGCTCGCCCCGTTTGAATGCAACGAACATTCTTTTTTATTTCGTTGATTCTTCATTTTTCCTTCATCATCCAAAATCGTATCCTGCACATCTCGGCTGGGGTCGTCCATATATTACGTCATTCTAAATTTGGGGGGGGAGGTTCGTCTGCGGATAACGGTAAATGATGGATGAGGGGGGGGGGGGGGGGGGCGTTTCGAAATTGACGTCATTCTTGTGATACCAGTTAATTCAAAATGTACAATAGTATATTGTACAACTAGAGTGGTTTCCCCGCATGAGTGATGAAAAATATTTTGCAAGTACCTAATGGTATTAATTATTGAACTCATTATTTATTTATTTATTACATAAGGTTTGTCTACATTATATTCGAGAACTTCAAATAACAGCGTACCTATGAAAATAGTTCGATCGAGCCAAAATGAATATGGGGAGGATACGGAGATATTACCCGTGATCCAGGATTTGCAAGAATGGGTGAAAACTCCGTGGGAGCTATCCAAAGAAAACTAAAGAATAGGGAAGAATAATATTATTATATTAATGAAAATTACCAAAGTACAAAATAATAAAAGATGATTCTATAACAAAATGTGGGAGCTATCCAAAGAAAACTAAAGAATAGGGAAGAATAATATTATTATATTAATAAACATTGCCAAAGTACAAAATAATAAAAGATGATTCTATAACAAAATGTTTTAATGTTACCAAATTTTTCTCAAATCCGCAAATGTTTTAATTTTGCCAAACTGGTAATGACGTCAGTTTTGCGAGAGTCATTAGGAAATGATGATAGGATGATTGCAGGGGGGGGGGTCGAAAATCAGCAAAAATCGATGACGTAATATATGGACGGCCCCGCTGTAGATTTCGGATCCAGACTCTGATTTTCGTAACCTAAATTTACGAAGAAAACGTTCGAGCTAGTAAACTTTCGTTGCGTTCCGACGATACGAACTTCAATATCATTTTTTATTGCTTTTCTTAAGGCTAAACACGACCATGTTAGACCGAAAACTGTATCGGTACGGTGAAGGTAGTTTTGGAGGCATTGATTAAGGGGTTAGGCTACTGCAACAAACCGAGAATCAGGCGCATTGAAAAAAAAATAGTTTTGAAGAAATAAGTAAGACTATTGAAAAATTGGACATTTATTTGTATTTGCATTAACAAAGCTGTGTAACAAATTTCGTAGAAAAATATTAATAATTGAAGAAGTTATGGACAATCTCGCGAAGGACCTTGGGGCAGAGATGGGCGGAAAGTAATTAAATTAACAATTACAATTACTACTGTAATTGATCATTGAATTACTTTGTTACAGATTACTTAAGTACCTAGTTATCACAAATACCAAGTGTAATTAAGGGGTCTTCTCACGTTAGACGCTTAAAAAGGCTATTTTCATGAATTTTTTGATAGATTTATATTATAGATATTGATATAAAAGTTACATTTAATAAATACACTTTCGAAATACATTTTGAAAAAAAATATTTATTTAAGGGCGGGGTACAGTATTTAAATTTTTTTTTTCATTTTGGTTTAATTTTTTAAATGAATGCATAATATATCAAGAATATTGTGTTAAAATTTCAAGTCGATCGGAGTAAAATTGACGAAGTTATGAGTATTTGAGCGTCTATTGCTCCATGCCGTTCTCTTCTCTTCTGCGTTTTTCAAACCGTTTTTCTGAGACTTGTCATATTTGAAGTCCGTGTGCACGATAACTGAAAATCTACTGGACCAATCGCTTTGAAATTTTGCACAGTACTTCTTCACATAATTCACCAGGTATTGTCGAGAGCTTTTTTTTTTTTTTTTTAATAATTACTAATTTTTCAACAACAAATTAGCCGATTTTTTTTAGCGAAAATCGGGTTTTTGGCTCCCAAGTGCTACGAAAAATCGAAAAATCGAAAAAAAAAAATCCTATCATTACCTCGAGAAACATCTCCTTTAACAAATGCATTTTGATTTTTTTGTTTCAAATGATTCTGTTGCGAGTTATGGTGCACACCGCAAACCAACTTTTTTTCGAGGCGCCTCCGGGGTTTAATTTTCACTCGCTCAATTTTGAATATTTTGCAATGCAAATTTAGGAGAATGTTGTTCAAATGTTACTTTATTATATGTACATTTTTCAATAAACGAACACTATTCGTTACGCCAAAAAAAAATCTTAAAAACATGCCTTTTTTTCGCCGAATTAACTTTACCCCGCCGTTACGTCACGATTTATAGACGAAAATGGTAGTTAAAAAAATGTCTTAAAAAAATTGTAGATCTGCGCTTTGATGAAATCTCGAAGATGGATCATCCGAAACAAAAAAATCAAACCGCCTTAGATTCAGTATGTTAATGGATATAGCGCGTATCATACAATTTATTATATAAGAAAAAATAACAAAATGTTGGACATTTTTCGAAAAAACAAAAAACAAAAAAAAAGAAAAAAACGTGTTTTTTCACCGTTTGTGGCAGAAAATAGTAAATATCAAAATTTAAAAAATCCTTGATTTGCGCTAAAGCTATAGTTGTAAAGAATATGTAGTTAAAATTTCACAAGGATCGGTTCAGTAGTTGCGAAGATTTTATCAACAAGCCCTCGAAAAACGTTGTTTCGAGAAAAACGCATTTAAAGTTTGTTTGAGTTACATAAATACATTTAAAAAAATTTAATGTATTTCGAAAGTGTATTTATGAGGTGTAACAACTTTTATATCAATATCTATAATATAAACCTATCAAAAGAAAATCATGAAAATAGCCTTTTTTAGCGTCTAAAGTGAGAAAACACCTTAATTAATGTGTAATAAAAGGCCTTAGGCTACTCTTGAGGCCGAAAAATAGGCTTTTTGGGGATTTTTTTTTCAGAAAAACTACAAAATGAATCGAGATTACAAAAAGGGTGTTTATCATACATATCAGTTACTATACAATAATATTTTTGAAGCGATTAATTTAAAAATGGCGGCCGTGCAGAGTTTATCTCAAAAGTGCATATTTTAAGTTGGCCGGAAACAAAACTCAGACAATTTTCAACCGATTCACTTGAAAAGTTGAATATATCTTGAAAAATACATTGTCTATGGAAGTGCGTAGGATTTTTAAAAATATTTTCGCATAGTTCATTTGTTATTAACAATTATCTGACGATTTCCTAGGCACATTTTTGGAAAGTTAAAAATTTGCCGAAAAAATCGTGCTCTTTTTCGAGATATTTTCAACATTTCAAGTGAATCAGTCAAAAATTGAGTTATGTTTCCGGCCAACTTAAAAAATGCAGTTTTGAGATAAACGCTACACAGCCGCCATTTTGAAGTTAATCATTTCAAAAAAATTATTGTATACAGTCACTGATATGTATGATAAACACCCTTTTTTGTAATCTTGATTTATTTGGTAGTTTTTCTGGAAAAAAAATCCCCGAAAAGCCTATTTTTTCGACATCTAGAGTGGCCTAACCCAATAATTGAAAGCTAATCTGATATAAATCAGTCGGTTACATATTAATTCAAATAATGTAATTGTACGTGTTACAAAAATCCGAGCTACATTTCTTGCAATTCATGAGCGCGAGCACCACCCTTTATCCAACTTTAGAGGTTAAAATGATATGTTCTCCTATATTACGCCATAAATAATAACGTAATTGGATTACGAAGTATTCGAGTACATTCTCATCAGATTACATGAAATGTACTGAGTAATTGAATTACAATATAATGAAATTCAATTCAATTATATTACTCTGTTATCCAGTTACTTTGTAACCAGATTAATAATCAAATTACAATGCAATTTAGTTATGCCCATCACTGCCTTGGGACCGTCCATAAATTGTCATTTTAAAAAGGGTAGTGGGGTTCTGGTCGTAGGATGATGGTAACGATAGTTGGATAGGATTAGTTTAGGGGGCGGGATTTAAAAAAAAGCAAAAAATCGATGACGTAATAATGGACGGAATTTTACTAGTTCGTTATAATCATTAGTTTACGTTCAATCTGCGATTCTTACACCATATGTTGGACCTTCCGCCTATATTTGAGTTGCCTCAAGCGACTAGCGAGAGTTTTTAAATTTTCACCATAGCCTAATGCCTGAACCTTGCAATAGCAAGGATTGATCAATACTTGTAATTGGTTCTTCAAAATGGACGGAAAAAAGGTATTTAACGTTTTGTTAAGGCGTTAGGCCACAGTAACGGGTATAAAAACATGTGCGAATTTAACAATTTTTTTCGTATAAAAAAGTGATTCACTCATAAGGGTGGGGGTAAAAATGTCGAATGAGGAAATGTAGAACGACAAAGATTTCGAAATGACAGAATTATGAACTCTCAAAATAATGAAGATAAAATTATTCGAAACTTTATCTTTCGACTGATAAAAAAATCAAATGACTATAAATCGAACCATTATTTATTGGAATGGTAATTTATTCGAAAACGAATATTCAAATTGTCTGCAATTCGGAACATAAAAATACAGAATCGAAAAATGTAGAACACCCATATCTCCGAAACAGAAAATAGCGAGTGCCTAATATGCGTAATACCGTCTATGACGAAAAGCAATATATCGAAACGCAAAATGTCGAACGCCGAAAGGTCGAACGGCCAAAATGGCGAACGTGGAGGGGCCCGTCACGTGGGGTGACTGTCTTACGATATTTTAGCCGACAGACCGCCAGCGCCATCTCGCAGCTTCACTCTGAGGCGCAAGTAACGTATTGCTCGATTCGCCATTCGGGCCGTTCTACATTTTGACCCTCCGCGATTTCAACCGCTCTACTTTTTGGCCGTTCGCTTTAATGATTTTCTGCATTGTGAACCGTCGCCATTTTTTTTAATTCAGAGAATTTTCGTCTTGAATTATTTGGTGTTATGCATACTGGCCCATCGATTTGATGTTTTTCTATATTGTATTAAGAGGGAATGACACCTCATCGCGGTCGGTATGGTAGAACAATTATAGATTCCCAAAAATCTCTGAAACGGCTTTTCAGATCCCGTCGAAACTTTGCCAAACGACGTCAAATAGATAGACGAATAGCTGTCAGCCCCTCAAATTTTCTGAATTTGAGGGGCTGACAGCTATTCGTCTATCTATTTGACGTCGTTTGGCAAAGTTTCGAGGGGATCTGAAGAGCTGTTTCAGAGATTTTTGGAAATCTGCAATTGTTCTACCATACCGACCGCGATGAGGTGTCATTCCGTCTTAAATATGATTTTTGTTTTTCGCTATATATCAACTTCCGAAATGTTCATATTCGTAATTGTTATTTTCGACTTCACAGACTCTCGTTCGACATTTTTCCCCCCACCCACAATTATAGGCATAACATTCAGCATCCACAATTTTTTACCTAGAACAAAAAACAAAAATTTTCTTCAGTCTACATTAGAATACTTAGAGAAGTACGTACGGAATTTAAAAAAATATTGTTTTATTCAAAAGTTATAGGTATTTGAACTTGAGAAATGAATTTTCAGTGAAAAATTTCTTTATAACTGCTCATAAACTGCTTACAAAATGAAAAGTTTTCGATTAATCCGAAATTCCGTATGTACTTCTCTGCGAAATGCAGTTAGGGACATAACTTTTCAATTTAAAGTAAATCGAGTGAAAATTGTTGAAGTTATTTGTCACGCCAATTGGAAAAAAGCTGTTTCGAGTAGGCGGCCACTTTGTACATCGAAAAAAAAAAATTCGAACAGCTTGATATTCATACTAAATAGGTGTGTAATCGATTTTATGAGTGAATCACTTTTTCATACGAAAAAAAATTGTTAAATATGCACATGATTTTATACCCGTTACTGTGGCTTAACGCCTTAAACACAAAATTGCGGCAGACTAGCAGTCTGTTTGAAATAATCTTTTTCTTGCTCCCCTATCCGAAAGTACGCACTTTCCGGCCGCATTTCAGGCTGGGCAGAGCATTTTTCGTGGCCGGCTGATGACCGCTCGCTCTGACAGGATTTTCGCGGCCGGCGATATTTACATATGCACGTTATTCTTTTATCTTGTGCTCGTTCAAGTGTCGAAAAAAAAATTGAAAGAATCCTCATCAGAAGGTTCTTGGTTCGTTGATTTGATGTTTATGTTAGTAATGTTGGTTTTATTTCATCTTGATGTTTTCAATGCCCGCCCCGACCAGCAAAACCTCGGCTTTCCCTCGGTCTTGCAAAAGTCGGGCGGGCATCCCCCCCCTTTCGCTCGCCTCCCTGCGAGAACGACAGCTTCATTGCATTTCACGAGATGGCCGGCTGACAGCCAACAGATGACAGCTGACAGCACGAATGACAGCATTAATTGCACGGAATTACATACATTAATTAGGCCCGTACTTTCGGCTACGGGATCAAGAAAAATAGTATACAACCCTAGGGTCTAGGGTCGTAATATACTATATCGGCGGCTTCATTTACGGCAGAAACGTTCCAATCTTCAGGATCGTACCTAGGACAAAATACCGAAGCGTTTCTCAATATAGATGTAAAAAAACCCGAAACGAGTATCGAGGATTTCTGCGAAAAATATTGGTTTTCAGAATAATGACACATTTGCATTTCTTTTCTCGAAAAACGAGCTTTTATAAAAATTTTAATTTCAAAAAGCTTTTTCGGTATTTAGCAAAAATCCATAGTACTTCTCTGGTGTTCTATATCTGCATTTAAAAAAACGCTAAAGTATTTATCTCCAGGTTCAACCTTGAAAAACTTTTTAAAACTCAACCGTGAAGGGGAAGATAGATTACAATAATTTCGCACATTTTGACGTGCCAGTTGCAACCTTTAAGTAAAGGTCTTCATATTAAAAAATCAACTTCAAGATCCCCGTGTCAATTTTCGGTCCAACGTGGTAGTGAATTTATCTTTTTTTAAATAAACGATTAGTTGTGACGTACATTGGCGCACGCTCAATCGAATACAGCATTCAATAAAATATCGTGATGAGAGTATGTTTTATCTCGGATTTTGGACCAAGCGTCGCTAAATTTTTCGTCACATTTATTTCGCAGGTTGGTGAATGTCTGCGAAGCAATGTATTAACCGTCGATTTGACAGCCTACGACGAAGAAACTGAAAACGATGCCGATAGTGGTGACAAACTCGGGATCCAACGATCCGTGTGTGCCAAATAAGTTCACCGGCAACATTATTACTATCCCTATTATATTTTGACTACCCAAAGTTGCAGTATCAACTTTACGTTTAACCCATCTTTTTGTTATTGTTTTTCTATCCATTATCGATCGAGCACAAGTACACCATTCAACATAGTTCAATAATGTGTTTTGCCAAGCAAATCTCATCGTATATAATTTCTCTACTTTCTTTTCGTTCATCTTAATTATATCGGAAGTTGACGATGATGACGGAGTGGAACTGTGTACTACCGAAGTTCGAAAAGAAACTTGTATTTTCTTTCTTTCTATTTGTTGTACTTTTCTCAAGAAGTATAAATGCTTATTTTTTTCCAACAAATTTGTATTATTATTTGAAAAATAGTTTCGAGAAAAACACGTTTAAAGGTTCGCTAGCGATTCTATCGTAATCATAAGTTTACCTTAAATCCGATTCCTGCATCATATGTTGGACCTTCCTCTTGAATTTGGATGACCTCAAGCGACGAACGAGTGTTCGTCATTTTCACAATAGCCTAACCCCTTAAGATTGATGCTAAATAATTTTTGAAGGGTGGGGATAGAAACGAAGGTCCTATGCTAATACATTGTGTGACGTCACCAGTGCCAAATTATTAGAGCAAAATATAAATCACTTGTACGACTGAATGTCGCGAAAATTTTCAAACATACGGTAGATAATCTTAGAAAAAAAAATATAGATTGGCTTATCATAAGCCAATATAGGTTTTTTTTTCACAAATTCAGAAAATTTGACGGGTAGACAGCTGTTCGTCTATCTATTTGACGTCGTTTGGCAAAGTTTAGACGGGATCTGAAGAGCCGTTCCAGAGATTTTTGGGTACCTATAATTGTTCTACCATACCGACCGCGATGAGGTGTCATTCCGTCTTAAGAATACCTAGTCGTAATATAAACAAATATCGCAATACAAAGACCTTTTTTATAACCTCGAAAATGTCAAAGTTTGTGCCAAATAAAAAGCATTGCGGGAAGCATTGCTTTTCTTCTTCAGCCTAAAGAAACAGCAGCTGGAGCACGTCGGTTACTTGACGAGGTCTACGGCGAACATATACCATCAAAAACAACGTGTGAAGATTGGTTCAGGTGGTTCAGAAATGGCGATTTTGAGACTGGGGACAAGGAGCGCTCGGAAAGACCGCAAACATTTGCAGACGCCGATCTGCAAGCGTTATTGGATGAAGATGACACTCAAACAGAAGATCAACTTGCCGAGGCATTAAATGTGACTCGGCAATGTATTTCGAAGCGTTTGCACGCCATGGGAAAAATTCATAAGGAAGGAAAGTGGGTGCCGCATGAGTTGACTGAGAGACAAATGGAAAATCGAAGAGCCACTTCCGAATTTTTGTTTTTGCGGCCAAACAGAAAGAGTTTCCTGCATCGAATTGTTACTGGCGATGAAAAATGGATATATTTCGAAAATCCCAAACGCAGAAAATCGTGGCCTTCACTTGGCGAAGCGTCCACATCGACGGCACGGCCAAATCGCTTCGGAAAAAAGCCAATGCCCTGCGTTTGGTGGGACCAGAAAGGAATCGCGTACTATGAGCTGCTGAAACCGGGCGAAACTGTCAATGAACATCGCTACCGACAACAACTAATCAATTTCAACCACGCATTGCTTGAAAAACGGCCAGAATGGGACACGAGACACGAACGTGTGATATTGCAGCACGACAACGCTCCGTGCCATCGCAGTTCCATCGTCCAGTACACCATAAAAACACTGAAAAGGGATCTGCTACCACACCCGCCGTATTCGCCAGACCTGGCCCCTTCAGACTATCACTTGTTCCGGTCGATGGCGCGTGGCTTGGGTGGGCTACACTTGGCCAATTACGATGCAGTACAAAATTGGTTGGACGAATGATTTCAGTCCAAAGACGCCTCTTTTCATCGTCGCGGTATTTATGTATTGCCAGAGAGATGACAAAAATGTGTAAATAGCGAGGGACAATACTTCGAATGAACCATTTTTTGTATTTGTCTTGAAATTTTCGATTTTTTATTGGTAAAAAAAACGCGGAAACTTAGTTGCGCACCTTATACGCGAGATACTGAAATGATAACGACGTTGCCCTGTACAACCAATACGATCAAGTGGCGATTGATGTAAACTTTAAAGTTGAATATTTAATAAACGAGTGCGGAAACCTTCGTTCTCCTTTTGCCAATATATTCAGAAAATATACCATAACGATTAGTAAAACTTTCATTAATATCTATTTACCCCAACATTTTTAAGCAACAATCTTTAAATTGATGAGAATCTGTATAGCGGTTCAGATTTCATCGAGTTCGTATTGTTTCGAAAAAAAAGCTATATCTGTATCAAAACGCCCGCTTTGTTCTCAAGTTTTGCACTATCGTGATAAAACTTTTTCCTCCCTAAACGTCCAACCAAAGAAAAGTCAGGTTTTTACGAAAATCGTTGACAGTTCAGAATTGTCGAGATTCCAGAGTTTTCGAACTTGAAAAATTCACCAAACACTGTAATTGAAATCTTGGATACCGAGAGGTTCGGATTTCAAAAGAAAATTTATTATTCCGAAAATACAGTAAACTCTGTACTTTCCTCGGATTACGGTATATCGGGCAATTTTTGTACACAAATAATTTACAGAATCGTAGTTTGCAAACATTTCCAAAATGGGAACGCGCGTCGATTTTTCACCACTATTTCGCTCTCATAGCTCCCTACGAGTGATGGCAAAAAAAAAACGCTTTCGAACGGAACTTTGCGAACAAAATCAAATGAAGCTTGCAACGTGCAAGTTTCTGATCGGCGTGATGCTTTCCGTAGCTTTAGGGGGGTCGTCTAGTGTGTCAGATCAAAAGAGGAGAAAACGGCCTTGCATGACTTTGAAGAAGAGGAAGGTGTACTCTCTGGTCATAGCAGATTGATGGTGAGACTATTTTTTTTATTATGAATTATATACAACAACTTTCAAACGCGTTTTTCTCAAAACACGATTTTTTCAAACTGCTGCCATGATATCTCAAAAACTATTTGATTAATTATGCTCAAATTTATACAGCATCTTTAGTACATATATAACTACAAGTTGAACTAAAATCATTAAGATTGCTTCGTTAGAATTCTTTCTCTAAAGCGTAAAAAAAATTATTTTTTGGAATCCTAACTTTATTTTAGTTCCCTGTAGAGCCTCAGGTCCCACGATTAAAATTGCGTTTGGTTTTTTTTTATTTCAGATAAGCAGAACGGCCGGAATCATGGCAGCAGTGGAGCACCTCCTTTTATATGTGTTCCTTTTGGGCGATGTATCTCCGACTGTATTCTATACAATGACTTCAAAAAATTCACAAAGTTTGTTTGAATGTTAATAAAAATGATATACAATTTATAAATCATTTTATTTTGATGGTTTGTCAAAAAAGAATTCCCCAAAAAAGCCTTCACACTAGACGAGCCCGTTAAGCATGTAGAATACACGTGTTTGACGAATTGCGGCAAAAACGGACAAGAATTTACACAAATTCATATTAACACGAGTTCGAAAAAATTAATTCATTAGCACAGAACTAGATGGAGTATTTGCACCGTCTGCAAGAAAGACGAAAGCAGAAACACGCCGAGAAAAGAATTAAATTTACAATTTGTACTATCGTCAATCCCTCGTCTTGAACGCATTATCCTTGTAATACTGTAACTCGCTGAGGCTCTCTCTGATGTCGTCTACCGCGCGATGAGCCATGCTCTTTTTCGGCGCATTTTTGTACACCTCGAGGTTCCACCTCCTGGGAAAAAAAAACAGAGAACAAGTACCGCTGAATTACTACAGGCGTCGAATGAAAAGCGAAGATCGCGCGAACGATATCTCACCTGGTAAGTTCTTTGATACTGGAGATATCGATAATTCTATAATGCAAGTAATCGTTAACGGAGGGCATGTACTTTGACAGGAACAATCGATCCATGTAAATGGAGTTACCGGCAAGGGGACATTTTCCTCGCGGCACATACGATTTTACAAATTCGAGCAGTCCTCGCTCGGCGCTTTCGAGAGATATCGTGCTGTTCCTGGACGCTTCGGTCAGTCCGGTCTGAAAAATGAACAAGAGTTACGCGTCGAATCTTCCAATCGATCGAGTGACTTTCTTATCGGGATTATAGCTAGTCACCTTCTGGTGGTGGATCCTAGACCATTCGTTCATATTTGCCAATACGTCATCCGGCTGATGAACGACCACGTTGAACTCGTCGCTGATCACCCTGAGCGTGGAGTCCGTGACGAAACAGCCGACTTCCAGAATGTGGCAAGTGTCTATCTCCAATCCGGTCATCTGTTTCGAAGCGAAGAATATTTTTTTCACGGAGTTGTAATAAGATAAGGCCGGACTCTGACTGTCTGTAACGCTTTTTCTGTAGTGCTCCCAACACAGAAGGAACAAACTAAGGGATCATCGCGGGATAAACATTTTCAAAAAATCTTTTTTTTTGCTTTCTCCGATAGTGTAGGAGGTTATAATCATTTTATAAGCATCGCCGATTGATCGTAAGTAGAACATTTATATGAAAATCCCGCACCCGAAACTTTAAACGCGTTTTTCTCGAAATGTTTTTCAAAACGGTGTACACTCAGAAAGTTTTTAAGCTGTCCGTCTCAAATTTAGACACAACTTTTGTCACGCCATTTATTATCTTGTTATGGAAGCTTTTTTCTTTAATTTTTTTTTTAAGAAAAAGTCAACAAACAAACTAAATTCGATACATTTTTCAAAGCACCGGCACTTTGTGAATTTTTTTTTTTTTTTTAAATCTCTACAGCAAGCTAGCTTCTTTCATACTAATTAATAATCTTCTTACAAATTTCGTTTTAGATAATATTTACGGGCACAACCGTGAGGACTCCTTTTTTTACGAACACATTTCCAACCTTTAAAAAAATGTAAAAAACAAAAATAAACGTTTAAAAATCTATTTTCTGTTTTTTATGACAGCTTTGATTTTATATGAAGGCCTTAGGCCACAGTAACGGGTGTCATGTGCGAATATAACAATTTTTTTCGTATGAAAAAATGAATCACTCATAAAATTAATCACACATCTATTTCGTATGAATATCAAGCTGTTAGAAAATATATATTTTTTTTCGATGTACAAAATGGCCGACTACTAATATTTTCTTTTTTTATCTTTTTTTTAGGCGTTCTGCGGCGTTACATTTAGCATCCACAATTTTTTACCTGGAACAAAAAAACAAAAATTCTCGTCAATCTACATCGGAATACCTAGAGAAGTACGTATGGAATTTAAAAAATATTGTTTTATTCAAAAGTTGTAGGTATTTGAACTTAAGAAATGAATTTTCAGTGAAAAATTTCGTTTTAACTGCTCATAAACTGCTCATAAAATAAAAAGTTTTCGATTAATCAGAAATTCCCTACGTACTTCTCTGTGAAATGCAATTAGGAACATAAATTTTAAATTTGAAGTAATTCGAGTGAAAATTGTTGAAGTTATTTGTCACGCCAATTGGAAAAAAGCTGTTTCGAGAAGTTTCGAGTAGTCGGCCATTTTGTACATCGAAAAAAAATATATTTTCTATCAGCTTGATATTCATACTAAACAGATGTGTAATTAATTTTATGAGTGAATCACTTTTTCATACGAAAAAAAATTGTTAAATTCGCACATGATTTTATACCCGTTACTGTGGCCTAAGGCCTTAAAAAATCAGACTGATTAGCGTATATTAACGATCGAAAAAAAAAAACGCGAAATCAGCTACTTTTCGACCCGTTACACTGTGATGATCCCTGAATAACGACTAAAATAAGGAAAGCCCAGACTCTGTCTGTTTGTTTATCTCTAACGCTTGCCTGTGATGCCCCCAACACAGAAGGAGGAAATTAATAATGGCTGAAAAAATATCGAAGTAAAAAAAAACGAGATCTAAAACAATTAGATTTGAGCTGCGTGTCTTTAACAAAGTCGAACATCAACAAACTATGATTACAGTAGAACCTCGACAGCCAAGATATGCGTAACTACTATGCGACAGCCAAGAACTGATCATTATTTCAAGCCGCAATTGTGATTCAACTGCATAAGTATCGGTGGTATAAAAATAAAAACTTTCTTCATCTCTAATTGCTATCAAATAAAGAATTTAGCGCTGTTGGATTAATAGAGAGATTTGTTGATTCTATTTATATTATATAACAAAGTTAGACGTAATTCTATTTATAAATATGAATACGAATTTATTCACTCTGTGATTTTCATGTGAATATAAATACAAATTTATTCATAGTACCAATGCAAATACATTTGTATTTACAAATATTCTGAACATACAAATAAATTCACAGAAAAAATTGTGAATATTCACAAAAAATGTGAATATTTTTTTTTTAAATCCTTTGAATTAACAAAAATTCACATCCAAATCTTCACACAAAAATGTAAATACAAAAAAATTCACGAAATATGTTGTGAATTTTTTCGTATTTAAGACAAAATTAAAATAAAATTCACAATGATTAGATTAAAATTTACACCAAAAGTGAGTTCTTACGTACTTTGAGAGAAAACATTGCGCCGAGCAAAAGCATTGTGTTGAGTTCAACATTGTGTTGAGTTCAACGCAATGTTTTCTCTCAAAATACGGAAGACCTCACTTGTGGTGTAAATTTTAATATAATTTTCGTGAATTCGATTTTCATTTTCTTCAACTTGAGGAAATTCACAACTCATATTGTGAAACTTTTCATATTTATAATGTAATATTTGAAACTCACATCTTTTTTTGCAAAAATTTCTTTGCCTCGATGCAATGTTTCCTCTCAAAATACGTAAGAACTCACTTTTGGTGTAAATCTAATCATTGTGAATGTGATTTCAATTTGTCTTACATACGAAAAAATTCACAACTTATTTTGTGAGTTTTTTTGTATTTACAATTTTTTGTGAATACATTTGCATTCACAGATTTTGATGTGATTTTTTTTTTAATTGACAGGATTTTTGCTCAATATTCACAATTTTTTCTGTGAATTTATTTGTATGTTCAGAATATTTGTGAATACAATTGTATTTGTATGCATGCATGTGAGTACAAATAAGTGAAGTATGAATAAATTTGTATCTATATTCATATGAAAATCGCGATGTGAATAAATTCGTATTGGCATTTATAAATAGAATTACACCCAACTCTATTATATAAGTTGATTGTCCCGGAAATCCGAGATATATTTTCGATGATCCAAACGATGTCTGGTCCCAATTAGTTAGGATAATCGAGGTTCTACTGTATAGCGAAGTAACATTTAGTGTGAAAGTTTCCAATTTCCATTCGATTTCATCAGTGACTTTCTAACGAGCTTTCCTTATAAATTCACGCGGCAAGCTCGCCCCAATAGCCCAGACCAAGCGCATTGTGAAGGAGGGCGCAGCGGCTCGGAACAACCTTGGAGCCGATAGAATTGTTTGCTGCGCCTTACCTCCATATCCATCCAGACGATGTTGTCCAAGTCCGTGAACATTTTCTCAGCGACGGTTCCTGTACGACCGACAGAATAACGGAGTTAGCTTGTTACTGAAATTGTCAGATGTTTTGTGCATCCGATATTTTTCTTCTGTTTTTTTTTCGCAATTGTTTTCGTTGGATCAGAACGTTACAAAAGTTTACCATATCTCGAAAGGTTATGACGCGGATGCCAGAACCTCTTCAATATGTAGGCACTTCTCTGTATCATCTTCTTCACTAGCTTTGAATTCAATTTGATCACATAAGGAGCACAAAATAACGAGACGAAATATACCTGAAGACGTGATTGTAAACAGACGACGAGAGAAAGCTCTCAAAAACGGGTCTTTATTTTGAGGTTAGAGCAAAGTGAAAGGTGCGCCACGTGACGTAGAGCAGCAAGGAATATAGTTGAAAATTCGTGTGTGAATATTCTCAGAGACGCGATTGATATTTCGGATGGAAGAAAAAAAAATAACTTTTCGCTAGCGAACACCGTTTGTTTTCACGGACGCTCGAAATTTTTTGTAATGTAATCCGTTCGAGGTTCACACTTCAAGCTGACGCGAGTTCGAGAACGAGCCGACCAATCAGAAAAACGGTTAGGGCGCTAATTCGGATTAAGGACGCGTGTCACATGTCCGGTCGGTAAAAATCCTACGGTCAAGTTTTCCCCTAGACCACGGTTTACACGCAGGCTTGAAACTCTGGTGGTGGGGGTATGTCCTCGGATCGAAGCACCGGCGGTTTCGCCTAGTGACCACGAGTGTCGCTGCGGTAGAGTGATGCAGGCTGTGCGAGAGAGATGGAAATCGATTGTTGACTCATAGGAACCTAACCTAGCTGTACAATTGGCTGGTGTAGGCAAATTTTGATATTCAATGTGAAAAATGCATGATGGACCTAAATACCATTAAAAGTAACTTTATCGTAAACCTGAAAAAAAAACCAAACGACTATAGTTATCCAAGTGGATACAATGAATATGAATGTTTTTTATATGGGTGTCAATGTGAGCTCGTGTTGGTCCAGAGGTTCGGTGCAAGCTTCGTAATGCTGCTTTCAGAGGTTCGATTCCTGTGCGCTCGGTTTTTTAAAAATATGTTTTAGCTTTTATAACAAAAATAGGCTTTACGCGTTGTTTTAATTGGCCGGAAAATAAGTGGCAACTATTCCAGACCGAAGTGAAATCAAGACCGCAACACTTGCAGGATTTATTTCTTGAAAATGAAACAAATACTTAAGAAACAGTGCTTCTTTTGCAATTCTTTATTTCATCTTCGAAAAATTTTAATGCATGTCCCAAGAAACATTTTCAATAATCTCTACTTTGCAGTTTTTGAAACGGTTTGCGTTGGTAAATAAAAAAAAAACACCTCTTTTCCGACCTTTAAGCGAAGGACTCTCGAGTAGGATAAATGAAAATAATTCACTAACCTTGTTTTATGTTTTCCAGCCTGGAAAGTGTTTATTGTAATGATCCCAATCATTTTTCATTTTTTTCAGGTTCCCGACTCCAACGCCTGTTTCGCCTATTCTCGATGAATATATTTCGGTTCGGTTTGGGTTTTGCTTACTTTTGAAATCTATTTCCGTCTCTCTCACACTGAATGAGTGAATCACTCTCTAGCAGCGATCCTCGTAATCACGAGTTGAAACAGTCGGTGCTTCAATAAGAGGCCATCCCCCACCACTGAAATTTTGAGCAAGTTTCAAGACCTGTATGTAAGACCGTGGCCTATGATGCTGTTGGTAGTAAATTTTTGACAGAGCTTGTACCCTCTACATGTCCCACACATTCACACCTCATGCATGGATAGGTCTCATGCTCGTATAGAGAGCGGCGCTGTAATCGTCGCAACAGCGCGATTTTCCTGCAGTCATAGTGTTGAGCTCCCACGATCCGTCGTTCGCGAAATATTTTATATAGATAAAGAAAGCGTGAAAATGTCCATCGAAATGCGATACAAAGGAAAGTTTACAAGAAAAAAAGGCGTTTGCTAAAAGACTGAAAGCTGTGGCAGCCATGTGTCAAGCAAATGCGGCTAAACGCGATGAGAATAACCATAACCTCAACGATCAGCAACAAAAATTCGCTGTCGAAGGACGTCGAACCGTAGATTTACGACATCTTGCCGACAGTTTAAATTGTATTCGCTGTAACAAAGATAAATACATGCACGAATACATGCAGGAATTCAACAAACTAAATTTGCACAATAATTTTATTTCACATCCGTCTCAGAATTACTAGAACTCGGGGGAAAAAAACACGCCTCGAGTTCCCAGACCACGCGCCGATCAGCCGGCTGCAGCGTACGCTGTTGCCATTCCGTTACAGATGGTTGGGCCCGAGTTCGGTGTGGAATAAAATTAGCACTTTTCATAAGTCGATATCTCCTAAACTAAACGGTCAAAGTTTGTCATTTGAAAAAAAAATCAATCCCACAATAGTACTGCGTACACGTGTGTTTTCTATTTTGAAATCCTAAGATCCGTATAGACGAGCAAACTCCTATCGGTTTACGTGTTAGGTATAGGGAACGCGTACAAAAATACCCGTATTCAATTACAATTATCTCATGACCTAAACGGTGAATCGAATTTATTTTTTGGGTATCAGTCCATGAATGTCATATCTACACCATACTTAGATTTCAGCCAATTTCTAAGATTTAACCAAAACTACAGAACTACCTTAAGCTCCGTTATCAAACCAATGTCCCTAGATCTCGAGCGGACCGCCATTGGCGGATGCGTCGCTACGAGAATTCCGATTGGTCCACGCTGCCGGAGCGAGCAGCCAAGGCTGCCGAGATTTCTAGATAACCTCAGATGACGCGCGACCAATGCGAAAACTCGAGAAAAAAAACGGGGGGAAAACTCGATTCCATCGCCGTTTGCGAGTGCGGCTCGAGGAAATTTTTGCTTCGCGAGTGTCCGCTGGTGAGCCGTGGAGCCTGTTGCCAGTTATTGATCTGGCACGATTAAACAACACTGCATTGCTGTCATCTCTACCAAAACACCCTTTGCCAGCGCCGGAGAGCTTCGTATGTGCGGAACGTAGTCGCGATTATCTTCGTTTTACGGGGGTGCGCGGCAAAGCAGACGAAACGTTGTAAAATAATATTCTAATGTCACGACGCTCGCATGGCCATAATACGTTTTCCAACTGCGGCCTGACGTAAACACATCTCGATAACAAGCAAAATGTAGAGGGACGTTTTATTTTAAGTTTTTTTTTCCTACTCGCCCGCGCGTCTCCCACTCGAGCGCCCGCAACAATCGTAAAGCAGACATAGAGAGAAACATCGAGAGAGAGAGCGCGCGAGAGAGAGAGAAGAGAGAAAAGTGACATTTGTCACGATCGCTTGGCGCGGCGGCGGGGAGTTATGTGCGAGCATGTCAGCAGGAAATTCTTTCGGTGCGTGACAATAAACGCGCTCCTCTCGTCGTATATCATCGTAAAACCAATACCATACGCTTCACCGATTCCCATATTTTATCCACAAAAGAAAACCGAGGAAAAAAAACGCGTGCTCGCGTAAAGGTCGCGGCGCGCGCGTGCGATTCCTAGTCAAATTCTAGTCCGTGGAAAGAGCATTTTTTCTTTACTCCCAAAACCGCGTATGCACACGTCGATATTGTTTTCCAGCGGAAAAATAAATTAACGAAACTTTCACCTCTACGCTTACACACGGGCTGCTCGCGTATACGCGAAGCAAGCGCGCGCCCGCGCTACGAACGCAACTCCGGTACATGTGAATTTTACGAGATTACGCGAAAAAGTGCGACGGAGCGTCGAGATAAAGCGAGATGAAGAAGTTCACGATCAAGGGAGTTCTCGATGGTTTTCGATCCTCGGTCGCTCAACAGGTTAAGCCCGATCAAGAGATCGTCGAGACACTGAGATCGGAACATTTTCAAGTGAAAAAGGTCAGTAACACGATTCAAAAATCACAACCTTGAGCTTCGTATCGTACTATGTGCCTATGTGTGTTCGTACTACGGACAGACTACGAGCGGAACGTTTAGATCGCGAGCCAGAATTTGTTGTATTTGTTGTAGCAACATTTTGCTCGTAAATGATTAAAAGTTTTGAATGTATTTCCCATGCTGTTTTACACTATATATATATATATATATATATATTCACACATGCATACACATATACATATACACACGCACTATGGCGGACCGAAATAGAGGGGAAAAAAGATCGAATGAACGATGCAATAAGCGTAAAACGATTCACAACGCCTCTACACGACCTGGGACCTCACATGCGCTACAAAACGCCATGAATATACTAATCGCGGCTAAATCTCCCGCGTTAAAAGACGATTCCAACGGGAAAGGCTGTCTTTATCGATCCTGCCTCTTTCTTCAACATTATTGCAATGCAAAGATATCGAGGAGGTTGGAGCGTTAGCCACAATCGAAGATTTGAAATCAAAATGTGCTTTTGTCTAAAGTATACCGAATCTTTACGAACAAAAAAAATGTTTTTAACCACAAAGTACCAGGGATAAAAAATAGTTTAATGCGTGTAATTTTACGTGCGTAGGTGGGCAAGGTGATGTCATTTTTTTGGATATTCAGCTCCAAGATGATCGATTTTTTCACAACGATTGACTCAAACTAAATCTTTGTAAACATTTAGGGAAAAAATTGTAAAAATTGGGCATCGTGAACCATATATATCCAATATCGATGGTGTTGAGGTTTGCATCGTTGGAACGCAACAAAAGTTTCGTTTAAGGCCTTAGGCCACAGTAACGGGTAGAAAATTATGTGCGAATTAAACAAACAAAATTCGTATGAAAAAGTGATTCACTCATGAAATTAATTACACATCTATTTAGTATGAATGTCAAGCTGTTAGAAAATATTTTTTTTTTTTCGATGTACAAAACGGCCGACTACTAATATTTTCTTTTGTTATCTTTTTTTTAGGCGCTCCGCGGCGTGACATTTAGCATCCACAATTTTTTATCTAGAAAAAAAAAGAAAAATTCTGGTCATTTTACATTAGAATACCTAGAGAGGTATGTACGGAATTTAAAAAATATTGTTTTATTGAAAAGTTGTAGGTATTTGAACTTAAGAAATGAATTTTCAGTGAAAAATTTCGTCATAACTGCTCATAAAATGAAAAGTTTTTGATTAATCAGACAGTCTGTACGTACTTCTCTGCGAAATGCAATTAGGAACATAACTGTTTAATTTGAAGTAAATCGAGTGAAAATTGTTGAAGTTATTTGTCACGCCAATTGGAAAAAAGCTGTTTCAATAAATTTCGAGTGGTCGGTCATTTTGGACAACGAAAAAAAAATTTCTAACAGCTTGATATGCATACTAAATAGATTTGTGTAATTAATTTTATGAGTGAATCACTTTTTCATACGAAATTTTTTTGTTTTATCCGCACATAATTTTCTACCCGTTACTGTGGCCTAAGGTCTTAATAGTTGATTTTTTATATTTTTATTATTAAAGGCGATTTTTTGGATAGGTTTATAATGTAGATCGGTAAATAAATATCGTTGAAAATGGTTAAAGGACTTTTTGTAGGCGCGATCTGCCAAAAGAAATTTAATTCGTTGCGGTGCAACGATGCAAACTTCAACGTCGTGAATATTGAAACATCAAGGTTTGATGAAAGATTGGGAATCTTGGCTGACGGATGAAGAGGATTGCTGCCAACCTCAATGTCCGGAAAGTTGCCGTGTTTCGGCAACACTTCATATTAATTAACGGTGATAATAAATAATCTCGTAGCGATCATATATAAAGGCATCATTATAAATGACTAAAAATTTCATCATCAGTTGTATAAAACAATCACTGACGCAGTTTAAAAATGATAATAATCATCAAAAATGTTATACTTTTTCAAGTTGGAAGTAACACAAAAGTTTTTTCTATTCACGTAAAAAAAATATGAAAATGCATAATTTTGCCCTTTAATTATATATTTTATGAAAAATTCGCATCTACAGAATAAATCTGTTCCTCGTATGCATTTGTTTGAGGTTCATTGGAAAAAAAAATTCATAAACCGTCATTTGACTCAACTGGACCGCTGCGACCTCTTTAAGGGGTAGAATTTACACTTTAAGGGGTTCACTGTAGAATTTTCGATTTTTTTTTAAATAGTCTTAAAAGATGCTTTGAACCATCTAGAATAAGGGGAAAAAAGTTTTTCTCGGAACACAATTTTTCAAAACGGCACGCACCATAACTCCAACAATTTTCATTATTTACACTCAAAATTTTGAGCACATCTTTAAAATAACATTCCGATGAGAAATACGTACGGGATTTTCCATGAGTTAATTATTACATTATAACATTAACATAATATATATTAATATACAATATATATAATTTATAATATATATATATATATATATTAATATAACATTATAACATTAGTTATTAACAAATGATTGTCCTTTTTTCTGTCGAAAATTGAGTTTTCACTTTAAATGCTTGTCAAATACACAAAAAATCATATTTTCAAAATCCCCTACGTATTTATCTAGATATACTCATGTAAATTAATGAAATAAAAAAAAATCTAAATTTAAATTTGCATCAGTTATTCTGCGCGCCGCTGAGCGTCTCAAATTCAAAATGCCCGGCGAGAATGGCTCCAGCGTCACCATTTTGTATAATTTTTTTATATCAATTTTTGTTGCTCACGTGAAGCTTGAATATTATGCGGCCGGGTTGAAATTTCGAACTTTGAATGCCCCGATGGTTTAAAATTCCTAATTTAAAAGGATCATCACAGTGCGACCGCCCGAAAAATAGCCGATTTTCGTGATTTTTTTTAGGTGGATAGGATAAGCCACTCGATCTATTTTTTTTTACAAATCGAAGCACCAATAAAGGATACGAAATGATTTTATTTAATTTTCTTTATTTATTGTTTAACATTGTTTTTACTTTCGGAAAATTGCATGGAAAAAAATGGTGTCAAAATGGAAACAAAAATTTCATAATGATTAGGAGGTTTTTTTTAGCGAAAATTTAAAAAATGGCGGCAGTTTGAACACAAAGTATGAAATTTAGCCTTTTTTCGATAGTTTTTCGTAAAAAAGAATAGGAAGATTTATAAAAAAAAAGCTCCCATAGCAACATAAGGAATGACGTGAAGAATGTTCTGTCAAAATTTCAAACGGATGGCTTGAAAACTCTTCCTTTGAGAGTGGCCACCGTTTTGAAAAACACCATTGCGAGAAAGACGCGTTTAAAGTTCGGAGTGCTCAGGCTCCCATCACTTTTTCTAAGAAAGGCTGTAGCGACCGAAATAATTCGAATTTCGATCTAAAAATTAGACAGAACGTTTACAACCGTGTATACTATCGGATAATGCAAAAAATCGAAATTTCTTTTTTGAAATTTCTACACTGTAATGATTCCTTGATGTTCCGAAATTCGAGATGGGGCCGGGTTGAAATTCCGAACTTTGAATGATCAGAACGCCCAAAACTCCGGAAGACTACCCCAAAGGTCAAAAGGTCGAAATATTTTTACACGAAAGACTAAAACTCCGAAAATCTGAAAACCGTCAAAATAATTCGGCTATTGAGATTTAAAAGTTTCAAAATTTTCAATAAATCGACGAATTATTTCAAGAATTTTTTTTTAATTAAGGGGTTAGACCACAGTAACGGGTATAAAATCATGTGCGAATTTAACAATTTTGTTTTCTTCGTATGATAAAGTGATACACTCATAAAATTAATGACACATCTATTTAGTATGAATATCAAGCTGTTAGAAAATATATATATATTTTTTTTCGATTTACTAAATTGCCGAATACTAATATTTTTGTTTTTTATCTTTTTTTTAGGTGTCCGGCGTGACATTTAGCATCCACAATTTTTTACCTAGAACAGAAAACAAAAATTCTCGTCAATCTACATTAACGGCGGGGTAAAGTTAATTCGGCGAAAAAAGGCATGTTTTTAAGAATTTTTTTTTGGCGTAACGAATAGTGTTCGTTTATTGAAAAATTTACATATAATAAAGTAACATTTGAACAACATTCTCCTAAATTTGCATTGCAAAATATTCAAAATTGAGCGAGTAAAAATTAAACCCCGGAGGCGCCTCGAAAAAAAGTTGGTTTGCGATGTGCACCATAACTCGCAACAGAATCATTTGAATCAAAAAAATTAAAATGCATTTGTTAAAGGAGATGTTTCTCGAGGTAATGACGGGAGGATTTTTTTTTTTCGATTTTTCGATTTTTCGTAGCACTTGGGAGCCAAAAACCCGATTTTCGCTAAAAAAAAGTCGGCTAATTTGTTGTTGAAAAATTAGTAATTATTTAAAAAAAAACAAAAAAGCTCTCGACAATACCTGGTGAATTATGTGAAGAAGTACTGTGCAAAATTTCAAAGCGATTGGTCCAATAGATTTTGAGTTATCATGCACACGGACTTCAAATATGACAAGTCTCAGAAAAACGGTTTGAAAAACGCAGAAGAGAAGAGAACGGCATGGAGCAATAGACGCTCAAATACTCATAACTTCGTCAATTTTACTCCGATCGACTTGAAATTTTAACACAATATTCTTGATATATTATGCATTCATTTAAAACAATTTTTAAAAATGAAAAAAAAATTTTTTTAATACTTTACCCCGCCCTTAAAATACTTAGAAAATTACGTACGGAATTTAAAAAATATTGTTTTATTTAATAGTTGTAGGTATTTGAATTGAGTTGTAGGTATATGAATGAATTTTCAGTGAAAAATTTCGGATGAAACTGCTCATAAGATGAAAAGTTTTCGATTAATCAGAAATTCCGTACGTACTTCTCTGCGAAATGCAATTAGGAACATAATTTTTGAATTTGAAGTAAATCGAGTGAAAATTGAAGTGAACCTTGAAGTTATTTGTCACGCCAATTGGAAAAAAGGTGTTTCGAGAAAAACGCGTTTAAAGTTTTAGGTACTCTATGGCCGTGCCAGAGGTGGGCTTACGTTATACGCTCAAAGTTGGTGAAAAAAATGTTCTTGCTATAAATCGAATAGTAACTTATTCTTATGATAGAGCAGCGTTTTAGCGAGAAAAAAGCGATTTTTTGAAAATTCTACTGTAACCATACCCCTTAAGACATGATTTTTCGTCAATTTTGAAATTTGTCTAGACAATGTTATTTGCTCCACATAATTCACAGTCAACTGTGTAGACTTTCGCTGGCATGATCTTTACATGGGGGCCGGGTTGAAATTCCGAACTTTGAATGCTCCGACGGTTTAATTAAAATTCCTAATTTTAATGTTCCGAAATTACAAGTTTCGTCAAGATCATGCCAGCGAAAGTCTACACAGTTGACTGTAAATGATGCGGAACGTGTAACATTGTCTAGACACATTTCGAAACTGACGTAACATCGGTAGCATGTCATAATATCATACGACAAAATATCACCACGACAAAACATCACGACCATAAAATATCACAATCCGATTATTCTCCCCACGCGAGAGTTTGTTTGGGTTTGTTTGGGTGTGATATTTTGCCGTGGTGATATTTTGTCCTTGATATTTTGTCCGTGATATTTCATCGTATGATCAGGTGACATAGAACCGTAAAATCACTGCTTAATAAATAAAAAAAATCTTGAAATAATTCGTCGATTTATTGCAAATTTTGAAACTTTAAAACCTTCCATAGCCAATTATTTTGACGGTGTTCAGATTTTCGGAGTTTTGATCTTTCGTGTAAAATTCTTTCGGAGTTTTGATTTTTCGGGGTAACATTCTTTCGGAGTTTTGAGCATTCTGATCATTCAAAGTTCGGAATTTCAACCCGGCCCCGTTTGAATTTTCGGAGTTTTCGTCTTTCGGGTAAAATTCTTTCGGAGTTTTGATTTTTCGGGGTAGCATTCCTTCGGAGTTTAGAGCGTTCTGATCATTCAACGTTCGGAATTTCAACCCGGACCCAAAAAAAATCTCGAAAAATCACTTAATTATAGACGTTCACAGTTATGTCAGCCCTTAAGATCAGGGCAAAATTCGAAAGTTCGCGGCTTACGATTTTCAACCATAATACACACACACACACACACACACGGGCTAACCGGACCTTTTTTCCGCAATGTGGGATTCTACACTGCGGGCATGGAAAATCAACATTGGCAAATTCTCCCTCGTGAATTTCGATGATTGTGCCATTGCATTGGTTTTTTCACTTATTCAATCGGGCAGATGTAAACGCGAAATTTCATTTGGGTGCTGATTCTTTAATGATCTTTGTGTTTGAACGTTGATTAAAATCGTCGTGCATTGTTTGAACAATTGCTATGTACTTCAGCAATTCGGCACTCGTGTTAGCTCGAATTTATAATTTATAATTCACGGTACGTTCTATGTGCTTTGCCATTACGTAATTGCGAACGTAAATTCGTTTAACTGAGTATCGAATAGCATAATTAATTTGGTCGATGTGTAAAAGAAAAAATTTACTTCCGCAATGCAGAATTCGTTGACAATTGTTCTATAAATATTGCCGTCCCGATCGAATTACGTACAAACCAGTTTTTCAATTCCCACTGCTGAATAAACACGTTTCAATGCTTTAGGGAAAAACGTCCACAGCAAAAAATACGACATGCAATGAATGTCAACGAGAGAGAGAAAACAAAATAAAGCAGAACGAAAGGAATTGGAAATGGTGGCGTAATGAAAATGTACATTCCATATGAGTAGAAATCCTAAAAAAATAATCCACCGATGCATTGAACTAACACCCTTAAGGGTGTAACTGTTAGTTCAATTTATTATATAAATATATATATACATATATAAATATATGAATTATATTTTGAATTATATAATTATAAATATATATGAGACATTCCACGCCATTTCAGCTAGCCCGCGACCCCGACCATTTTTGGTTGTCCTGATTTTTTTTTTGGAAAATTGTACCCCATGAACGGAATATCCACACCAATTTTTAGATTTTTATGTACTTATTCTCTTTTAGGAGTTATAAATTGCCAAAAAATGTCGACTTCAGAAGTTTTGGAAACGTTTAAACGCTGATAACTCCTGAACTAATTGAGATATCGACAAATGGCACTATATATTTTTTTTCTTCATTTTGAAGCATACTTTCGTTAAAAAATATGAAAAAAATTATCGTTTATCAATGGCAATGTTTTTTTGCTTCTAAAGTGAAAACTATTCAAAAAAAAGATAATTGCCTTTGTTTGACGTTTTCAAAAAATTCTCTAAAATAGAGTGACCTATTCTATGATTTTTAAGACTAGTCTTATCGTGGGCCCATTTTTCGTAATATTTTTTTTCGTACTAATCATATTTTTTTAGTCGATTTTTATCATTTCAATGTACCATAATGCTATTCATGATTTTGTGATTTCCAATTCGGCTTCGACAGGCCAGAAACGGTTTACTTTTCATTTGTACTGAATTTAACGAAAAAAGTGATTTCGAATTAAAAAAAAAAAAATTTAAATTCAGCACAAATTAAAAATAAATCGATTCAGGCCTGTCGAAGCCGAATTGGGAATTACAAAATAATTAATAGCATTATTGGACATTAAAATGATAAAAATCGTCTAAACTAAATACGATTCATTCGAAAAAAATAGAAGGTAAAATGGGCCCACGATGAGACTAGACTTAAAAATTATAGAATGTATCGCTCTATTCTAGAGAATTCTTCCAAAAAATCTAAAAAAGGCAATCATATTTTTTAAAAATAGTTTTCACCTTAGAATCGAAAAAATATTGACATTGATAATTTATCATTTTTTTCATATTTTTCAACGAAAGTATGCTTCAAAATGAAAAAAATTATATAGTGGCATTCGTCGATATCTCAATTAGTTCAGGAGTTACAACGTTTAAACGTTTCCAAAACGTCTGAAATCGACATTTTTTGGAAAACTATGACTCCTAAGCGAGAAGAGATAAAAATCTAAAAAATGATGTGGATATTCCTTTCATGGGGTACAATGTTACAAAAATAAATCAGGAAAAAAAGCGTCGGGGTCACGGGTTGAAATGGCGTCGAATATCGCATATATATAAATATATAAAGTAAGCTCTATTTACTAGTTATTTCAATTAGATTAGTTAATTCGATTTTTTTAAATTCTATTATTGTTGAACAATTTTATAATTTTATTATTAAGAATAATCGTTATCACAAGCCTGGAATTTCCGTTTTGTGGGCATGCGATCGCAACAAAACAGGATTGTGCAATTCCGAAAAAAAGTAGGACGTTGCAGTTTGCATCGTTGGAGTGCAACAATTGTTTTTTTTAACTATCTCTTTATTTTTATCATTATTTGAAAAGTTTTCTCTGTAACTTAAAATCGTAAGTCTATAATAAAAAATACGTAAAACCGTTCCAATGATTTTGTAGCCTAAATCGGCCAAAAAGAAATTCCATCCGTGATAGAGAATTAATTTTTGTTGCGATCCAGCGAACCAAACTTCAAATTGATAAAAAAAAGTAGACACATACAATTTTTTTCCGGATTCCTTAATTCGAGTTATGACCCGATGCGCAATGACAGATATTATTTGGTGATATTCAAGTTTGGATAGCTGGGATGCAATGAAAATCATTTTTTTGTATAGCTCAAATTGGTAATGGCAAATTTTGGGCCCGAAAATCCCTAAACGATTTTTGAGATGCGTATGTAGAGATCTAATTGATAATGACGTTGAAGTTTGCGTTGTTCGAAAGCAACGAAAGTTAATTTTTTTTAGCTCACTTTTTTGCCGATTTAGGCTGTGAAAGTCCCTCAAGGGCTGACACCACTCTAGCGGCAGAACATAAGGCCTAACTTTGACCATTTATTTGTGGAGTATGAAAAAGGCATACGATTTCTTTTGAGAGGGATTATTCAACACATATTAAAGTATACAAAAAAATTTATTATAATTTTCATTAAAAAATGGTGGCGACAGAGCCCATCTTGAAAAACGTGTTTTTTTCAAATAGCTTCACGGAAGGACGGTTTTCTTATAAAGTATAAGACCTGAAACAAAACCAAAAAAATTATAATCTATATATTATTAGCTATAGGACTACAAAGGGATTTTTAAAAATCAGATTTTGAAAAAATGGTGCATTTTGAAATAAATAAATAGATTTTTTGTCCAAAAAATAAGCAGTAAATTGTTTATAAAAAAGAAGTTTACATTTAATTTAAAAAAAACGGCTACGTACTCCCATAGAGAATGTAATTGTGAAGCTACTATCAAAATTTCAAATCGATCCATGCAAACGTGTTCGAGTAATCCGTCCTCACAGTTCGAAAAAAGTGGTTTCGAGAAAAACGCGTTTAACCCTTAATCGTCACACTGGCTCCACGGGACCCAGGCCCATATATTTCAAATTGTTTTGATCCCGTACAACTTTTTTTTCCAATAAAACATCAATTTTTTTATATGCGTAAGCGTTTGATTCTTTCCTTCTAAGTCGCACCTGCGTTGGATGAAATAAATATAATTTTTGAAAAGTCCGCAGAAACCGTTATGTCTATTTCCAAGTACATTGTTTCCAGATGATAAAATCATTTTTTTGTCAATAATTACAAGAGTTACAGTAATTTTTGTAAAAAAAGGTATTTTTCACGAGTTTTTTTTTGCATATTTTTTTTGCATATTTAAAATTTAATTTATGATTTTTAACCAATATCCTTGTATTAAACAAGGTTCAAATTATACATCACTATTTTTTTCATATCGCTCAATGCATTATTTCATTATTTACAACAATTCAAAAACGCCTGGGTCCTATGGACCCAGTATAACTATAACGTGATTCTAGCTAAGTGTGACTACTAAGGGTTAAAGTTGCACGAGGCTCCTGAAAGCAGTCCGAGGCGCTGCAGCGAAATCGATATTTGAACCTTTAAAAAAAATCGCTACAGGACCAATTGCATATTGTATTTACGACCCCAAAGTATTTTTGAACCAAAAATCGATTTTTCCAAAATCCCAGAGTGGTGTTATCCCTTAAACGTTTTCACCTATTCATGTGAGAAATTGATGACCTCAATTAGCAAAAAAAGACTTTGGATAACGACGAAGATAAAGAAATGAAAAATCAAAGAAAGAAAAATCGTTGCCTTCCAACGATGCAAACTTCAACGTCGTAATTCATAAATCTGCAAAGAAAGATTTTGCATATGCAATAAAAATGAGGAAATGAAAATATGAAGAATTTTCGTTGCCTTCCGATGTCAACGTCGACATAAAATGTTTGCAAATACTCTCAAGACTGCTCTACTAAAAAACTACAAAGTCCACTAGAAGCACAGTGACATAACTGTTGAATATGAAAAGCTGGGATATCTTGGGCGAGGAATTCCCAGTGGTTATTGCTAATACCAACTTTAATTGGATGAAGCTATGTTGCAAAGCTCGCCAAGGTAAATTTGTCATATTAGTTTACGTCACAAGGTATTATTATGCCCGGAAGGGACTTTAAGAGGATAAGGAAAACAGACTAATGCAGCTGTTAATTTGATTGTTACACGAAAATATGGATGTTTCTCTAATTCGTACATTGCAGACATTCAGACATGGATTTCCACATCAGCCGACCGCCCTGGCGTTTGATCCTATACAGAAACTACTCGCCATTGGCACTAAGTCAGGATCCCTCAGAATGTATCCTTTTATTTTCCAACAACGACTGAGAAAAAAACGAATACAACGTAAGCAACGGAGAATGGAAAATCGAAAAAAAGGAACGTAGAAGTAAAGTTGAGGAGTTGACGAACAGAATCGGACTTGTCCATGAATTACTTTTTTACAGGAGACGTCAAAAACCAAAATAACCAAATGGAGATGAGTTAACATTTTTTCAGGGGCAGTATACCTTTGTGAGGGCAAAATCAAGGGTCATTTCTGACAATTTATTTAAGAAAAACAAAACAATATTTTTAAATTCGGTTTTTCTATATGTTAGTATAAGTCTTAAAGTAAAAGATTTTTTTAAAAATTATTTTGAAACGAAATGGCGGCGCAGTAGTCGATGAAAGAAAACTTCTTTTTTTCATAGTCTTCTACGGGCGTATTCGCACAGGTAATAATTTTCTAGCTAGAACAAAAAACGAAAAATATTTTAAAAGTAGATATAAAAAACTAGTCCAGTACGTAGGGGTTTATCAAAATATTGATTTAAAAAAAATGGCTTCAATATATTAAAAAATCGGTCGAATATCGATAATAAAATTTTTTAATTTCAACTTACCGAAAAATCTTACGTACTGAACTAGAAAATATTGTTAAGCAGCTACAGTTAAAATTTCAAGTCAATCGATTGAAAACTCGAGGCGCTACGCATATACGCCCGTGTCTAAAAACAGTTTCGAGAAAAACACGTTTAAAGTTTTAAGTACTGTAATATCATTTTTGGACAGTTAAGGGACCTTTTAAGCCAATAACGAAAAATGCAAAAAAAAATTCACAAAGTTATATTCCCCCTTAAGCTTCAATGTATGAAGGCTCTATCAAATCGAAGCCTGGACCTGGCTTTGGTTTAATATAAACACGAACTACGATGTGCTTATTTTCATTTTGGACAAATCTAGTTTTTAATGAGAATGGTGGACAACTCCGCTTTTGAATGAAAATCTTATAGATGTATCAGGTTATGAAATAAAAATAGATTCTTTGAATACAATATAAATTATTCTTTTATTATCAATTTAATAATCCTACGCAAACTCTTCCATGTCAGGCTCACAACAATCGCATTTGATGTCATCATCGTCATCACTCTGGTCATCTGTTACTCATTTTTCATCCAGGCAGCCATAGACAAGTCCGTTCCTGCTTGAAAAGGCAGTTTATAACACATTTTAAGGTGTGTAAAGTCGGATTTGATGGAAAATAATTTGGGAGCTAACAAAAGTGTGCTTAAAGAACACGAAAAAAAAACAAAATTAACGTAACATGGACCAGTCCGGTTTTGTTCGTCAGCTCCTCAATTAGAAGAATCTTCTTTTCCTTTTTTATCTTCATACGTCTAAAGATGATCTTTAATTTTTTTAAATCTCTTCATAATCGAAAGCGACGATTTTTCTTGACGTTAAATTGATGCAAAAGTTTGGGAAGACCCGGCGTGGACGTGAACATCAAGCATGACGGCGGGGCGGCTGTCATTCAATTGCAGTTTCTCATCAACGAGGGTGGATTGTTGTCCGCGACGGCGGACGATACTCTTCACCTCTGGAACTTTAGGCAAAAAATACCACAGGTTGTGCAGAGTCTCAAATTTCAGCGTGAAAGGTCTGTACATCGAAAATACTTGTCAAAAATATTTGGCATGATGTTCATAATTATTCACAACTTTATATGCACACGTGTTTGTCACTAATAGATTTTTTTCAACCACGCCGATATTATCTTGCAGCAGGGCGAATGAAAAGACGTCGCGCAGCAATATTGCTGTTTTATTAGTACCGACATTAAGGGGGGACATTTATTTAGACGCCCGAAAAAGGCTCATTTTTCGTCAATTTTTTTAAAGGTGATAAAATAATCGTCTGTTTTTTAATTTGGACGTTATCTTATTACAACTTTCAAGTGTTAATTTTTCTTCTTTTTTCGTTATAGCTCAGAAAGTAATTGATCGATCTGGCTGAAATTTTGGGAGGCTTCTCACTATAGACTATGGGCTATACCTATAAAAATATTAAACAGTATAAAATCAATAATTAAGTAGGCTTTGTGATCAAATTTTCATATTTTTTACCATTTTCTCGAAAATGTTTACTCCAAAAATGTAATTTATTTACGCGATAACCTCAAAACTTATATCCTTCCAATAATGTTATAGCGAGAAACCTCCCGAAAATTCAGCCAGATCAACCGTCAGATTTTTGAACACTTGAAAATTGTAATAAGATAATGTCAGAATTTTAAAATGTTGCGATTATTTTATCATCTTTAAAAAAAATCATGAAAAATGACTCATTTTCGCGCGAAATCCCTTTAGGATTTCCCCCCTTAAGGGGGAAGATACCTTTAGGCGAGGAAAAAATTGCTGATTTACATGTTTTTTTTTCTTCTTCACTTTCTTCACCATTTTTGAGACTTGGGGTATGTTTTATTACTACTGTTGGCAATGACATGGTATTTTTTAAATTTTATTCATCCTTAAGGTATTCCTTTCGTGGAGGGCCGTATTTTGAAGGGGTGTGAGAAGGGCCCTTCTGAATTATTGGTTAAATTACAATGGCGCTTAATAAAAATAAGTCATAATCAATTATCATACCCAACGAAAAACTGGAACAAAAAATTTCGCGTATATTTAGTAGATTGAGACATATTTATATTTTCTTTGAAAAGTCTTCGAAAATTCTTATGCTGCTCACATTTTTCTAAGTTTTATCATTAATATTTTCTGTAAACATACGGTGACCCGTTGTTTTTATTGTCGTTGCGGAATCTTTAGATATTTTTGCCCGCGTGAGCAGTTTATGTTAAACCTGTAGAGTTATTTAGTATATAAATCATTAGGTAGAAATGTGGCCAGCGTGTCATCTCCATTGAGCTTCGTATAAATGAGACGATTTTTAGAGTCGTTGTTTTTCGTTAAAAGTTCGGTAAGTTGGCTTGAAATATTACCAGTACACTGGGATGTATTTTTACTCGATTATCAACGAAAATCATTTACTTCTCAAATATTCGGGTTCGTGAATAGAATACCTCAAATATGGCGGAGGTATGGCACGGGCTTCTAAATGAGTTGCGGTGGATGTTGTTAGACGGCGTGACACGTAGCGTCCGCGGGATTGATCTGACAAAAAAACCAACAAAGTTTTTTTTCCTCATTAACACTCATACGCAGAATATAAACCACGAAAAAATGGAAAATTTTGAAAACTCATGAAATGGTACGCTTCGAAACAAAAATATTGAATTTTACGAAAAAAAAAAATCGCTACATATTGCAATAAAAAAGTACTATTTGAAAAATGTTCCAAAACATTTAGGTTCATGTTTTAGACAATGAGGTTAGAAAGATTTATGCCAAATTTCATCAGGATCGGTCGAATAGTCTTTTAGGTATACGTAACGCCAGTTTTGAAAATGCAGTTTAGAAGACCGTGCCATACCTCCGTCATTTTTGAAGTTCGATAAATAAAAAAAATACCATTCGACAGCTAAAAGTAGTAATAAAACATGTCCCAAGTCTCAAAAATGGTGAAGAAATCTATCCTTTAAAAAAAAATCTCCAAGTATTACACAAGGTGCAACTATTTCATGGCATAGAAAATGTAATCAGACTCTTCGGATAATAGAAAACAGGTACATGTAAATAATATGAGTTGGTTTTCATTAGTTTAAAAAAATCGATACATTGAGGTGTATAATTGGGTTTGTTTGGGTTTGTTTGTAGAATAACTGTTGTATCTTTCGTAATATATTTGTAATATAAGTCGCAATATAATTTTTTAATTAATAACAAGATTAGACTTGGATGAGGAAAGGGCATTTTTCAACCAATCAGAGGCATTCAGGGTGTCGCGGCTATCCCCACTCTACAACAACACAGTGGCATTGGAGT